>JADBJO010001603.1:320000-377500 GCA_016801955.1 Conus betulinus
CTGAAATTGAAAGGTCTGATGCTATTTTCAGTGTCCTATGGGACTTATGGATACAGGGCTATACCCGGCACAGACAAAGGAAGAAAGCATGGAAGAGAGGGAAACCACACTGTACATCATTGGGATGTCTCTGTCTGTCTGTCTGTCTGTCTGTCTGTCTGTCTGTGTGTGTGTGTGTGTGTGTGAAAAGAAACCATTTTAAATCATTGGGGTTTCCCTCTCTCTCTCTCTCTTCCGTCGAGAGAGAGAGAGAGAGAGAGAGAGAGAGGGGGGAGGGGGGGAGTCACTATGAGCCAAATTCCAAAAGGGGTAATTCTCCGAAATCCTGCAGTATGGTTTTATCAAAAGTCTATGATGAACTCTTTTAGTTCGCGTCCAGCTCTCAGCGGGTCTGTAGCGAAATTCTACAAAACATATGTAACTGTATCATGTTAGGGGGGAAAAGGCTTTACACACGAAAGCCAAGCAATAGGTAAAGGCACAGCATTAGCAAAACATAATTTTTATAATAACAAAAAAGGGTCTTTCTTCCACGCCAATAAAACACTCAGGAGAACCCCACAGATTCTTTTTAACGTTGAAGTCTCCCCCCCCTCCCCTCCCCCATCTGTGTGTGTGTGTGTGTGTGTGTGTGTGTGTGTGTGTGTGTGTGTGTGTGTGTGTGTTCCAAGTCCCACAACAAGTCAATCTTTGTTGCTTTGTCACACCACAGAAAGCAACAAAGTCTACATATGTAAACTTGCTCCCAAGTACCAAGCCGAACGAAGCAAAATTCCTCATTACTGCTCACAGAAGCTCGATCACCGTCCTTGCTGCTCTCCATCACTATGCAAACAGTGTTAGTGAAGCACGCTAACTCCTCTAGGAAAACCAGTAGTACCAGGCAAGAGAACGAAGATTACTCTCCATGATAAAAGTTTTTGACAATTTGGAAAAGAAAAAGCATTTTTTTAAAGCAATCCAAAAACAAACAAACAAACAAAAAACTCGGAAACTAATAACTTTCTGAAACTCAAGGCCATTTCCCACATATACAGGCCCACCTGAATCCGCCTGTTGGTTAGAGAGCAGGAGAGATCGGGTACCTGACCCTTGAGCAGCTCACACACACACACGTGCTAGAAACAAGCGGTGCCAGTCGAGGTGTTAGTCGCAGCTAGTGGATCCTTTTTACGGATCAAATCGGGTCACAGCCCCAATGGTGACGACTAAAAGTAAAAAAAAAGCTTAACCGACAAAAGATGAAAATGGAACAGGGGTCAAAAGCTCAGGTAACAGATGTGTGACCCACTGTTTGAAAGATGTGTTCAGGTCACAAATTACCATGTTAAAAAGCTAAAGCCATGAACACAGAGGAATTCCTTGCACAGTTTATTTGCATAATGAAAAATGACGAACCTAAATTCTAAACTGATGCTCCGTGTGTGAACGCACGCATAACATCTTGCGCACACGTAAACCTCCCATCACCAACTTGCGGAAGAGAAGGCCAGTGTGGCCGCTGGTATGGATGATACGTATATAGACAGCATGCACCCTGTTTGAAAAATCGAAAGAAATGACGGGAAGGAAATTGAGTTAATGATATTGACTGAATAACACGGGAAACGACTAGATGGAGCGCCGACAGGCAGCTCTTCAGTCGGCTCTACCCAGGTAGGCAGCCCGTCGTGTTCACGAGAGTGTGGATTGTAAGGCGCTTAGAGCTTGGTCTCTAGCCGAGGATAGGGGCTATATAAGTACTCTTGATAATAATGATGATAATAATAATAATAATAATAATAATATGACGATGATGATGATTATGATGATAAAAACAATGATGATAATAATTATAATCATAGCAATTATAACGAAATGATAATAGTAATAATAACAAAAAATCTACAACACATAGGCTGAAATAAGAAGAACTTCCACGCAACTCTTAATTTTTGCTGAACCCAGTGGAAGTATGCTGATATTTCTGAAATCTACAGTCAAATACAATGTCGAAGTTTATCTATGTTCTCTGGTTGTCGCAGTATACCAATTAAGAACTACATTAGAACGATGGAACGTGTAAAAGAGATAATGCTACAGAGAAATGTAACAGGAACTCTGAAGAAAAAATGTTTTCTGTGCCGAATGGTGCTCAAGTGTATTACAAAACATGAAAAGAAGATAACTGGACGCAAAGTGTCAGAAAAGGTTGGTTATTGACACACCTGGGGATAAACTCTTTCTGCAAGAGTCACCAAATTCAAAGATGTCAAAATGGATGCAAACCAGAATTGTACACACAATCAGTGCAACGTACACATGTTCGTTGAAAGACCTGGAAAAAAATGAAATGAAATGAAATCTTAAATGTGGCAGTGAACAGTAAACTGTGAATAACAAACAAGTACGGTAACTCTTGCTCCCATGATGAAATCATCACAGGGCCATAACTCCAAACGGATTATGAAAAATTGTGTTAACATAATAAAGTTTCTGTTTGTTTCAAATAAACGCCCTTCAAAAGTGCTTCGACGCGTTTCAAAGCGATTTTCCCTCCGAAAACCGGGTTTACAGGACCAGCCTAGCAGAAATGACAACAGCGAGCACACAGAGCCAAACAAGGATGTCCTAAATATCACACGTACTATTTTTGTTACTTGGAGCAGATAAAGATTTCGTGGCTGTGATATCTTTGATTTCATCATTCAGTGCCGCATAATAGTGTACGTGGCAAATACAAAGTTGCTAGCTGCATACTGCTCCTCTCGTGTTTAAAAAAAAAAAAAAGAAAAAAGAAAGTGAAATCAAGATACGCAATCAATAAGGCATACAGCAACATCAAACCATGACAAAAATGACTTCGTAATGAACTAGTCCTAATATAAATCACTCCTGGAATGAAATGAAGTGTGTGTGTGTGTGTGTGTGTGTGTGTGTGTGTGTGTGTGTGTGAACGAGAATCTTCTTTATATTTCTTAAAAAATCAAAACACGGACAGTTATTGTTTAAGTAGGCTTGCAGTTTCTCTTCCAGTGCTGAATATGATGTTCAAAATTTCACGTTTATTTCATAAGTTGAATTCCTTTCAAGCCATAGTTTTGCGTTTTAACCTAATAACCTGTTTGCATGTCTGTACACACCAGGTTCAATTAACCCAGTGTGTTGGTTCAACCTACAGTGCTGATCGGTTAAATTAACTTCTCATACATTTTCTTTTATCGGCGATTATACCAAATCTGGTGACGTAAGAAGGGTTATTTCTTTTAAGTGTAAAACTCAGGGCATTTGATTTTCAAACACAGTGTATTGTGTTATCATAGGCTGAAATTACTGACATACAAAATTTTAATGATTGAGGGGTTTCAAGTCACCCCCACCCCCCACCCCCCTTTCCCCTAACGCTGATAGTGCTTGACCTCTGCGTCGCAATCTTGGTGTCATCTTCAATCTTTTCCTTTCCTTCAAGCATCACTTATCTATCTAATCTAACCCCTCAATAGCACCCTACCTGAAAAATCAGCTCCATCAAACACTCGTTCTCCAGTGAAGTTATGAAAACGCCGGTTTTGTATAGACTATTTTCTATTATCATTGAGTACTTACATAGAACCTCTCCTAGACCAAGCTTTTAGTGCTTTAGAACCCACACACCACAAGAGTTTTCTACCTGGTGGAGCTGATAAAAGAGCTTAATTAAACCATTACAATAGCCGGCCAACTCGGCATCATAAACTTTTCGGAAAGGAACATTTTCAAAAATCTATCAAGGATGTGTCACTGCGTGCGGACTAGTCCATATACGCGACACCACATCCGCAGTTTCGAGACCACACTGCGCATGATTTAAAGTTGACGAATAAATGAATGACAAGATGAGAGAGTTAAGACGAGTGTCTCGTGGCTACGACTTTGGAGATATGACCTACGCATTAGCTCAACGCGTTGGTCAGACCTGGAGTACCTGCGTAACATTGGTTGTGCCATTATCATCATTGCACGTGTGTGTGGTGAGCGCACGTGTGTGTGCATATAGATGTGTGGGTGTGAAAGTTACAGCAGGTCAGTAACAGTATCACTCGAACCGTTAGAACGGTCCGCGAGTCTTCAGACGATAGTATGCCACACCTCTCTAGCAGTATATTGGTTCACGTTTTGGAGTCGGATGACCTGTCAACTTGCATAGTTCTAGCGGTTTCTTACCCGTCACTGGCGCTGGTCCAGAACAGATTCAGGTATCTTCCGCATCACCACCCCGTCCAAACAAGTCTGCTCTCCTTCCAGCGCTGTCTTGTAAGCAATCCAATCACCAGAGCGTTCCATTTCTCTGGTCAGCAAGCTTTCTTTTATCGAGATCCAAATACCTGTAGGCTGCTCCCTATGAATATTGGACAATATTTTCTCCACCACCTCGTTTGAAATAGGGTAGAAGATCTGGTCTTTCCTGTATTTCAATAACCTGTGTGAGCGTGAATGCGCGCACGCGCGTGTGATGGATGCACATGTGCTCGCGTCTGCTAGGTCAGAACAACGTACAGACGATGTTCACTTTGGACTATGTACTTCCTTACTTTTCCTTGTTTGGCAGAAAGCTTCTTCATTGTGAAGATTCCGCTGCACTCGAAGGTAGCAACTGTTGGCAAGGAGAGAGAGAGAGAGAGAGAGAGAGAGAGAGAGAGAGAGAGAGAGAGAGAGAGAGGACGGTGACGGAGACGGGGTGTGGAATGTGATAGTGGGGTGGGTGGGGTTGGCATGTCGTAATGTTCATCCCCCCCCCCCCCCTTATCCTCTCTTTCTTCCGGTGAAGAGGCGTGACAACACCTGATCCCACCTTGTGCCGGATCAGGCCCACCACAAATTGGGAAGACGACGCCGCCCAGCCCCCGAGGAATCTGATGGGGTGGGGGATAGGACAGAGATGGGTGGAGGGGGGCCAGATTGATAGTTTTTAGAGTGAGGGTGTGTGCAGTCCCCCTTTTAAGGATTCAAGCGCAGGTTAGTTAGTTAGTTAGTGTTTATTGGGTCCAGCGGACTACTAGGAGCCAAATCAGGACCTCGGCTATCATATCTGCTGAGTCTCTAGATACAAATACCCACACTAGTATTCACACCTCGCTTAAAATTTATAAAGACAAAAACACAATTATCTGTTCAACTCCAGCAACACCTATATACATTATTAAAACACTATAATTTATAAAATAAGTTTACCTCTTTCAAAAAAGAGAAAAAATGCGATCCACTGAAATCTCACGAAAAAGAACTGATAAATCACTGGTGGAAAAGAACTTCTCTCTGATACACATCAAATCAGCACATTCAGTCAAAAAATGATTAACACTGAACAAGCTGTCACATGCAACACACCATGGAGGGTCTTCCCTTCTGAGTATCCAACTGTGCGTTATATAGCTGTGCCCAATATGTAACCGCGACAAAACCGATTCCTCTTTACGGTTACGTACTACCGATGGGAAAGGATTGATTGAATCTGGGCAAATTTTTAAACAATTTATTATGAATTGATTAGCCCATTCACTCTGCCACAGTTCACGACAATACAAACTAGATTTATGACGAAGATCTGAGTGATGAACAAACTGCACAGGCCTCCTGGAAAGACTTGCACCGAGAGCTGGTTTGGCTGCTTTGTCTACCACTGAGTTACCATAGATCCCCATGTGGCTGGGGACCCAACAGAAAACTATACGCTTTCCCGAAGAGACAAGCTGAGTATGAAGATCATGAATACCCGCCAAAACTGGATGTGAAACTTCTCTTGTCGATAAAGCCGACAGTGCCGACAATGAATCCGATAAAATAAGGAAATCGTTCTGATCTGACCTGAACACCGCACTGAGAGCCAGATTTAAAGCCTTCAGTTCAGCAGTATAAACAGACGACCAATCCCGCAATCTTAACAAGGTAGGCTCCTGAAAATTGTTATCACACACAATGGCAGCTGCAGCCCTCTCATCTTTTTTAGAACCATCTGTAAAAATCTTGGTAAAATCTTTATAAAGTTCACATTGTTCAAGATAAAGTTGTTTTATATGCAGCACTCGAGGTGACCTCCTTTCGAAATTTGAGTTAAATATAAATTAATCTCTGGATTGGCTATTTTCCAGGGAGGTACATCAGTCTGTAATGGACCGTCATCAACAGCATCAAGGTCAATGCCAGCTGCCCCGAAGTGGGGCAACATTCGAATACCCAGTGGAGGAATCTCATTTGGCTTTAAGTCATACTTGGCTCTAAAAGGCGGGTTCATGACAATATCATAGGCAGTGTTTTCTGGATTAGCCCTCAGTTTCAGATAATAATTCATAGAAAGACACAATCTCCTTAGTCCCAGAGGGGATTCACCAGATTCAACATACAAACTCTCTTTTGGAGATGTGCGAAATGCTCCCAGAGCAATCCGTAGTCCTTGATGATGAATTGGATCAGAGCTTTGAGAGAAGACTTTCGTGCGGATCCATATACCATACAACCATGATCTAGCTTTGGTCTCACCAAAGCCCGATACAATCACAATAAAGTTCGCCTGTCAGCACCCCAATCAGTGTGACTAAACCTTTAAAAACACATTCAAACCTGACTGGCAAGATTGTTTAATGCACTTAATGTGAGGCAAAAAAAAGAAAGCTTACTATCAAAAATAACCCCCCAAAATTTCACTTGTTTGGAAACTTTAATTACCTGACCATTGAGACTGATAGCTGGTTCTAAGACCTGAGATCTTTTCCTATGGAAATGAATACACCCTGTCTTAGTAGCTGAAAACTTGAATCCATTTTCGGTGACCCACTGCTGAACACGATTAACACACAACTGAAGTTGACGCTCAGCTGCAGCCAAGGTTTTCCCCTTGGCAGAGATAGAGAAATCATCAACAAACAATGACTTATCAATCCCAGACTTTACTGACTGAACGATGTTATTAATCTTGAGATTGAACAGAAGTGGAGAAAGGATGCTACCCTGAGGGGACACCCATCTCCTGCTCAAAAGGATCCGAAAAGGTAGAATGAAGTCTAACATCAAGCGCAGGTGCTGTGACAACAACAACAACAAAAAAAATCGATGTGCATGGAAAGGTGCACGTTCTGTAGCGATCTGCGCCCGGAAAGGTCTACCACAGTACGGACAGAGGATGGTGGCAGCAGCTGGAGACCTGTTGACACTGGTTGGTCTTCATGATCACCCTGCGCTGCTCAGCTGCAGCAATTCTGTTGCTTTCACAGGTCTCTGCACCTTTTGTGGACAGCTGATCGCCACCCATCTCTGTCCTGGACAGTCTACTCCCATGTTGTGTGGCTGATGTTGAAGGCCTTCAGGAAGGATTCGAGGCTGTCTTTGAAACGCTTCCTCTGGCCTCCATGAGAGCGTTTGCCATGTTGCAGTTCGCCTAACAGTAGTTCCTTTGGCAGCCGATGGTCTGGCATGCGAACTACGTGACGGTTGGATACGGTCATTAGTCCATGACATGATGGTTTTTACACATTGTAGCAAAGGAAGGCCTCCAATATAAGCACTTCAAACTGGGACAGCAGGTCCCTCGGATAAAGATCGGGACGTAGTCCCGCTATACCCACTTCACACCGCGCCTCCAGTCTTCCTCAATGCGAGTCGATGTTGCTGTTTGATTCAGGGATTCCAGACTACGCTTGCGTATTCCAGCAATAGCGAGAGGAGGGCGATGTGTGCACATTCTCTGGCTTTCATGTGGTTCCCAGTCGCCAAACTGTGACCACAAAAAAAACCCAACAACAAAAGTTGGCATACTATATATTCTAGCAGGAAAAAAGAGCAAAAATTCTGTATAACAAAGGCACCGCAAGCAGAAGTGGGTGACGGACAGTAAAGAAACAAAGATGGAACCAGAGAGTGACGGTTCATGTTATTTATGGGCCAGCCGATCGCAAAGAAAAGTTGAAATTATAAGCACAGAATTATCGGAAGGCAGAAATACAGTTTTATTATGCTAAGACAACCCCCTTGAATCCAGAGGAGACACCGCAGGTCATTTGGAATTGTTCGCCTATTCTGACCCATAATATACCTGGACACTACGCCATGCGTTGACCACTGAAAACTTGGTATGAAACTTAAATACAAGCTTCGTTATTGTCAGCAATAACTATTACTGTACAAATATTGCTTTGAAAGAGTTTGTCATCATAGGTGCATACGAATGTTGGGGTGTACATGATTGTGTGCATGCATGCATACTAGTATAATAAAAAGAATCAAAGAAGAGAAATTTGCGTATGTGTGCGTGCGGTGGGGGGGGGGGGGGGGGGGGGGGGGGTAATTGACAGAACACACACGCGCGCGCACACACACACATACATACACTTCATTTTCATTTACCTTTTATTGCATCACAACAGTCATTGAGTCTGATTGATGAGAACAATGGTTAACAAGAGCAGTGAAACTGACAATGATTTATTTTTTTCAAACATAGCATTTCATTAATTCTTACATAATAACACTAATTTTTGACACATATACACCACCATCTTGGACTTCACAAAACACAAGAACCTTTTTTTTTTTTTCTTCTTTTCCCAAAGGAACACATATTTGACAATTTCTAAAGTAACCATATTGTGCACAAAAACATAGTGTGTAAAGTTTAGGAGACTTAAAAATAAATCATCTGTAAAATGAAATCACCAAAGCTGTTTCTGTGCAGAGTGCAAGATGCACGGAGATTTCAAGCCATTTTTTAAAGATTCTTCAGTTTTCATTTGTTGAATTCACATACATATTCAAGGGCATGTACAACTTTGATAAGAGAAGGTGGGGAAGAGGGTTGGAAGAGGAAGAGGGGGCTATGAAAGATAGGAAAAAGACTTAAAGCCACATGGATGAGGAAGGGGGCGAATTAACTTCAGGGATTACATTCACTGACAACACTGACACACAGGAAACATTAAAGGAAAAATAAGGTTTTTTTTTTCTCTTCTGTCTACCTTACTCATCTCTGAAGGTTGAAAAAAAAAACAAATTCCACTGATCAATGTTCTGAAAGATTCACAGCCTGAATATTAAACAACTATCAGAACACAACACAAAATATCACCGGTCAAAACAATGACAAAACAATGCCTGTGTTGGTCATACGTGTGCAGATGGGTAGAGTTTCTTACTATGGCTCAAGGAGGGTCAAGCGGGCCATGTGGGTGGCATCAGACGAGTTCAAAGGTCTGGGTTCCATTCCCACTCCAGGTGACCAAGCCAGAAAATTTTCTCTTCAGCGATACTATATATAGACATCACTCCCCTCTTGACGAGATCCCATGTATAAATGCATGCGTAAAATCCCATTTCATCTTTTGCAAAAAAAAATTCACTATGTGTGTTGGTGGTTTGGATGACATGGAAATAAAAACACATGCACACCAGTGTTGTGTTTATCACTGAACTATCTGAAGACAGCAAGGGGATACCCGACTGGCAGGATTCTGCACAGTCACATATGCGAAAAAAAAATGTCACCAGTGGTGAGCCTCATAGTTTTAACCAGGAGCAGGGTGACAGACCAAGACACAAGGCAGAAGCCGATAGTTAAAAGAAAAAGAAAAGAAAAAAAAAAGGCTAAAGACACTTAACAGCAAGAACAAAGACAACATACACATGTATATACATACAAAAACTGACATGGTAATGTGGTAGCAAAACTGGTGAAATCCATTAAGGCGGATAAGACTAGGTCATGCTAGGCATCCATTTTGGTTGATTTCTCTATCTCAGACTGAAAAAACTTGGATGACAAACATTAAAAGGTAACAAATAATAAACAATTATTATAATATAAAAAAAAAAGAAGGAGAGAGAGAGAGACAGAGAGACCCTCTAGGCAGACAGACTCTGCACAGTGGACACAGTGCACCAGTTCATTACCCAGTCACCAGATTATATTTATAAAAACAAACAACAAGGAAAGAAAACACAGCATATCATCAACACAGAGAAAAAGGTGTGAAGAGTTCCTAGAACCAACACAGGAGAATGGGCCACAGATCACCAGAAAAAGCTATGAATGTCAACAGATTAATCGACGTAACACCAACCTACCAGACTGTATCTAAACCACTGACCTCCACACAGAGGATAAAACTATGCCATTCCAAAGGAATCGGCCATTCTGCTGGACTTTTTATCCAATCATTGAATAAAATAAACAAACAAAATCAGTAAAAATGTACAAAAATATATCTAAAAGCGAATGAGATACAAAAGAAGGGAAAAAAAGACAATTCTTTTTT
Source organism: Conus betulinus (assembly GCA_016801955.1). NCBI lineage: Eukaryota > Metazoa > Mollusca > Gastropoda > Neogastropoda > Conidae > Conus > Conus betulinus. The sequence continues at coordinate 330,260 of JADBJO010001603.1, forward strand.
AAAAGGCAGTAAAAGGAGTACCAGAAAAGAGGAAATTACCAGTTCAGCATTTCAGAAGATGGGGACACAGTTTACACGTAAACTGAAGAGCCACGTAGCATCCCCACAGGGGTAGTGGAGGCATAGAAAGAGTGGAGGATGGGGTTGGGGGAGAAAGTCAGGTGGGGGGAAGGAGACAAGAGTAGACAAAGACGGCAAATCAAGGAGGGGTTGTTTATCAAGTCCTCCAGCACATTCCATCTCTGTGTCCCCAACAGCATCATTCTTTTCATAACCTGCAACTAGATTCCCAAAGGACCAAAAGACGGGATCTTCCAAATAGTGCATGTGTGTGTAATATTAACAGATACAGTGAAATCAGTGTGTCAGTGAGGAGTTAGGCCAAAGCAAAGGTCTAAAAGTGGAAGCAGGTATATAGATGCAATAAGATCTCCCTAATGCATTCAACGTTACTGTGGAATCCCTGGTTCAACCAACCTCGTCTTCAATGCTGGTCTCTTGATAGCAACTGGAAGGACCGTGAGGTGTGTGAACAAGTGGACTGATAAATGAATTGCTTTCACATGTGATCTACATAAAAAATGATCGGCAAGGGAGTCCTGGAAAAAGACATCCAAATATGACAGCAGGGGAGAAAGAAATGGAGATTGGCTGCTACACTGAAGGCATATCAAAAAACAAACAAAAATGAACCCACAGTTATCCATCAGGACTCTCTGAACTAGCACTTTTCTTTTTGCCACAGGCGTGGAGTGTCACACAACACAGACGAGCAGTCAAGTCCTGCATTTCATGGCATCAGCAGTCACTATATAAACGTAATTGAAACAGGCGATTTCCTTGGACAACGACACATGGTTCACATACAAAATGCTAAGGCTTTGATCTAAAGACAGTCATGATTTGTTCTTTTTCAGGTAAATGATAACAAATACTGTATTCTACGCATTTTCCATCTCTCAGACACATTAAGCTCAACCACTTATCTATCTCCTCTAAATTTCAAAATAGCTAAACTGGTTATGACTTTTTCCTTTCTCTATCTTTCTGGGTTTTTTTTTTTTTGTTTTGTTTTCTTTCTTTTTGGCAACAGACGAAAACATGTACATGAATAGTGGTGAAACATAAAATTACAATGGTACAAACAACAAAGTTATGACAATGCTGATAACAGCTATGTAACAAAATAAACACTATACACTTGACTACAGCTGCCTCTTGTAAAACAAAATTAATTTACATTTGTTGATCACTTTCCCTGCAGAAAATGTAGCGTAATCAGGATTGCACAAATACACTCCATATGCAATCTTTCTTTCCCTGATCTCAAAGTCCATGATAAAAACACGACAGTTCGAAAGCATCAGAATGCAATCACATTTGACCATAGAAAGGGACAGTCAGTCTGACACACAATCATCAAAAGCAAAAAAAAAAAAAAAAATATAAACCACCTTGAGAACATCAAACAAAATCAAGAATACCTATATGATCACAAATAAGATTTCTTTTGTTGACATACAAACTAAAGCAGCAGTGTGTGTAACACGATTCCCACCCATCCAACCAATTCTGATGACACTTTTTCCCTTCTTAACTAATAATTCATGAGGAAAAAAAAAAGGACAGGTGATTTACCTAGATTCCAGCTGGGCTGAGCAGGGGAAGAGGCCCGAGGACTGCACTTCCACATCCATACATACACTGACATTTTCCCTTGTAAACATGCTTGATGTAATTTATGTATCCCACCCAAATCCTTGCAAAACCACCACAAATATTTCATTTGATCTGCTGGCATAAAATCCTCCACTCAGAGCATCATCATGATGAATTTGCAAACATCAAAACAAGTTAATGAGAAATGAAATCTACTGGACTGCAACTTTTTTTTTTTTCAACAATTTAAAAAAAACTACTGGACTGCAACTTTTTTTTCTTTTCAACAATTTAAAAAAGAAAAAGATCAATTTGGTATATTTGCTGTTGTGTGATAATATGGACTCGTACTACAAACATCTGCAGAATGGTGATCACTTGGAAAAGGAAAAATATCTGATTTAACACAACCTATCTGTCCAAAAGTTAATTACAGGTGGGGGGGGGGGGTGAGGGGGGGTGGAGGGAGGGGGGGGAGGGGCTTGAGGCTCCAGAGTACAGATTCACGATAGGAGACTGGAAACATTGATCTGCTTAAATTCATCCACTTTTGGTGACAACCCCATCTCACAATTACACATTCCACCTAGTTAGTTGATTTTGATTTATACACCTTCTCCCTCTCTAATATCCAACACTTTCATTCAAGGCCATGTTCCAATGGGCAGTGGCATTAAAAATACCACAGACACTGACTGACCCTCTGCGACTACAATGCCACTGTTCCCAGACTGAAACCCCAATTGACCTCAAACAGCCTTTTCACAGCTGTCAATTACAGTAATTCCAGAAATGGTAATTCAAACACCAAAACTACAAACATTCTTCTGTGAAGGAAACCGTACCTGGTCCAGTTGCCAAGTACGTGACTGAAAAAACATTTCCAGTACGTTTGGAACCTAAACAACTGTCCTAATTTCATCAGACACATTTTCCTAGCACACTTTCTATGTCAGACCCATGGCCTGTACATCTGGAAACACAAAAAGAAACTGTACAATGACTGAAAGTCATGGAGATTCTATCCTGAAGTCTGGACGAAGATTTGTGAGCAACAACGGTGGCCAGATATCAGGGCCTTTCAACCTCCAGGTAGACGCTACACTTTTTTTGTAATAAAATCTGTATTCAGTATGACAGCTTTCCTGAAAGTGAAAGAGATTACATTTTTCGTCTGATCTAAGATTTTACAGAAGAGTTTTTTTCTTCCAACAGAATTTCTGGTGTGTATTTATAAAGTGTATTTCAAAGTGTTTGTGTGAATGTTTTTTTTTTTTTCCCCTCTTCTTTTTGTTGTTGGCAACTTGTGAGTTGACTTCAACGCAGTGACACCCTGATTTAGCCCTTTGCAGTTGGCTGGGCTGTAAGCAACATTCACCTTACCTTACCTGTCAATACTCTCAACACAAATTAGCATCAGCATTAGCTGATGCTACAGAGCAACAGACCTGGCTTTTACCCGCTGCACAGCTGGTTTCTGGCGGCAAGGCATGACTTATTCACTATGCGCAGCCGACCTGTACCACGGGTTTAGTCACACACCTCTGGCCAAGAAAGGCCAAGATCAATTGTTGCGCTATTATAACATAAAGTAGTCTAAATAATGTGAACCAAGCATATAGCTGTTAAATTCAACTGCTGCTTTCACTGTGCAACCAGATATCCATTTTGAAATACTTTACCAAACATTACCTAAAGTATTCATTATATAGACTATGGTAGACTAGGGGTTTGCAGTCATATGATTTAGGGTATCTATTTTATCACTGAATGAACTCAAATATCAACTTCAGTGTGGATTCATCCGAGTTATGGATTACTGATAACATAAATTTCAAATCCACAGAACCTTTTCAAATGACATATATATAACTTGGACAATTATATTTTTCCCCTCCAATTTTGATCATTTATTTTCAATACAGTCGCAATGCTACTTCTATGATTTCAGATAATTGGGCCTCAGCCCTATCCCCTTTAGAAGAAAGGAAAACCAAAAACAAAAAACAAGACTGATCCACTGTCTTAATGATGATGGATCTACACAAAGGTTGTGTCAGTGAACAGAAACATATCAAAGAAACATATAAGGACAAACTGGTTAGCAATCAAGACAAATGAAAGATTGAAAAATGAACACAAAACCATAACCAAAAAGATCAATACTATGTACCGATAACATACATCTTTCTTTCGAGCCTGCCCGTGGTAACTCGCCTTCTTTGCACTTCACTACTGCATGATGCAATCGTAGCCAATTAACTTACGAACCATGTCTGTTGTCCAACATCCCAGCATCACTATGAACTGAGGTCATGTTGTGTGATATTTCAAATAACTGGTGCAGTAAACTTGATTATTTCTTGTGATCCATGCATGAAGCATATCCCAAGCAACCCTTTTCATTTTGTGGCCAATGCCATTTGGTCAGCCTGGAAACTTTAAAGATCCCTTTGCAACAAGTATCACTGTCACAAGTTAAATACCTTTCCCATCCTTAAACTGACAATACTGGTCATTGTCATGCTTTTTTTTTTCTTTCTAAGTCTCCTGCTCATTCTCATTTCATCTTGTTCTTCGACCTTCCTTCTTTGCAATGTAAAGGAGACATTATGAAGTCCATGTCATACTTCCTTTCTTTCTGAAAAAAATCATGCACTAGTAGACCACCACCTTCAAAACATAAGCTAAACTGCTGGCTTTCTATCACACTCAAGTGAAAGAAGTTCCAGTAACAAGTAATGAAAGTTGACTGGTTGAAACAGCCAAACGTAACCAGTCGGCCAAATCCTTACGAGTGTGTGCTCAGCACAGCTGGTCATCTTTGGCCATGACCCATGTGACATAAAAAGTGTGCCACCATGATCTTTTTTTTTGCAGGCAGACAGGAGTGGCGGTCTTGGTTTTACTCGAAAGACTTTCCACACCTTTGAAGCAATTCCACAGGAAAAAAAAAAAAAAAAAAAAACGCTCACAAAACAGAACCAAATAAATAATATAAATCTGAAATGTTTAGAAATGAATCATCTGTGAAGGCAGTTGTACTGTGAATATTTCTCATCGAGTATGGTAGGCACCCATTTCAGATCTAAAAAAAAAAAAAAAAAAGCAACTATGTTCTGGTTCAATTCTGGGCTTCAAGATATTTGAAAATACTTACTTTTTTTCCTTCCTTTTTTTTTTTTTTTTTTTTTTTTTTGCGCAAATGAATACAATGGCTTGGCTCCTCAGAACTGATGCTTACACCCTTACATCAGTACAGTCTCCTCCTGTACTGCAATAATTTCCAACATTTCCCCTCAAGATTCTTCTCACCTGGAATCTGATGCCAACCAACTGGAAACATTTTCTTCTCAGAACTATTCATTTCCAAACTTGTTCAAAGTCAAAGATCATGGACTTACAAGTCATCCATTTTCTTCCTTCTTAAACCGCTGTCTTGTAAACACAAATTACCGAGTTTCATTAATGATCTACACAGATCACAGAATGGAGATGTAATGTATTGTTGCCCCCGCGCTGACACGGAGACCAACCCAGCACCGATTTTTTTTTTTTTTTGTCTCCCGCGTACGCAGGCTGATACTCCTGCGGACATTCCCTGCATAGGCAGCCAAGAATTAATCCCATCTACCCAACAAAGGGTGTGGAGTTTTTTGTGTGTATGACTGTTTTTTAATCCTGCCATTAAGGCAGCCATACTCCAACTTTGGGAAAGGATCAATTTTGAATAGGCTGTGAAATCACACACCACCCCCCCCCAGCAACTTTGAATAGGCTGTGAAATTTTTTTTTTTTCTGTTCCTTTTTTAGTATTGTAACTTTGAATATTACAGCCCTTCTGACTAATATCTAGTTTAAAAATTTCAGCGCAAATTCAGGCCAACCAATCACAAATAAATTTCAACACCAAGCGAGCTTTTTGTAGTAACTTCTCTTTGTTAAAACCCAAACAATTCCCACAGCACACTGAGCAATGCTTTCCTTCCATGAACACAGATGACAACTGTACGCCCAATTTAACAAACTTGAATTGCAATTTCAAAGACTGCAGAAGTTAGGAAACAAAGGGGAAAAAAAAGGTCTCATATTCCCAGATGATCACTGTTTGCATTCTATGAGTGTTGATTATGAATCGCTTTCAGGAAAACTCTTGCCAAAATTAAAGAACTTTTTTAGACCCTTGACATTTTATGTAAATTAAGCAGTTTGGAATTCACTTCTCGTACACTACAAATCTGTTGTTCTGGGGATACAAACGCGAATCAGAAATGCCTTTGATAATAGCATATTCACATTACACACCAATTAGCTAAGCGCATTCAAGATCCTAAAATTTAACTTCTGAGGGTTATGGAACATGAAACTACCTGACGTTTGGAGAGGAAATATGGGCACTGCCAAGCATTCCCCACTGCCAAGTAGAATGCTGTGTTGAACACTTACAGAACACAGTTGTTCATGTTGGTGACAACACCTACTATGTCAAAGACATATGATATAATGAAAAATTAAACATTTTCCATCTTCATGCTGTGTTACACTGTGGCGAGATGGGAGTGGGGGGAAGGGGAAAGGGGAAGCAACATTTTGCTTGATGCGTAGTCAGCAAGATTTGGGTCAGACAATTATCATGTAAGGCCATCGCCAACAGGCTTGCAAATGAGCACTTCTTGACAAGCACACAAACAAGGGACAGAAAAATACAGAGAACGGTGAAAGACCTCCACATACCACCCAAAGCCAATCCTTCGTTTGTTTCTACTCTGACATCAGCCAGCCTACCTTCTACAGAAACGGGTGTATATTATGGCAAAATCTCTCACCGTAATATCTAGCTCTTTCATCGTCACATCTATTTCACATTCACACCGCTCCACACTCTTACTGTCCTGTGTGGACCAAACAATACACACGCTCCCATGTCTAAACCACAAGGAACATGTTCTGCCATGTTACTTGGACTCTCCCTCATTGGTCTCTGGCGCTGATTGGGCCAAACAATGGAAAATGCAAAGTAACTATCACTTCTGGCGCTTCAGTACCTGAGCACACACTCACACCTCAACAGTCAAGTGTTGTGGTTGATGTGACAGACACTGAAGAACTGACGGAAGTGCTGAGACAGTTTTCCATTTATAGCAGCCTGAAGTATTCAACATATCTCCTATAATGTGTAGTCTTTGATTCTAAACACATTCCATGTTCCTTTACATATATAATACAATTTGTCCCTGCAGACCTGTCATTTTTTAACGCATGTATTTGCACATGCTTCAAAGTTGCCTTAAAAAAGCACATAACCAAGGCTGGAGAGACCCATACTCCCATGCACACAAAACAAAGGATAAAATGTTCTTCCTGGATATGCCCAGTAAAAACAATGCCATCCCAAAGATCGATATCAGATGCAATTCCCCCAAAGAAAATGTGCGCAGACCACTAACTATATCAAGGTTATAAGATCATAAAAAATAAAAAATCAGAAAAATTACCTGGACAAAAACAATGGGAAAATAGAAAAAAAATGGTCTTGTGTACAGACTACAACATACAGAATTCTGTCATGTGTTATGTACATATGTAAATGTCCACTTTTTTAGTCAGAAGATTGCAGATGTGCCACTGAATATATCAAACAGCAAAACAACAACAGCATCAAAATAAAAGGCCTAAACCAAGCCCTGTGCTACGAGCCAGTGCTGTTTCCCTGGTATGCGGACAATGCCTGTGAAAAGGGAGGCAAACTTTGTGTCACTGTCTGAGGACTGTGGGTCGGGGATGGTGAATGGCCCGGCACAAACCCTGGCAAGCCTGGAGACCCGCTGCGCCTGGAATGTTGCTGTGCAAGAGCCACTAAGCGCGGGTCTTGCTTCAGGCCAGTCACTGGGGGAGAAGGAGCTGGGTTCACTCCCATAGCATTAGTCAGGCCTGAACCAGAGTGAAGGTCTTGTTTGGTGATCATTGGGTATGCTACCGTTGTCGGAGAATTTCCAGCGGCATGCATCCCTGAAGAGGTATCGGTCATCTGTCCAGACAGAGACTTGATCTTGGACTGTCGTACAGCGGAATTGGAGGACAGTGTGTGAGCTGTGGTGGCAGCAGTGTTGGTGTAGGGGAGCTGTGCTGCAGTGGGAAACCCGTTGACAGTGTGGTAGCCTGGGGCCTGGCTGGCTTGTTGTTGCAGGGCAGCGTGTATCCATGTGGAGTGGGGACTACTGGCCAGCTGTGCAGCCAACACAGGCTGAGCCTGGAGCTGGCTGGTCAACTGGGAGGTGCTGGGGTGCTGGGGGGCCACAGGCAACTGACTGCTGACACCACTCCCTAACCCCTGCGTGTGTACCCCCCCACCGTCCTAGACAGCTGCTGCTGAGGCCCAGCACTGGGGCCCGCTTGGGGATGCAAGGTCTCTGCACTGGGGCCTTGTTGGGGGTGCAAGGCACTGCTCCCCAGTTCTAACTGTCGGCTGAGCACTTGTGGGGAGAGGGAGGCACCTGCAGTCAGATGAGACTGCTGTTGCCTGGACAAGTTCCTGGCTAGAAGCTGCTGAGCTGCTGACACGTCTCCAGCCCCACCACTCAACAACACAGCTGCCGAGGGGAGAGTCTGTAGTCCTGAATACCCTGCCAACTGGCCATGACTCTGAGCTGCTGTCTGCACCACATGATAGTTCTGTGCATGCTGTCCCTCAGTGTACACATGACTGGCACTGTGCAGCTGTTGCTGGATGGCAGGTGTCCCAGCATAGCCAGCAGCCAAAGAGGCTGCCAGAACCTGGTTGTAGGCTGCCGAGCTCTGAGGTACAGCCCCCGGCATGGAGATTCCGTTGATGGTGGTGACCACACCTGTTGGCAGAAAGGAGCCAACGGAGCTGATGGTCTGTGGAACTGGAGCTCTGTTGGTCCCCGACACTGAGCCTGGGGTGTAGTCAGTTAATGAAGAGCGAGACAGTGGGGGCTGCTGGGACTGCAGAGATAAGGCAATTTCCCCAATGGCCTGGTCAGGCGTCAGTCCACTGTAGGAGTCCAGACCTGGGGCTGTGCTCGTGCTGCTCATGTCTGCTTGCTGAACGGAGTCCATGGAAATTCCTGGAAGGCACACACAAACAAGACTTCTGAACAGCGCACACCAACTCATGTCTTTACATATGGCATGTATCCTGTGTTCATTACTGCTCCTCAAGGAAAATATCTCAGTGAAAATAATGGAGACTAAAACTAGTGTTCCTGGGAAGTGCGTACAGCCTCTGGTATGGTCAAGGAACCAACCTACGTTTTCAAAACAAGGCAGATCCACTGGTAACTCTTTTCTTGACAGATTAAGAAAGTGTGAGCATTTTTTTCTTTCAAAAATATGCTCACACCAAATAAAGACAGGAATAATGAATCTTATCCAGGGTAAGAGGTTTCAAATGCATTCTATACTACAGTAATGGCTCTGAAGATCAAATTGTTGTGAGTGCTTCATTACAGCACAAGCAAGGACACTGAAAATAGCTTTCACCAATGCATGGTGAAAGTAACTTACAAATCTAAAGGAACTTTCACACGGCAGTATGTTTCTTACATGCACACGCAAACTAGGATGTAGTAACAACTTTCCTGCTAAAAACAGTTCAGCATATCCTTTGCACTGATGAAATGCCCATTAGCAACCCTAGAAATGACAAAGGTAACACCGAAAGTCAAATACCAAGGTCAATGCACATGCCAAAAAGGCCTAAAATCTAGAACCCGTAGTGTACTTAGCCAAATACAGTTATTTTGAAAGACCCAGTATCCCCTGTTCCATTTCTTACCTCCCCCACTAAGGTGCTTAGTGTTCACCTACAGCTGCTAGTTGGTCTGTCTGTCAGAATGATGTACCGGGGGAAAAAAAATGCTACGCTAATTGATACGACAAAAAAAAAAGGAATGTAGTCCATGGATGAATACATCAAATTTTAGTGTGGACCAGCATGCCAGACAGAAATCAAAGGACTGTTGCAGAATCCAGCCTTGCAGCAGAAGACTGTACTTTCCCAGAGTGCCTCTCTACTTCACACATATTCCCCTTCTTCCTCCATCCCCCTCGCTAAAGACATGCCTCACCAACCTGAGTAATGGGTAGCAATCATCTCGGCCAACTGCTTGGTGTCCTGCTCCCCCATGTCATCGATGTTGATGGAGCCGTTCAGAAGCTTGTCCAGCGTGTCTTTGGCCTTGTTCACATTGTCCGTCACTTCCGCCAGCTGACGTTCCAGTTTCTCGTTCTCACGGGCCAGATCAGAATCCCGTTTTTGTCTGCCATGGCTGTGGACAAAGTAAAGGTACAGGGATAATGTCTTTTTCTTCCTGTCCAATGTAGACTTACATGCCGCTACTTTAACCCTGTAGTGCCCAAAACAGTGAAAGTCATGCTTGTTATTGCAAAATTTTTCCTCTATCTTTAAATAGTCTGCAGCACTACTGAAAGTAATACAAACTGCACACAAAAACATAAAAAAAACAAAAAGTACAGCACACCTTATTCAACACAAGAGACAAGTGAAATTTCTGCAAACATGTCTTCTTCAGATGACACAAACATCCAACATAAACACTTAACTGATTTGTAAACTATCATTTAAGAGCTTTGTGTATCAACGACATGTTTGAAGAGATCCCCGGAGGAAGAGACATCTAACCAAGACTGACTTGACGAACCACCAGAGGTGAACCAGCAAATTGGTGAAGACTTGCACATTGCAGGAAAGTTATGCAGTGAAGACACAAAGAGGAAAAAAAAAAAAATGGAAACTTGTATTGAGCACGGCTGAGCCAGATTATTCTAGCTAATGACTTATCAAATTGGGTGCGCATGGGAAAATATGCTACACCACCGTAACTCACTGAAAATGTCGTTAAATGCATCATCGGGGAAATTCTCAAAGGCATCATCCTCCAGCAATCGTGATGCCTGCTCCAAAGGCAGCTCTGCTAACTGCTTGTCAAAGTCTGAAACATTACATAAACAAATGCACTTTTTAAAAAGAAGGAATGGAGGTGTGTGACTGACCAACATCAGACACAAATCACAGTTCACAGGTTTGTCACAAATGAACAACTTGGGGGGGGGGGGGGGTGTGTGTGTGTGTGTGTGTGTGGGGGGGGGGGGGTATCAACGTCAGTACAAATCACAGTACACAGGTCTGTCACAAATGAACTTCTGATAAACCTAGCCAGGTTTTATATTACGAACTTTAAAAATATATGAAATGTTTGAAATTAAGTCACCTAAAAAAAAAAAGAAGAAAGAATGGAACAAAATTAAATTAAGGTATGGAACTGTAATGTTTTAACAGCAAGGATTTCATAAACTGGTTTTATAAGAAGTTTGGTAAACTGGTCCTCGGAGAAACTGATCAAGTCAAATGTCACATGATGGGCATTGAAGATGTCCCCCCCCCCCCCCCCACCATCCTTTTTTTTCTCTGATTTAACACTATCCCTGCATATGTGTACAGCTCGAGTTTTCCCCCCACTCACACACAGCCACTCATGCTAAAACCCCTGCCTATGTAGTGATTTTGGCAGTTTGGGAATTTATTTTACGTGTTATGTTTGGTCCATGTTAACATCATGTTTGGTAGGTCTGAAAAGAAGAAATCAAAGACTTTTAGATGAATGTTCTTTCAAAACTCTGAGAGATCCTGCAATGAGACAATGCACGGATAAATAAAGTAACCAAAACACACAGAAATAAAAACAAGTGCTTAGTCTGACAATCTTTGTTTAGTAAGGGCATGAAGACAAATTGCAAAAAAAAAAAAAAAAAAAAAAAAAAAAAAAAAAAAAAAAAAAAAAAAAAAAGCGCTCACCTAATACACTTATGATTGTCGTGCTTTTCGCTATCAGTTTTCATTTTTAAACAATTTCACAGAATTTCTGCTACAGTGATTTTGCGAGTCGAGCGCCTGTGTGTGTTAATGAATCAGTCGAATTGGTTGATTTGTCATTGTAATCAAGAACATCTTCAAATACACGTTCCTCATCTTCCCAATCATCTCCACTGTCAATTGACTCTCCTTTTGTCATCGGAACTGCCTTGAATACATTCTTCAATAACCTGTTCTAAAGAAATGACTTGCTGGCACCGAGCTGGCATTTTGACTTACAGACAAAAGGCCAGTGCCAGAAACGCGGACAGTTCTGGTTGGAAAAACCCAGCAAGGGGTTGTTTCAGCCTCAGATAGCGAACGTGAACTTTGCTTCAACGAACTAGGGCATGTCCGGCTACGAGGAACCCTCTACTAAGTAATGGCGGGAGTTATTTCTCTTCAACCGTTAGAGTTTGAATATAAGAATTTTTTCGAAAGAACGCACAGATGTCCACGCACTGTAGACAACAGCGCTCTCAGTCAGTGCATGGCACCATGCGTGCCGTAGGCTGCAGAGCTATGAGCAATGCACAGAGCCGTGTGCGCCTTAGGCCAAAAGTTAGACTTCCCCAAACTTCCAGCTTCCCCTTACCAGTTTCCTCCAGATCCAGGGCTTGCTCCAGCTGCTGTTTGACATTCATCATGCTAACTCGGCTTGCAGCAAGGGCAGGAGGGGCCATAGCCACCTCCTTCACCAACTCCTGGCTGATTGGCACAGCCGCCGCCACCACAGGGAAACAGGGGCAGGAGGAGCAGAAGCAGGAGCAGGAGCAGGAGGTGGGGCAGGTGCAGCAGCAGGCAGGAGCAGCAGAGCAGCAGCAGCACAGGAGAAGCAGCAGCAGGAGAAGCGGAGACAGGGAGACAGGAGGCTGACTGGTAGTGGCAGCAGCCACAGGAGGGGGACCTCAGGCTGAGACTCGGGGAGCGAGGGAGCAACATCCATGGGCAGACTTTCTGGTACACCTGGAACAAACATGGGCAGACTTTCTGGCACACCTGGAACAAATATGGGCAGACTTTCTGGTAAACCTGGAACAAATATGGGCAGACTTTCTGGCACACCTGGAACAAATATGGGCAGACTTTCTGGTAAACCTGGAACAAATATGGGCAGACTTTCTGGTACACCTGGAGCAAATATGGGCAGACTTTCTGGTAAACCTGGGAGCAAATATGGGCCGAGACTTTCTGGTAAACCTGAACAAATATGGGCAGACTTTCTGGCACACCTGAACAAATATGGGCAGACTTTCTGGTAAACCTGGAACAAACATGAGCTGACTTTCTGGTAAACCTGGAGCAAACATGGGCAGACTTTCTGGTAAACCTGGAACAAACATGGGCAGACTTTCTGGTAAACCTGGAACAGATTTGTTCTGGATCAACACCACAAACAGATGATGATCAACAGTACTTTTAACTCATTCCACCCCATGTACAACATAACTCCTACCATCCTTACTTCTCCTGTGGATCAGGCACAAGCATTCTTGTATCAAAGCACCATTGTTATTTTGTTCACTCTTACTCTGTATGTTTGCTTTTCAGCCGAACCATTTTCATATACCTAAAAGATAAAGATCCTGCGTTTCTTTCTGTTTGTTCGCTTATGAAAAATACTTTAAAAAATAAAAAATCTGAGTTTCTGGCAAGCCTACACAAAATATCAGAAAAACTACACAGCGTAATGTGAAAATATTGTGTGCTTGACAGAACAAAGTGCTAAGTATATGTATCAAATAGGAATTTTGATGACATCCACTTAAAATCTTTGAATATTCCTTTCAAATTTTCCTGATTATATGGTATGTCAATCAACTATCAATCGTCCTGTTTGAAGGCCCCTCCCCCCACCTCTACCCATTTTTTTCTTCTTTTCACCAATTACAGCAAATACAGTTCTGTGTTATCCCTCCATAAAACCTGACCATCTGATCTACTCACACACACACACACACTCACTAACCGGCTAAACTAAGGTTTCACTGCAATGAAAACAAATTTTTCTATACTCACTGGTACTGCTGCTGGTTGGTTTGTCTGGTGGTATGGGCTTCTGGTAACGTATATTTTTCCCCTTCTTCTTCTTTTTCCCCTTGCGTGGTGGTCTTGTCAATGCTGGGGGTTTGGTCTTTTTACGGGGCTTCTTCTTCATTTCAGCTGCTTCCTCCTGCTTCTGCTTTTCCTATCAAAAGAAAACAGCTCTGTTCCTATTGAGCATATTTTTTCATGCCAGACTACGCATATACATATGTGAACAAGGAAAGCACTAAATTTTCAACATCTGACACAGAGTATTATGAAGTGTTGTAGGCTTGCAGGATGAGAAGTTTTATGGGTTCAATCCCGTCAGACACTTATTTGTGGGATTATTTTGCCCATAAACGCTCACTCCTACCCAAAGCTGAAAGTGCTTAGCTTTTAAATGGGAAGACTGGTACCATGCATTAAATGGGAAGACTAGTACCATGCAATGACATTTTATGCACTTTTTGTTTTTGTTACGTGTTCTTTGGATCCTACACCAGTCAAAAGATGCACTCTCTCCTCCCTCTTTAAAAGGCAGCACTGCAGTTTGCAGTCAGTGAATCATTTCTAATCTCTGATGTAAATGTGGTAGAGAGTGGAGAAAACCTGACAAAAAACATCATCTCCCTCTTCAATAAGTGACCAAAACCATATGGGTAAAAACAGTGGAAAATGTACATACTATGACAGGGTGGAAAATGAAGCAAGTTTAAAGTTTCCGGTCCATTCAGATCTAGATTAAAGACAGGCATATTCAGGTGCCTCGTATCAGTGTACACCGATATTGTCGCTGTTTTCATTTTGGTGATACCAGTTCTGATACTGGTTGTCTATGTTGGGGCCAATTTGTAACATTCCTCATATTATCACTCACACATAACGCCTGTTATAAGCCTCACATCTAGTCTTAATGCAGTTCATCTTCAACTCTCATTCTGAAGGTTCTACATTTCTCATTCATCAGTGACCTATGATGATACGACACAAAAACATCTCTCATTCATCGACATTTTCATGGTTTACCTAACTACGTTGTACTAAAGCCTCCTTTATCTGTAACACCCACATTGCAAACAGGAAAAAAATCAGTTAAAACATGATCGTGTCACAAACAAAATGGCCCTGTCAACAAATAATATCACAGAATAGACAACTGCTGCTCACTCTAATATACACAATCTCTCTGCCCATTTATCACATTTTAGTACTACATCCAGCACATTCTGAAGGTTCTGCATTTCTCATTCATCAGTGAGTATGATACGACACATAAATATCTCTCTCATCATCGACATTTTCATGGTTTACCTAACTACATCGTACTAAAGCCTCCTTTATCTGTAACACCCACACTGCAAACAGGAAAAAAATCAGTTAAAACATGATCGTGTCACAAACAAAATGGCCCTGTCAACAAATAATATCACAGAATAGACAACTGCTGATCACCCATTTATCACATTTTAGTACTACTTCCAGCACACCTTAAACAGCTAGATGAGAAAAAGTGTCATAACTTTCTTCCAGCACATTTTAAACAGCTAGATGAGAAAAAGTGTCATATCTTTCTAGAACAAAGACCAGTGACTACGCAAAAAAAAAAAAAAAAAAAAAAAAAAAAAAAAAAAAAAAACTGGAAAAAAAAATGACAACTCTGACAGTACAACACAATAAAAAGACAGTTAGAGAAAGACAAATAAAAAAGGCACATTTCCAGAAATAATTTCCACAACACCTTGCTTCCCTACAGGGATGGAACTTGAATAGATTTTACATCTGAGCAAAAAAAAAAAAACAAACGCTGTGACCCATTGCCAATAGAAGCCAGAGTACACCCCCGCATTCTCCCACATCTAGTGTGGAATCAAAGTACATACCGCTACAACAGCATGTGGGTAGCACAGAGGGAAGTCATGACGGATGTCTATGACGGGCATACAGCACTGCGTGTTCTCTGACTTTGCTGTGCAGAATTGGAACAACTGCTGGTCCACATTGTACATGATGTCTGAGCCACAAGTCAAGGACAATAGTAATAATATCATTAAATTGGCAATACAGTGGAACTTTCCTATTCCCAAACCTGTTATTACTCCCTACCGGACGTGGCCTGAATGACCAACCTACTTAGCTATTCGATGAACTCTGCATTATTTACTACCTCATCAACTCGCCTAAGACAGACCAGTCTCGTTCCAATATGAATTTTTCTTTTTCTTTTTTGAATAACATACTGGCTAATGAACACCCCAAAATACAGCAAATATCAAGTCTTAACTACTAGCTGCGTGGCTGAAGATGATCTCCCATGTAAACACAGCTAAGAATTAATTGACCTATGCGATTTTTGTGCCTTCCGTACACAAGACACTTGTGAAAAATAAAATAAAGGTGTTCACCTCAGAAAACTGAATCAAAGTGTTCAAAAGATGTAAAAAAAAAAAAGAAAAAAAGGTAAAATTGTAATTTTGATTGCAAAATCACTTGTGGACAGCAAAACAGATTTGAACGATCATTTCAGATGTGAGTGGGGATAGAGAAATTATCCCATATTTTGGGGAAAAAAAAAATGTTCACTGGTATTCCTGAAACCAGTCTTGGACTAGTTTAATAAAGCTCCCCTTTCTGATGGGCGCTCCACTAGCTTTTCTGTCTGCTGAGCGCCAGTGAATGTGACGAAGACAAGGGGGTGGGGATGGGGGGCTGGAGCGGTGCTTCTAAACAAGGCTTTTGCCACTGTGATGCCAGAAAAAAAAAAAAAAACAAAAGTGTGCTCTGTTATAACCAAACTTTATGGGAGAATTTTCTACTATGTACAGCCTGTGAACAAGTTTTGACAAAGACATGAGGAGGCCTTTTCATGGCTGTTTATGAACATCTGCACAACAGTATGATCCTCCCTATTAAGACCTTCCTTATATTAAAACCTGATCTTTCAGAGTCGTAACAGAGAGGTTTCACTATATTACTTTCCATCAAACCACTATGAAGTGTCTGTTAACCTTGCATATGAGTGTACGACAGAGAGAGAGAGAGAGAGAGAGAGAGAGAGAGAGAGAGAGAGATGTACAGAAAAACATCACCTTTCATACAGACACAGAAAGAGAGCCTTTCTGTCAACATACAGCTGTTTTGTTTATCCTAAAATGGTTACGAGTGTACTTCTCCACTGAAATTAGTGTGTATTTTCTATACAGTGTGTGTACACATCTTTCAATTTTTTGTAAAAGCTGGAGTGGCAGCGCATTTCTTTTCTTTTGCTTTCACTTAGTTATGTACTGCCAACACTCAGAGGGCTATTCCAGAAACTACAGCAGAAATAATTTTTCACATTGCAAATCATTTTCAAATTCATGCTCTCTAGCCAGGTCTTTTTTTTTTTTTTTTTTTCTTTTTCTTTCCTGTCATTTCATGGCCTGAATTCTTACTATTGTTCCCAAGCAGCAGCATGTTGTCAATGACTCGGACAGAGCCAGACACAATTTTGCATGCCAGTCTGCTAGAGTTGTTGCTCTTTGGTTAAAGCACACCAAAACAACATAATGGTTACATCACAAATGCAATAACAGCTCAACTTCCCTGAAGAACTTCATCTCTTCATTTTCTTTGTTTGTCTGGTTGTGTTTTTCCAGTTCATCATTAAATCACAGGATGTCACAATATAAACAAAACATAAATCATTATCTAAACATTACACGAAGGATACGTTTGCGACAGTGGTTGGTGTAAGGAAGACACATGACAGTACATCGCCTGTCAGCACCATCTTTGTACTGGCACACTTTCCTCCATATCTGTTTACGCTTGTGTCCCCTGAAACACATCGCACAACTCAAAATAAAAACTTATAAGGAAGATGGAAAGACACAAAACACCGAGCATGATGAACTAATTCAACTGACCCAATAAACCCCATCTCAAAAGGCTGCAGAGCCTGCTCAAACTATGGAATTAAACAAACAAAAAAAAAAAACCATTAAAAAGAAACTGGTTTTGAAAAAAAAAAAAAAAAAAAAAAAAAAAATGTCACAGAATCTGCATTATTTCAAAAAATGCCCTGATTTCTTCTAGGCCCTCTTAATTATCAGCTACAGAAGAGAAAACCATCTCATAAAAAGCTGAAAATTTGCATTTCTCTCTATTATCAAAAGCAGTCACGGAATTAAATACACATGCACACAACCAAACAACAAAAGAAATTCCCAGTACAGCCAGTCTGTAAGTTATTTCAACATAATTTCATCCAGATACCATGAAGTAATGAACGCTAGAAAATGTCAACAGAAGTGATTTTTATGGGAAGAAGCTATCGGACTCGTAAAAGAAAGTCACGCATCACAAAAATCAAATAGCGAGTACCTTTCCTGTGGCCATTGCAGAGGTTTTTTTGCAGACTGCAGACAATGTATGAGCAGCTGTGGTAGGGGACGCCTTGGCCAACCTGATCAAGGCTAAGGTGAACTTTCTGGTCAAAGTTGTATTCTTGGTGTTGATTCGATTAGCGTGCTTCATTTGTGTACAGTGGCGACGGTACCTAGCCCTCATGACGCCCAGTTTCACCATGCGTAAATCCGAAGGCAATTCTCCGTCTCTGTTCACAAAACGAGGATGGGGCTGACCCTTCCCTCTTTGCAAAGAGGTCCAGAACAGCTATTATTATGATGTGAAAGATTAACACATTAAGCTCTTTTTTTTTTTTTTTTTATTTGTCTAAATTTTAAAAATTTCAAAAGAGTGGGGGTTAGTTGCCGCCAAGGACATTGACAAACAAAGTACAGGACAAGACACGATGCATTTCGACCTCTTGGGTCTTCTTCAAGCAAAAAAAAAAAAAAAACTGATCACATTTAACATTTAGGACAGTACAAAGAAAGATGAAGAGAGACTTATCTGATGTCCATGTGGTGTGCTAAATTTTTAAAGTTTATTGACAAGAGATTTGAATTCTTATTGTAGTTTACAGAGGTCAATGAACACGACTTGGATATCTTTTGCTCTGGGGAAAACAGTACCATCAGTTTGAGTTATAAAACATTATTTATAACAGGGTTCTCACTTTCTCACAGGAAAAAAATTCAAGGGTTTTTCAAGGGTTTCTAAAGGGGATATTTTAATTTTTAAGGTGCAAATTTGGCCGTACAATTGGAAAAAAAAAAAAAAAGGGAGTGAATGATTACCTTACACATGTTACCCAGCCATGATGATAAGGTGATTACACTTCTATAGCCTTTTCCAAGCTCAATATCATATACAAAAAATAAAAAATGAAGTTATCCAGAAATTGAGAAATCAGAAAAAGAAAACTTTCAATCTGCATTACGGACCAGTATCTGACATGAATGTCAAGCTGCTTCTGTTTCAAGTCCTTATTCAATGATACATCACAAAGCATGACATATTCAGTCTGTGATTTCACTCTTTTTTCAGTTCTGACAGAAAAAAAAAAAGGAGCAATGCCAAAAGTTGCAAGAGATCTACTTTTGGTTTCCCCATACCAATAGTTCGTCGCAATCGAAGAATGTATATATGGAAACATTGCTGCCAACAGTTTCGTGTTGTCTTTAGCAGATCAGAAACTGTGATGATTGTTGATGGCATGAATCGTCCACAACACTTCAGCTTTCAACACATCTGTCCCACTTACTGTTATTGTGGATTGGCTGATGATTCTGAGGAAAGGGTCTGACCTGATGCTGATGAATTTGATGATTGCCGAACGAAGTCTGTAAAACTAACAACTGGCCTACTCGTTTTTTCTAATTCCACGTATTTTTTCCCTTTTCCGTGACATGCAACCGCCGATTCACCCATTGCCCCAACATCAACAGTCTTTTTGCACATTTTACAGAAAATCGCATGTCTGTTGTCTCTGCATTTGGTGATCCAGCTTTGATATTCTTCCTTCTGTAACCACAACGGATCAAATGCGCAATTTCCCTTAGACATGATGACAGACGCAACAGTATTGGACTTCACCGGAAGATGAGGGAGCATGGCGTTCTTTGTTGGAAGTCGAACTGCGCATGCGCAAACGATAATCAACTATTAAAGTGCTTCCCTTTGCTGAAAAAGACGACGACACGCAAAAGATTCATGAGGCGAAAATCGATGCCCAAAGTCTCATTCGCATTTGTTCTCCAACTCATCTTCAAATGTTAAGGTCAGTTTTGGTCCAAAAACAATTTTTAACAGGATTTCAAGGGATGGTAGGGATATCTGCAGTTTTCAAGGGTCTTTTTGACCCAGTTGAAATTAAAAGGGTTTTCAAGGGTCTTCAAGGGGCGTATGAACCCTGCATGAAGGATAAAAATCATCTTTTCTTTCAACTTACCTTTATCACATACATTATCAATGAATGTTGTGCATAGTCGGATTTTTACCAGAGAAGTCATCGTTACTGCATCATGCAATACCAGTTATCTTGTTTTGGTTTTTTACTGGATCAAACTTCTATACTGCAACAAAAAAAGGTAAAAGTCAAAATAAAACCAAGAAAAAAAGGGGGTGGGGGGAAGAATCCACGGGGGTGATTAATCACTTAAAACTAAATCAAAGAACAGAATTCAAACTTACTCTTCCAATTCATTGTCTTCTTCATCATCAGATATGACCTTCCAGTCTCTCTGGAATGGCAAAGGTTCTTCCATCATATCATCCTCACTGCTTTCTTCATCAGACGCACACAGATCTGCAACAGAGGTAAAAAACAAAATCAGAATGCACAACTGAAATTACCTTTTCTTTCAAGAAAAACAGCAATCAATGGGTATACGGTTGTTAATACTTGTAGTTGTTTACTGGTTGTTTAACTATTCATTCATATTCCTACTGGTAATATCTTGTTGGCTTTCATCACAAAAAGTAAAAGTACTCAACAACACAAAAAAAATACAGCATCATTTGTCATAGTAAATGAAACTGAAGGGGTTGCAAAGACCGAAAACCCTCAATCTTACCATGCAGGCTTTAAATATAGATCTACCTTTGTGGTCATGAGGTCATCAATTATACTTTTGGTACATTATTAGTGGACTGTTTGATCACTGAATCATTTCTAAGCAACGAACATCAACACTTGCTATCCATAACACATTAACCCCAGGGCTCCCCCTGATGCTCAGAAGGATAAACATTCATGAAGCAAGGCTTTTCTTTGCTCCTTGTAAGTGGAATCAAGTTTTATGGATGAGCTTCAACTCCTAAACTTATAAACCTGTGGGAGAATATCTATCAAAGATTCTAAGTCGCTGGTCTTTAAAAATCAAAATCAATACTAAACATTAATTAATTTGATCACTAAATATAATGCATGCTTTTGAATGGTCTGAGACGAGTACACGCAAACACCCTCACACATAGAGGCACTGGCACTTCAAGTAATTTCTCAAATTGGCTCTTAGAGGCACTGGCACTTTAATCAATTTCTCAAACTGGTGTTTGTGTATTCAGCATTAATGCGCGTTACTTGGTAATGAAAAGAGCGATGTCCTTTTTATGGACACAATTACTGCTTAAGTTACTGGGCAGTAAACAAGAAATGAGGTCTGCACATAACTGTTGTATGCAGACCTCATTTCTTTTTTTCTTTTTTTTGCTGTCCAAACCTCTGCACCACCTCAGGGGCAGTGTACCCACGCTGCTCATTCCAACCCCCTGTCCACAGCCACAGCCCAGTCAGCCCCGCCGCAGCCCCGGCACAGGCAATCCACACAGAACAGTCAATGTCAAGTCATCAAGAGGCAACCTACCGGAGGAGACACTGCACTGCTGCCGAGTCACTTTGGCGGTGTTCAGTGGCGCCTGTTCTGATCTAACATACGCAGGACACCACCTACTAAGCTCCCTACTAATGACAATAATTGCTTAGTTGCGGAGCCGGCGTCAGTGAGCTCTCCCTCCGGAGGGCGCCACCATGTCCGTCCAACGACAGCCCCCATGGACTCACCGATACTGGTGACGGAACCAAACCAAGGCCACAGATGTGGAGAGGACATCGAAACTGAGGTCACCATGAGAGAAAGGCATGAAGGGCCACAGAACTTGAGACATTTTTTTTTTTTATGCTGATCGATGAGAATGAGGATGATTAAGATGCTACGAATTTCCATTCGGTCTGAGACTACATGACAGGCTGTACTCTACGCTTACTTTCATAATATATCCTGGCGTCAACCAGGCCCCGAGAGATACAAGAACCTGCAGTGTTGGTCAGGGAATTTGAGCAACACTCTCAGAAACGCATCCATTAAGTGGATGAAGCTCGACTGTGTGGTCCCAATCTTCCCAACTGAGTCTGCCGCAAACTCAACTCTGGGTAGGAGCCGGTCGGGGTAGAAAAATCCACATGACTCTGATGGGATTCAAACCCACAACCTCCCAGCTGGGAGTCTGTGACGCTAACCACTTCGCCACGGCGGCTGGTCAGACCTCATTTCTTCTTGTTACAAGTCCAACTGACCACAGGGGTACATGTATACTTAACTCTTACCAGGGCAGGGATGTCAAATTTTCACAACAGAATCTCTGCATGTAACCAGCTGTTGCGCAGTGGTTAACATAGAGGACTCCAGTTCATTCCCATCAGATTTACAGCCAATTTTTATTGAGGATTTTTCTGCCCAAACTAGCTTCTACTCAGACCCACGCTTCCAATTGGATCCATTAAAAAGACTGGGACCACACAGTTGAGTTTCATGCAATTAATGGATGACAGTGTTGCTATAATTTTCTTACTGATGCATCAAGTGTCTATACAGCCCTGTCATACAGTCTCAGACCAGAGTGAAAACCTGTTGCATCATCTTTATCCGACTCATCAACCAGCGTTCACAACAACAACAACAAAAAGATATTGTAAATTCTGTGGCCTTTTATCATCATGACCTCACTTTTGATTACCTCTGAAATGTCTTAGTGTGGAAAAACTGGATTCAATAATGGACCCGAGGAGCCTTTATGTTTCACTTTTTTTTTCACCCGACATTTTCTGTTCTCAGATGTTAGTTTCCCCACAAAATGAAAGTAAGTTGATTTTCTGTGTTCTAAAATAAAAGCCAGTTGGTTTTCTGTCTTCTAAACGAAAGTCAGTTGGTTTTCTATGAAATCAGGGCTCAAATCTCTGACAAGTTCTCCAGCCTGCTCGATAGTCTAAGTTCTCCAGCCTGCTCGACAGTCTAGGCATTTTCAATATACAGTTAATTTGACTATTCAAAAGTCTAGTTCAGGGATTTACGCAATCACCAACAACTCAAAATCTAACAATAAAAACTTAATTCTGCACATGTTGCAAGATACATATCCATTCCTCTTTGCGACTGGAAGCAAACAGTATCAGTCATGAACTACAACTTCATCATATGCAGTATAAACTTGGTGTACTAATAACATTTTAAGTGCAAAGGGAAATACCACAAAGTTACTGAACTGTATAGTAATCAACAATCAACAAAAAGACCGACTGCTTTAAATTAAACTTAAATATATCCAAGTGAAAGACTCAGAATCTGACACACATGCAATCAGATGCATAACATGTGATTATGAGTTTCTAAAGTCAAGGTTTAAAGAAAAAAAAAAAAATTCCCCTCATCATATAAATCATTCTGATGCTGCTGATATATGACTCACGTGACTGGATTGTCACATGGGCCAATACATGAAGCATTCAAAAGACAACTGAGAAAGTACAGATTTTCCCTCACAAAAACTGGACCTCAAGCAGAGAAGCTGTCCATTTTGTAACATGGAAGATACATTTTTAAAGTCTGCAGTTTCAGTGTTGTGTTGAAAGAGCATGATGGTTTCAGGCTAACACAAAGGATACGGAACATATCCCATGCAATTTTTGTGAGTAGTTACTCCATAATCGGAAAAACAACATTTGGTATTCCTACCTTCAGTGTTTAAAATCAAAACAAAAAATTTCGCATGATCGATTTATAACAGCCAGTCTGTGAACAGGATTCTATCTCCTTTACATCTGAAGCAATATTTTCCAGGTATAAATGTCCTAAGTAATAGGCCATAACTTCACATTTGGGGGGGGGGGGGGGGGGGGGGGGGGGGGGGGGGGGGGGGGGGGGGGGGGGGGGGGGGGGGGGGGGGGGGGGGGGGGGGTCATATTTCATAATACTATTGCTAACAGTTCATAAATCTGATGTTACTTCCTTTTGAAATGGCAACTGGAATAGTACGTAATTTCAATTGTAATCCTAAAAGCATCTGGAAAGCAGCTCCCAAAACAAAACAAAAATCATGAAAGACCTAGGCTATTCCAACAGGCAACCTACCCATTCATAACCCATAAAGACTGCTTACACTAAACTCATCTAGTTACAAAGTGAAACGACTGCAGGTGGAAATCTAAACAAATCTTAAATAAATGTCAGCAAACTGCCCAGAGAAACATGGACAAACGAGTCACAAGACAAAACACAACAAACGAATAAAATAACAAAAGTCTTCCTCAGGTGAAACAAAAACGAATAAAATAACGAAAATGCACAAGCTTTGATCGCTTCGTATCAGAAGCGTTGTGTTTTGTCTTGTGACTCGTTTGTCCACGTTTCTCTGGGCTGTTCGCCGATATTTATTTAAGATTTGTTACACTAAACTTGTTGGAAAAAAAAATTGGAAGTATTATATACTATTAATCTTAACAACCAAATCAACTCCCATCCCACCCTCGACTTCCTTCTAGCCTTATTTTTTCTGAATGTAATCTTCGAAGAATAACACCTTTACTTATCGTGTACAACATGATGTTCCTTGTCAAAGGAACTTTTAAGTTTTTAAATAGGTAAATATACTTCATTTTATTTAATTAAGCTTTCTTTTTTGCTGAGAATGTTTTAAATTGTTCTCTAATACATTTTCTGTGAGCAGTAGAACTAGAAGCAATCAGTGTTCATAAATAATTCACGCAATTCACTGGAAATTTTTTCTTCCATTTCATCTAAAACATGTCACAAATGTTCGAAACACTTTTTGACAAAGCCAGCACTGAAGTGGGGCACTTAAAGGCATACTAACTGAAACTGCTTAAGTATGAGCCACTACTTTCCGTTCATTCCTGAACTCTTTAACTCCTGCGCTTCACTATTCATGAGCAACTAGCTATTACACTGGAAGCAGCCTGTATAAGAATTTTTCCCAATTTTACTCTTAGCATTACCTCACAGCGGTACCTTATCAGAAGGTGATAAGACAAACTGAGAATCAATGTTTTGCAATAATCAAATTTCACTGCTCCACAAAAAGAAAGATTGGTTCTCAGCGGAATCTTATCAGAAGGTGATCAGACAAACTGAGAACCAATGTTTGCAATAATCAAATTTGACTACTCCACAAAAAGAAAGATTGTATAATATATGCATGAGCAACATGCAAAATGAATGTCAATTGTCATTCACTCCACATAATATTTTTGCTTGACAAATCACTTGACAACAACACCTGCTTAACCAAAATGACAGAGTATGCCATTATCGAGAAGCCAGCCTATGAGTATGACATGGATCTATAAATAGAGATCTGTGCATCAGCTCAACACTGGGTACCAACTACCGCTGATATTCTGATGACAACATATTCAGTGCAGCGCACTGTCCCAGTATAATAAAAAGGAAGCAGTCCACAACAATTAACAGTCTGACAAACAACAATAAACAAAAAAAAACAAACACACACACAAAAAAGGCATTTTTCGAGAGGAGACAACACTGAAATCATAGCAAACACAAGTACAGAAATGGAATACCGAAAGTATCGGGATGTGTCAAATGGGAATTAATTTCACAATGCCCAATGTCGATAAAGAGTTCCTGAACCTCTTCTGTGTCTGACTACATTTACAGTAAGTCCTTCAGTGGTTTTATAGCCACTGAAAGCAGTAGTGAAAAAGGCTCTCTGAAAAGTCTTTTCCCCCCCTCTCACTGCACTGCCTTCTTCTACCTTCCTTTTTGTCAGTTCACAATAGTCATAACTCACAAAACAGGCTTTGTTCACACAGTGTTTGCTATTTTCATTATCAGTTTTCACAGCTTTCCAATGCAGCTACTCGAGCACAACGTGGCTTATTTTTTATTCATTTTTTTTTCTTTTTGCATGTTCAACCAATAAAATGTAAATCAGATTCTTAGCCTGGAAATGACAGTATATCTGTGGGGTCATCTGTTAAGTTTGTACATGGATTAAAGAGAAAAAAAAATGTGTTCATAACATTGTATTCACATGATACTTATAGTCACCCCTTTACTGCTGTCTGCTTAACAGTTGTGGCATCATCAGATGCCACATATCAGGTACAAGATCTCGTATACAAGTAACACCTACATCACAAAAAATGCTCAACCAACTTGAGATGCGAGTGTTCAAAAACTCTCCAATCAAATCACTAACTAAGATAAATTAACATCAACTAATGAACTATTCACAGCCAACAAGACCTAACTGCAGCATGATTGAATCCTTTTGGCCATTCAGCACCCCCATCCCCCCTGTCAGCCTTGTTTAAGACGAGCCAAAGGTGGTTTGATCTCAGCTCTCTAAAACTAAAAGCTTTTAAGTGCAAAGTTGACGGTTCCGACACTGAACTGGGCTGAGCAAAGTCAACTGCAAGATGCAGGATGTGACCAGTGGAGGTTGTACTGGAATGAGGGGGAGAGGCTGATAGATGGACACCATGTGGGGTGCATGGCTGTAACTTGTGTAAGGTTTTCCTTCAATCTGGAGATCACTACAGCTTGGCTTGAAATACCCACCCATCCTGATTCCTACTGTCCTGGACAACTCGACCTTCTGGCTGACAAATTGGAAATGCTCTCTCCACATGTAAATTAGGCATCCAAAATGTTAGACTATGCCACTAGAAAAGTGACTGAGCAGTCAACAGACCTGTTTACCATAAAATTGCTACTGGAGTACTTTTCATGACGAGGGGCTTTTCTGGTTTTGTCGGATTCACTGTCAGCTTTGGAGGCCATAGCTGGCCGCAACCTTCAGCACCCCCAAACTTTTACACTTTTTTGAACTTTTTACCAGTTGAAAGCGGAGGGTTACAACATTCTTTTGGCTTGGGTTCCTGGTCATGTTGGCATCGGAGGGAACGAAATGGTGGATCGTTTGGCCAAGAATGCCACAAGAGAGAAACTGTCAAACACACCTATCCCCTGCTCAGATTTGAAACCCAAAATTAACGATTATGTCAGAGACCTCTGGCAGGAGGATTGGAATACACAGACGGATAACAACTCTTTCAGATCCGTCCAAACCTAAAGGAGTTCCTCTCATCTTCATCTGGTGGTCGTAAAGAAGAAACAGTTCTGTGCCGGCTGCACACCGGCCATTCATATTTTACCCATTCCTACCTTTTAAAGAGTGAAGAAGCTCCTTGGTGCATTCCGTGTCATGTGCCACTCACATGAAACATATTCTTTTAGAGTGTTGGGATTTGCACGATGTGAGACACAAACATTTTACAGCAGATTCCATGAAAAACCTTGTTCAGAGATGTTCCGCCTGACGCGATCTTTGAGTTCTTGAAAGAGGTTAACATTTTTCATCAGTTCTGAGATTTTACAGTGGAAAGATTTTTAACAAAGTTTTGGATGAGATTTTAGACGACGTCTTTTAAAGAATTGTGTGGATGAATGACCTGTGAGTTGATTCTGGCGTGGTGACAGCCCTGATATGGCCTTTGCGGTCGGCTGGGCTATAAGCAACATTATCTTCTCTTCTCTTATCATCATCATACCTGAGCACAAATTTATGGTCTCTGGTAATTTTTTTTCTGCCTTTCTTCTCTTCTTTCACTGCCTTTTGTTCAACATACTGAGATGTTGCTGAAGATCAAATCAGACACAAATGGCACAATTCATGCTTGCAAGTTAGTGAAAGCCATCACCGCTTTGTATTTGGTCAAAGCACACCAAAACAACACAATGCTTACATACAGCAAGACCAATAACTACTCAAGAGCGTTGTCTTTAGATTTTTGTTTCAGTGCGATTTTCCCCCAGTTCCCTATATTCATATGTTCAACAAACAAGATTACAAAATTGGCAAAATCACAAGTATAAAGAGGTCCGAGTCGAGTCAGTTTCAGTGAAGACCAATCCGAGTTGTTCCTTCAAATTTTCATTTTCCCTCCATAAGCAAAGACTGAGACAGTTAATAAAAGTAAATTCAGGTAATGCCTTAAGCAAAAAGACAGTTAATAAAAAGTAAATTCAGGTAGTGCAAAGACAGTTCAGCAGACATACAGGGCTCCACAGCTCCCTGTGTCCTTTATGCATTAGAAGCGGAGGGGGGAAAAAGTAATTACAGATTTTCAGTGGCAGTCATGGGATGCATTTAAAGTAAAAACAGCAGGTCCAGGGATGTACTAAGTCTCTGCAACAAGCATATCAAAACAACTGCTCAGTCAAGTCTTGCTTTTTCAGTCTTGGTCAGAGTCAGTGAGAGTGAAGGAGGCAGCAAGAGGGACTTGCTGTGCACACAGAGCTATGCCCGGAAAGGTTGTGGCTTTACTATCAACAATGTAACATCAGTAGGCATATGAAGACAACTATGGATGGTACTTTTGCCAGTGGGTACAAGCTCTTCTTTGCTTTGCACTAAATGAAATCTATGAATGAAATCAAAAGCACCCGTCAGAATGAAGCTTCATCTTCTCCAGCTCCATGAACAAAAAAATAAAACAAACAAAACAATATGAAGACTTAACAAAGAGTAGCCAAAACTGTTCTCCTGGACTGAATATCAGGAATGCAGTATTTTATACTGTGTGCTGTAGAGCAGCTTGAAAAAATTTCATACCCTCTTTATAAAGAGCAGGTCATCATGCACTGGTGGAAATGCAAGACAATCATATTTAAAACACATACATAAACAAACACACAATATGCAACAGAATCCTTAAATTTACAAAGCAGGCAGCCTGAATATGCAAGACAAACAAGATGAATGAAATAATAAGTTCCTGTCTAATTCTGACACTGCTACATTCATTCACACTAAACGACTTTCAAAATGCACACATCCTGGCCCTGTCTTACAGTTTTAATCAAAGAAAAAACCAAAAGCCATAATCATGATACTGAATGTTGATGTTGCATATTGCCATGTCGTCTTATTAATTCATTTGACAAAAAGATTGCATGTGCTACTATTAGTGTACTCTGTGTGTGTGTGTGTGTGTGTGTGTGCGCGCATGTGTGCGTGTGTGTTGCAATTTGTGTGTGCACATGCACACACACATGTAGGTATGTGTGTGTGTTGCATGTGGCGCGCATATGTGGGTGTGTGTTTTAAAAGACAAGACAGAGAGACAGAGACTTAGGACACAGAGAGTGAGAGGGAAAGAGAGAGCTCAGACAGAATGTGTATACATGTGGAAAAAAAGTCCCTGGTGCCTTAGAATATAAAAATGAAAGGAAACTGAATGTATACAAAGCACATCCAAGTTTTGACTAACATTCCGACATAAAGTGGCAGTGATCGGAATTGTGGACCCTTTGAAATTTTGACCTGGAGTCCCAGGACTTGTAGAAAATATCCTGTTGGAGGTCTAGGATCCTTTAACAACAGACAGAGGTTTAGTATCCTTTAACAATAATCATGGGGAGCCCCGTCATAATTCAATATAGCATTGCCTGCACACAAGTGATAATGGCTTAAGAATGAGAAATCAGAGGTAAGTCAACAGAACATTTAGTCTTTGATTATTTAGACAGAATGTGAAGTAAAAATGTTTCGTATTGTGTACAAAAGCATAATATGACAACATATCCAGCAATGAAAGAGTCAATTTTCTAATACTATCACAATATTCTGATGTAAAGGTGACAAAAGTCTGCCTCATACATCAGTTGTCAGAATCAAAGCCTACAGATGTAATCCAACTAAAGTAAAATTATTTTAGTCTATTTACTTCACTGGTCTTCATTGCAGTACCATAAATTTCACTTAAAAAAGATATCTATGGATACTCGCTGGATATTGGTTCAGAATCCAACACCTACAAATTTTCACCAGCACCGTGTTTATCCCAGAGAAAGATGAATAATGTTAACAACATAGTACAGAATTCAATGCATTTTTTGGTTAATTTTACCTTAAGACACTGTTTTCTAACACCTTTTTTTCATGACACAAAAATGTCCAAACTGCAAAGAAACTTGAATCCTCCAACTTTAAACTACTACAGACAGATGTTTTTTTTTTCCCAACAACTCTAAAGGTCAGTAAATTTATTTTACTTCCACACACAAAATGATGTCACTTTAAGAAAACAAACCAACTGACATCATAAGTTCACTGAGGACTAAGACTGAGCACCGATTTCAGCTGAGGAAACTTTTAATGCTTTAATCCATACCACTTAGAAGCAAATTTAGAAATTTTGCAAATGGCTAGAGAGCCAGGTGAGCACTTTCTAACCACTGCGTCTGTACATGCACTATGTGTGCCAATGCAAATACAGCGATTGGTGGAAAGGGACCGAAAATTATCAGTGTTCAGTCAGGGTTTTACTGAGCTGTACAGGCTCAACAGACATCTTCCAATGAATCCACACAAACATTAAAAATGGATACAGTTGTAGTAAATACAATACTTACTCATAGTGGAGTTCATGAACACATGATTGTAGATCTTCTGGCGAGCGTACATTCCATAGAGTTTCACAGCATCATCGTTTCTTAATCGACAACGAGCTTCCTTTTCTGTTAAGATGCCTTTAGGTCTCTGTATGTGTGTCAATAATACTGAACTTGAACTCGTCACCGAGGTAGGCACAGAACATGTACGAGTTCGAGGAACATAAGGTGGAGGGGGTGGCAGGTCAATGGATGACCTGACATCAACTGACCTTGGCGCAACAAGGGGATTGAGGGGTGGGTGGTTTTGACGTCAATATGGCAGAAGTTTGTGGAAATGCACTATTGGCACTGTTTGTATTTGATGTTCTATTGGCCACTGTTCGACTTAACACCGATGTAAGTTGAGGCGAGAAAGGCAAGTCCGTTTTTATCCGCAGAAATAACACTGTGTGAATTTCCTGGCGAAGTCTGAGACTGATGCCTCGGCAGTGAATGTGACTGATGTGGTGAAAGTGATTGATGCTGAAGTTGAAGATGATGAGGCTGAGACTGTGCTGGGCTGACCACTGGCAAGGACAAAGATGAAGCTTGAGAAAATGACAAATATGGGTTAAGGTGAGTGATAGAAGGCAAACTTGTTGTCACAGGAGTCTCTACAAGCGGACTTGGTCCTGTTGTTCGACTGTTATCTGTTGCATGGGTTGGGGAGAAATGCTGTTCCCTTTTCACTGGCAAGCCTGGATAAGGAGGAGGTAACGAATGATATGAAGGATGGTGTGTAGTTACACCGCCTTGTTTCAAACGGTCTACTTCAAGTATGTCAGGTGCTGGTCCTGACAAAGCTCCTGAACCCAACCCTTGTCCTCGTATGTTGTCTATGGGAGGTAATCCCATTCCCGGCAAAGCCAAGGAATGAAGCGGAGTTGTGTTCAGATTTATAGAGTTTATGTCTACTCCTGGAACTGGGGGCCGAACTCAGCACCAACAATTCCAGAGTTTAACAAAGCAGATGTCCCCAGTCCCATTCGTTCTGGGCTCGCCACATGGCTGGGACTGAGCTCTGCCTGATTTGATTCTTGAGACTTGCGAAGTTTGTCTTTGATTTTGTTCTGAGCAATTTTAGTTTGAAGCTTGTTCATCGTTCGTGAACTTCGGGCACGAGATTTGGATGTCTTCGCCTCCTGGCTTGGCCTTGCTTTTTTCAAGTTTTTCAGCCAGTTCTGGGTAAAGTTTGGCTTTTGGCATCCCTCCTATCCCTTGCCCTTCCCCAGCTGGACGTGACTGTGAAGGAGATGGCAGAGACTGAGGATATGGCGACTTGGATGCCAGGTCAGCCAACCCACCCGGCAACATTCCAACTGGTCCACTCTGTGCCATTGAATTTGCCACTGGGGGCACTTCAGGAGCTGCATCATGAAATGCATATGGGTCATCAGGGTCATCCACAGGAGTTACTATTTTTGCCATTAACGGTGAGGCTGCCGGTGGTTTAGGAATTGTCAGTTTCTTGGACTTCAATCGGTCTCCAAATGTCATTTTGCTGGGATCAAGAGACGTCACGTTATCTTTGCTGCTTGTATCTTTGTCTTTATTATCCTTCTCCTTTTTTGGTTTCCGTTCCCGTCGAGGAAGCATTCCCAGCACTTGCATGTGATTGTTGCAGTATCTGAAAACAAAATGAAAAACTAAGTAAAATATTCAATGTCTGTCAGTATAAACCTTGAATCAGTTATATTGAAGTCATATTATGCAAAACCTTTGACAGGAAAAATTACTTCGAAATGAAAAAAGAAGGGGAAAAATGCAAAGAAAAAAAAAATGCAAGCAGTTTTTTTAGTTTTAAAAAACCAACAGACTCATTTGCAGACGGGACATACTCAATATATTTAACTATTTCAAAAGACAGAAAGACGGAGCAGTGATTTCTATTAAAATCATATCAGAAAATTGTTTTGTAAAAAAACCCCCCCCCCCCCCCCCCCCCCCCTCCCCCTCCCCCCCCCCGATATATTTTCATTCCCTGAAAAATATAATCAGAAAATGTTATGTCTGAGGGGGATGATGAAGTGGAGAAGAGGGAGGAGGGGTTGACTCGAATAACAGGACACTAACAAGGCAGAGGCACTCAACTCTTGGGCCAAAACAAAAAACAAAACAAAAAAGCTAAACGAACTGAGGGGTGGTGATCACAGAATTCCACCCAACATCTGTGACTCGGTTCAGATATAACAGACATTTTTTTTCTTGAATGTATTAATATGACTGTGGCAGAGACAATACTATCACTGCGTAACCAATATAGTAATCTCCATCTATACTCTTTGTAAGGAACACTGGTGAAATCAAACTCATTTCTCTTGAAACTTTTAGGTATACTCAATGAGTTACACCCTTTAACTTCCAATTGAAAAATTAGCTTTTCCTTTTCAAAAGGAAAAGCAGTTCCATTCACTAAAAGTGTGCCTTTTTCATTAAAGGATGCTCTGCATGGTAAGATGGGAGAGGGAGAAGTAAATTAAAAAAAAAACTTCAAAACTTATCAAACTGATTATTACATTTATAATTTTCAACTGGTCCAGTTAAAAAAAAAAACATTCTCTTCTCTGCTGAGCGATTTTACATTCAAGGAATTGCTTTAACACTAAATCTAAGCAACAATACCATCAAAAGAAGTCACACAACAAAATAAAACAATGTATACCATCAAAAGAAAAGTCACACAATAAATAAAACAATGTGAAACAGTTAAGTCCAGTCACAAAAATAAATGCAAACAATATATACGTACGGTCTGTCCTCCCCTTGAGGAATGGCCTGAGTACACAGGTGCTGACTGGACTTGGCGACATAGGCACATCTTCGAAACGGGGCTGTGGGGTCCTCCAGAATATGTCGCACACAGAATCCATACCCGTTGAGACGTCGCTGGTTGCACTGTTTCTTGCTGAAGGAGCACAGAGGTTTGTTGTCCACCAGGGAATAATGAATGTTCTTTCCTTCATACATTCACAACTAGGCAACAGCCAGCACATGGCGGCTACATTGACGTGGTAAGAAATCAGGACAGAAGATCCCAGGCCCAAAATCATTTCCCACCTGCAAGAACATAAATAACATTTTCTGAACAAATGACATTCATCTTAGGGGTTGGGAAGAGAGCACACACACATGCATGCACGCACGCAAAACACACACACACACACATATGGTTGGGAGGCAAGTGGGCAGATACGTTATGGAGGATTTTTGCCTGTGAACATAAAGCAGTCTATCCAGTTTTCACTCGAGCATTATGTACCACTGATTGATATATCAAGGCAAGCTGTATACATCATGACCGATTCAAGATAGTGTGCAATATCCAAAGAACAATAAAGACAGCATGGCTCCAAATTCACACATACATCTGTTTATTTCCAACGTAATGATTAAAAACCCCCTTTGTAAATCTCTTTGGACTGCGTGACTTTCGCCCTTTATCATAAATCATTCACACATACATTCACCCTTTCTCATCATCAAAGCTTGCACACGAAAGACTGCAGCTTGTTTATATACCGAGGCATCAGAGTTTGGAACCGAGTCGCTTGGTAATTTGTTTGCCCCCAGACTTTGTCACAGTGCCTTGCAAGCAGATGACACACCATAGATCTGCAACCTATTTCGTGAATCCAAAGAACTGTTATACCAAAGTATCTGACTGTATCAGAGGGCCATTCTCAGAGTTTGAACCCAGTGACATGGCTTCTCTTTAACAGCATTCATATTTTGTCAAGACTGGCTACCTGTTCTCTTCTTTTTAAAGGCTGGATGCTCCATCACCACTAAAATCAAAATGCCAGGAAAGGAATCTGATTCATTTAAAGAGACAATGAATTCAAAGTCACTGAAGTTTTTGGAATGTGGCATTCCGAGTACTGTTGCTCTATTACACTTTCTGCACCGACACCAATTTGAAGTCTTGTATCAAGGAGTAAGATCATGATAAGACATTTCACCAACTATGGGTCCCAAATTTTCTAACAATTTCTTCAATACCCCCCCCCCCCCCCCCCCCCCTTCCTGAATATCCCTCTTCTCTCTCTGTACATAGTGTGTGTGTGTGTCTGTGTGTGTGTGTGTGTGTGTGTGTGTGTGTGTGTGTGTGTGCGTGCATGACAGAGTAAGTGTCATGAATTTGCACCCAGCCCTACTTTAAGACAACCCAAAATAAGTGAGGGCATAAGGGTTTGTGGGAGGGAGGGTAATGTCAGGTCCAAATCTTAGTACCCTTTAAAAATCTTCAGGATAAAAAGTCCCTTTACAATGTCTAAGGGAGAATTCAACACTCTTGATAACTGCACTGAACTGGGAGCCCTGGACAAGGGACATGTGGACAAAGAAAGCAAAAGATGTGGGGAGAGGGGGGGGGGGTGAAATGAAGAGAAGGAATGGGGGGGGGGGGGGGGGGACATGCATGGTCATGAGAGATGGCAGATAAAGGAGTGGACAACTAAAAAAAAAAATTGTGGTAGTGGCAAACAGTGGGGGGTAAAAGCAGAATGGACATTGTTTATCATACAATTGTGAGCTTGCAAGGACAGAATCTGTCAGATAAGCCTGTCTTCTCTAAAAGTCCATGTGTTTGAAATGGCCAATGACTGCCCTAAACCTGACTCGGCGAACTCGTCAGGCAAATCATGAAACAAGCAACCAAATAAAAAAAATACAGTTGCCTAGTCATAGCATCAGTGAAAGTCAACTTCAACATGAACTCATCAAGGCCATGGACAGGTTGAGGAAATCATAACTTAGGTCACCATGACAGAGTGCATGAACTAAGCAACAGAATTTGCAACTTTTTTTTTCATTTGTTTCAAACTGATAACAGATAAAACTAAACAGGATGATCAAGATCATGCTGACTGGAGAGGAAGCTGTAAACATGTCCACATCAATTTAGCATGAGACAGATAACTACAGTGTTAGTCAGGAAATATGAGTATCAGTCTATCACTCTCAAAGTTGCATCCATTAACCCATTCATTGCCTATCTCCTTTTCAGCTCAGAATAAAGCATGCAAACCTTATGCCTTTGAATGGCTGTCCCAAGTGATACTGGGTGAAAATAAACCTTTTTCCTTCCACAGCACATGCTTACAGCAGATTTTGTGGGGAGGGAGGGGTGCTAAAAAATGTAAAACCTGATTTCATATACTTGAACTCCACCACCCACTTCTCTCTAGTCTCTCTCTCTCTCTGTTTCCAACTAATGGTCACATTTGTCTTTTTTCCTGTTGTTTGAGGCTAGCCAGGCAAAGCTGTTTTTTCTGTTTTCTCATAATTTATCAACTGCTATCAGTCTACCTCCCTGTAAAGATTCCATTCTACATCGACCGAATTTTCACTTTCAGGGCTGTTGTACATAATTCCACTGTATCAGCAACCACTTTGTCTAATTTTGTGTAAAATATTCCTCCACACATTACTCAAGCATCAAGAATTACTTGCAAATTTATGCTTTTACTCCTAAAAAAAAAATCATAATGTAGCATGCATATATACCTAATATAACCTTGACGGTACAGCAGTCGATTCTTTTGCAATGAATGCCGTGGACCAAATTATTTCCCTTGCTGACAAAAATTTCTAAAAGTTTACATGATAATACATCTCTTAAAACTAATGTAAAAACTTATTATACATCAAAGCTAAGAGTAAAGCAAGAACTCTGCTCCCAGTATGATTCTGAAAAACCTTTAAACCAATACCATAATGCTGTGTGAACTAAAAAAAAAAAAAAAATTTATTTGGTTTTTGACTGCCTGATACAAAAATGTCTAACATTCCTTGTTCCACTTTTTTAATGTTGAGAACCTCTTTGCACTGAATTAATGGAAAAGATGTCCATAAGCAACCTGCCTGAAGTTGAAACATAACTGCATCCCTCAAGAGCCAGAAGAAAACTCTAACTTTTTTTCTAAGGCCATCCCACCAATTCTGAATGGATTACAACTATTCCAGCCATCACCCTGATCCTGAAACTTGCATATTTGGGTGGGGTGTGTGGACAGAGAGAGAGAGAGAGAGAGAGAGAGAGAGAGAGAGAGAGAGAGAGAGAGAATTGCAAGTCCTGACAAATTCTGAAATAAAAAGAGAATGAATCACAAAATACTTGCAAAACAACTAGCAAACCATCAGTCTGCAATCCCATCCCTCTGTCTCTCTATCTGGTATCAATCTTAAAGAAAATGAAAGTACTTTCTAAGAAAGTATTTCACACAAAATTGCAATTATTTAAAAATGGGTGAAATATACAAAAATGGGTGAAATACATATCTTAGTGTGCCTACGTGTATGCATGTGATTCCCTTTACAAATAAATATTACATCCTGCAAAACTAAAGGTCCTTCAGAATAATATAAATATTCCTGTTTTCTTTTCATTTACTTCAGACTGAAGGAGATGCAAAGATGTCTGGGAGATATGGGTGAAGACGTGACAACCAGCAGAAAAAAAAAGCTACATTTTCATCAGTGATCATATGACACCAACAACATGTCTCATGACCACGTCAACCCTCTCAGAGGCAACACTAACACGTGATGGTCTCTGCACCAGAAAAGTTCTTCATCGCCAAGTTTGTCAAGCTATACCCATTATCAGCAATTTTCTTAAATGCATTTTGCCAATTCACTGCAGGCTATCAAATTATTCTTTAAACTAATAGTTTTAAGTGCTTGATCCTTCATTTTTCTTTTTCCTCACAAGGACTGACACTATGATAGTCTTTTCCTCATTTACAGGAACTTTCTTAATTAATGCGAGGTCTTCGTGCCTTCCAAACAGAAGATTTAGCAGATTTGACAGATTTTGAAACTTAAATTTTAACTAGATGAGTTAATTCACCACTGATTTTCTTTACAAATAATTTTCTCTATCTAAACAAGTGTCACAAATAAAGTATATTCGAAACCAGAAGAAAAAATAACACTTTCACAAAGAATCTACACAATGGAATTTGTGGAAACCACCCAAACAGTCTCCCCAAACCTGCAACTTTCACACATAAACCTCTAACCTCCGACTTGTAGTTTTCAAAATTTTTCTTATCTGGATTTTTCTCGTTTAAATCGATGCAGCCTGCACTCTTATATAACCCCAAAAAGTTATGGGAAGGGGGAGGGAAGGGAACGTCCCCAGGATTCTATCTTTTCAGAATCTAACCAGCATCTATTACCAGCAGCTTTATTTCTTTTAATTTAACGGGTTTAAAAAAAAAAATGGGGGGGATAATCATTTGCCTTTCTCACGTGTGTGTGTATGTGAGGTGGTGGGGGCATGATCCAACTTTTTAAAAAGTTTTTGGACCAAAAAGCAAACAAAAAACAAAAACAAAACAATTGAATATCAAAAGCCTATTTTTCTTCTAGACTTACACTCACTGAGTCCCCACAAACACCTGACACAAAGGCTCTGTATCAGCTGGGCAAGACAAAATAGACAACATAGATGGAGATGCTCAGATAAGGTAAGGTAATGTTGCTTACTGCCCAGCCGACCAACCAACCGCAAAGGGCCATATCAGGGCTGTCACCAGGCTAGGAATGACTGAACTTTCTGGTACAGATTTGATCATACAACGAAGAAAACCAACAAGCATCCTCTTAATGTCTGGTACAGATCTATGTAACATGTTAGGCATAGTGTCTATTGACTGCAACATTAGCCAGAAGCAGAAAAATGGCTGTGGCTTACAATAGTTTCACTAAGTACTAAGTACTGTATACAATGCCAAATTTCTGACATTTTCATGGTCAACAACGGCAATCACACGAGAAGAATCCAGAATACATCATAATGCATTTTGAGTGACATTATATCTCAGGGTCTGATTTGGAACGAATGCTTGTAGATTTGATGCTCATGATGAATACAAAGTATCATTGCCTTGAAATGACAAAAACGTATTTTTATACAGTCATCCAGATAATTCTACACTGAATTCAAACTACAATTTAATGTCAGAAGCTGCAAATGTACTTCATCTTCTTCTTAAACTTCTAATATTATACAAGAAGCAGAATGGGAAAACCATTCGAGAGCCCAAAAATTTTCTCAGGAAAACGGTATGGCGGAAGTTGGGTTTGTTTTGGTTGGAAATAATTATTTGTGACTTTCTATTTCATGTAATACAAATAACGAACATGCGTCCCGCATGTTCAATGCGTGGTTACAAAATAAACATGCCTCTCATCAACAAGACAGACCAAACACACAAAATTCACTAATTTTTTTTAACATCTTGACGAAATGAAAACAGGTGCGCTCTGTTTCGGGGGTACCCATATTTAAAAACCCATATTTATATATATAAAATCTCAAAGAATAATTCTACTACTTGTCAAACTATTTTGTGCTGCAAATGTACTTCATCTTTCTTAAACTTCTAATATTATACAAGAAGCAGAATGGAAAACCATTCGAGAGCCCAAAAATTTTCTACGAAAAGAGCGGAAGTTGGGTTTGTTTTGGTTGGAAAATTATGACTCTATTTCATGTAATACAAATAACGAACATGTCCCGCATATTGGTAAATAATTGCGACAAATTCACTAATTTTTTTTAACATCTTGACGAAAGAAAAAACAGGTGCGCTCAGGGACGGTAACCCATATTTTAACGTCCATATATTTATATATAAAATCTCAAAGAATACATACACTTGTGGCCTTCTTGATTTCTGTTGATATGGTCATCATTACAGCTTACGAAAGAGCCCAAAATTATACTCCAAAATCTGATATTTGTAAATAATAATTGCGACAAAACAATCAAAGTTCTTTCGCGGAAAAGCTAAAAACTACAGGGACGATAACCCCCGTTTTTACGTCTATTCCGACCCCAGACACACAAACTGATGACAAACATTTGTGACTATGAATACATAATAATCACATTTGATATCTTACCTGTAAAAATATGAAATACTTACTCCAATAATTGCTTCTAGCTAATGTTTTTTCATTGCAAATGGCTGCCACAAACATGGCGGCCAGAAGTGCGTGTACAGTATGCAGATTATTTATTCCGTGTGTGACAACAAAGCGGGGAAGAGGGAGGTGTGCGGTTTGGTGTTTGGGTGTTCATGACCATTGAAGCCACATGCATCAAGCTGAGATGAAAAAATGTTACCAATATAATCTGAGGGGCTTAAAAGAGAGTTTATAATCAGAACTGTGAAGAAAATATCATTTTATTTCATAAAATGACTGCACAAACACGTGGCGTATTTATACGTTACATTCCTCCGCCAAGAAAATGAATTTTCTGATTTTGATGTAAAGGCGACTCTCTGCTTAACTTATTCTGGTAAACGCTCATGACGGCACATCATACACATCAACAGAAAGTCTACTGCTTGATCAATTTGCATTTATATTTTCGAATTTCCCGTTCGAGTAATACGTTCGCCGCAAGTAGTGCCCCAGTCAGCCTTTACCAGCTCTTGTCAGAAACGTGCGGTCCCAAAGAAACACCACCTTTTGATCGGAAGCTAAATTTAGCAACACGCGCCTTGTCGACGGTAGGCCTCTTGAGAGCTATTTTTCAATGCCAAAAAGACAAAAAAGACCTACTAAATCGTTAAAACACGACAGTTTACCGAATGTTACAACGCACTCGATACATTCGCGCGATCGAAACCGATTTTTACTTGGACAAAACGTCGGTATAAACTGAAGTAAATCGGGACACAAAAGTGTCGAAAGGCCAACGAAGCACATCGCGCCGTTCTAATCACTGATTGGCTGAACACGCACTCTGGCCAGGGAGAGAGAGCTATGATTGGCCGATTACGACACATGGATCCGAATGCAGTCCTTCAGGACAGCTGTCGGTGATTTACATTCAACCTCCAATCGATGGAAAATAATAAATTTTCATTTCCTTTAAGTCACAATGTAATCTTTAAACATTATAGTTTTACAAACCATACACAAACTTGCAACACTCACATCCATATCTGGTTCGCACACTCCGAAAAACACTGATGTCGCAGAACACCCGCAGCGGCCTTGTCTCGATCAACTGGCACATGTTTCTCGTCTGCTCACTTCCAACCTTCTTCGACTTGTCCGCTTTGCGAGCACGGAGGTGTTGCCTTTTCGACTCGGGATTATTAAGCCAGCACGGTAAAAGAACTCCTCGCGTTACATGCTGTTGGGTCCCTTGAAACAAATCAAACATGATGAACAGCACCAGACTGATCAGTAGGGGCAGTGGTAGTTTTCTTGGCAAAAAACTGACGAACATGAAGCGTCCTATTTGTCGGGGCGGCGTTGTTCCTTCCTACACAATGTATACAAACATGCGGCGGCGCAGAGGGCTCCGCTTTCAGCTGGGATGATGTCACGGAAGGGATTCCCCTGCATCTTGTCGTGGCGGCTTGTGACCCAGCGCGCGGTTAAGATTGACAAATTGAGCCGTTCTAAACCGTTGTTGCTTTTTGTAAACTATCTCTCGTGTGTGTTCTGTCCCGGAAGTGAAGGAAAACAGCATAGTAATTGTTTTACTCGAGGGGGTGGGAGAGGGGATATATGTCGCGTTACCGGATAAGAAGGAACATGTAGGACAAAAGTTGCTTTCACGAGGCGATTACAATAGTTCGAACGCGCTGTTCAGAGCAAGTATGTATACTCAGTTCTGACAAACACGAGAAGAAATCGCTCGCTGCCTTTATTTATTTTTTTCCCCCTTCTTTCTCGTATAGGCCAATTCCATGAGGAAAATACCAGTGTCGGCTGTGGTTACGAACTGCTAAGAGCAGGCGGAGAGCATACTTTATCAGATTTGAAGTTCAAGTAGCAAGTGTTGGTTGTTCGAGGTGCGCACATTTGTCCGCGATTTTATTTTTTCTTCAGCGTCGTTCATCTCTCAAATCCATGAAATATCTGTCCACGATCAGGAAAGGGGCGGGATGGGGGGTGGGGAGGAAGAGGGGGGGGGGGGTGAGATTGTGAAGACACAGTTGGCTCAGTTCAAGCTCAGTAGTGTATCTCAAAGGGCATGTGTTCTGTGTGAGGAAGGAAGGGGCGGGGACAGGATGTCCGTGAACCATTCGAAGAGGAACGAAAAGACTGCTTACCCTTTCCACCACCCCTCTCTCTCTCTCTCTCTCTCTCTCTCTCTCTCTCTCTCTCTCTCTATAGTCCCTTACCGGGGCAGGGGCCGGATGAAAAAAAAAAATCGTGTGTTTGCAGTTGCTTATCTGTTACCCTTGGAAAATAAGATCATCATCATCATCATTCTCTCTCTCTCTCTCTCTCTCTCTCTCTCTCTCTCTCTCTCTCTCTCTCTGTGTGTGTGTGTGTGTGTGTGTGTGTGTGTGTGCGCTGAATAATGCCCTTGTCATTGTGCTCGACGATACGACAATCCTGATAACACAACGTGCGACGTTCTGTGGTGGAGCGGGAACAAAACCAAATGAAACATGCGAAGAAACAAAAAGCCAGTGAAATGTAAAGGGGGTGAAGGGCTAGGGTATCCTAAGTGGGTCTGCCTCATCTATGCCTCTCTAGTTATGTGTCGCATAGGACCAGACGTGGACATGAAAGGGGTGGAAGGGGGAGGGGGGGGGGGGCTCTTGGACCCCGCTGTCCTCCTCTCTTCCTCCCTTCACCCTCTGCAGGACAAAATGGTATTTTGTCAGTACGTTTTCCCGTTCCTCCACCAGGGCAACTCTCTCCCCCCCCCCCCCCCCCCACTCCACTCCCTTTGGAACTCCACCCCTACCACCACCCCACCTGCTTCACGTTAAGTTGTCCGGTCCTGCCGCTTTTGTTGTTGTTGTTTTTAATTGACTGAGCTTGCTGCTTGTTTTTTTAACAGACTGAGCTTACCACTTTGTTAGTTAACAGACTGACCTTGCCGCTTGTTTATTTAACAGACTGACCTTGCCGCTTGTTTATTTAGCAGATTGACCTCGCCACTTGTTTTATTAACAGACTGACCTTGCCACTTGTTTATTTAACAGACTGACCTTGCCACTTGTTTATATATAACAGACTGACCTCGCCGCTCGTTTATTTAACAGACTGACCTTGCTGCTTGTTTATTTAACAGACTGACCTTGCTGCTTGTTTATATAACAGACTGACCTTGCCGCTTGTTTACATTACTGACTGATCAAGCTTGCGGCTAGTTTATGACACTGACTGAGCCTGCCTTGTGTTTATATAACTGATGAACCTTGGTGCCAGTGCCTTATCAGTAATTCCGAATCAAACCATCTCACATTGAAGTGAAGATTTTGTTCTTTCGTTTTCTCAGTGTAATCCTCACTTTCCATTCCAAAAGATATGTGCTATCCAGCTTGGTATCAAAGCTGTTTTGATAAATGCATTTTTGTCGTTATTATTTTTATCATAATCAATAGTAGTAGTAGTTGTAGTAGTAGTAGTAGTAGTAGTGGTGGTGGTAGTATCATCATCATCATCATCATCATCACCATCATTATTATGGTTTCTTGTTGCTGTCGTTGTTGTTGTTGTTATTGTTGCTGATATTACTATTTTACTACTTTTTTTTTTTTTTTTTTTTTAGCGTATTCAGCGATCATGTAATCCACTCCTCACCACCACCACTACCACCACCACCACCACCACCACCCCTCCCGCTAAACACACTTCGGTGGTGTGCCACTCCCCATGCTAAAAGACACTAAGTTCACGTGGACAGAAAGATATCCTGGGGCACAAACACCGTCAAGCGGCGCTTTGAGTACATTTGTATGGCGGGGTAAAGAGCAGCTACTCCCAACTTCTTCACCCCAGTCCATCCCATCCACCACCACCCTTTCCCCTCCACCCCCCCCCCCCCCCCACCCCCCCTCATCCCACCTACCTACCCTCAATTCCACCTGGGTCTCTTTTGTGCACATCGGTGTACACACACGCGCACGCGAGAGAGAGAGAGAGAGAGAGAGAGAGAGAGAGAGCGGCCTTTCCACACAGACGTGCACATCAGTACACACACACACACACACACACACATACGAGAGAGAGAGAGAGAGAGAGAGAGAGGAGAGGGGTCGAAGCACATGTCTTTTCAAAAGCTTTCAAACCGGAGTAACGCGCATTCTGTAGTTGCTTCTCGATCTGTCTGTCAAGCCCTTCGAGTCTGTCCACCACCAAAACATTTCGGACCGAAAAGGGGCAATTTGCACGCCGTTGGTGATAAATACAATAAAATTAAGGCCCA
Organism: Conus betulinus; assembly: GCA_016801955.1. NCBI lineage: Eukaryota > Metazoa > Mollusca > Gastropoda > Neogastropoda > Conidae > Conus > Conus betulinus. The sequence goes on from JADBJO010001603.1 coordinate 373,686, forward strand.
CCAAGCTTCCTCCTACAACAAAACCCCAATGCAACCCACTGACAGTGACCTCGTAGTCGCACCAGCCAGCGTAGACAGCCCCCCCACTCTTGTTGTGGCGGGCCGGGCTGGGCTAGGCCTAATACAGTGGGAAATCTGCAGTCGCGGTGTTGTAAGCGCCGGCGATGAAGTGGGCCACAGGCTGACGTAGTGGTAGCCTAGTAGGCTTGTGGGTAAATTTGTGTCTGCTGGCCCCAGAGAGAAGTGAGTGGCAGAGGCACGACTAGACTAGGACGAAAGATGATGGAAGAATAAAAGATGAGAGAGGGAAGATCGAGCACCACTTTGCTGTGTAGAGTACAGAAGCATTCAAGATGCCTGGGCCTAGATAGCACAGAGGCTGAAGTCGAGCGAGCAGCGGTTGTTGTGCGGTGTGTCTGTCAGACAGGGGGGACAGGCTGGCAGGCAGGTGCGCGAGGGTTCCTTCGGTGTCTTTCGCTGTGACCTCAGTGACCCCATGCACAGGCTCGCTGCATGCGCGAACGCTGCTCTCTTGCCTCGGGAGTTTTCGAAGCCATGTAAACGATTAAACGGCCATCAATGTTCTTTTAATAAAAAAAAAAAAAAAGAAAAAATAAAGCGGGAAGATTTGAATCTCTCTGTCTCTCTCTGTCTCTGTCTCTCTCTCTCTCTCTCTCTCTCTCTCTCTCTCTCTCTCTCTCTCTCTCTCTCTCACACACACACACACACACACATACACACACACACACACTGGCAAGAGAGTGAATGACTGTAAGTCTTCTTAACAGTGTTGGCAATCAATTTCATGTTTGTTTTTTTTTTTTTCCCGTTGAGTATATTCAGGCGTTGTAGTGTCAGTCTTAAAACGCAAATACAAGAGTGAAAAACGGACTTAAAAAAAAAATTCTTTTGTTTTGTGTTAAACGAGTACGATTTTGAATGCAGGATGAGCTGACTCCATCACTGGTCAATGGGTCAGCATTAAGCCAGGCCACTACACAGAGATTCAGTGGGCGACTGTGTCTGGTAACGCTAATGTGGGTAGCAGACTCGCCTTTGAGTTCTGCTGGTCGACTCATCGTTTGTAGTCTGTCGCTATCAAACCATTTGCAGACCATGACTACGGTAGGGGTTATCATTAGCATTGAGAAGATGGACGGCAGACCGGGGAATTTGAAACATCGCCATATAAGCCGCCGGAGTGGCGGTAAATGCCGTCACATGTGGATGAGAAGGGGGGGGGGGGGGGGGGGGGGGGGGGGGGGTCTGACACAACCGACCTATCGCCAGAACGGACACAGCTTTAAAAAAAAAAAAAAAAAAAAAGGGGGGGGGGGGGGGGGGGGCAGGGCCGCCACTGACAATACCCAACAAGATTTCAGTCGTAGCTGACTTCTGCAATCTTTCAAATTCGAGCTTATTGATTAATTTATTCGCTATTAGTCGTGTGTGAAAGATCGGATCGAGATTACGCACGAGTCATTTAAGAACATACAGTGGTTAGCCGAACCTCACAATGTAGAGAGGGTCGGATGGAATGGTTACGGTAGGCTGATAGCCGATTGAGTTCAAGCTAAGGAGCGCCACACGTTCGTTTCTGTATGGCCGTTTGCCGGTGACAGGGCTGCACCTTGGTTTCAGTGTGTGTGTGTGTGTGTGTGTGTGTGTGTTGTGTTGTGTGTGTGTGTGTGTGTGTGTGTGTGTGTGTGTGTGTGTGTTGTGTGTTGTGTGTGTGTGTGTGTGTGTGTGTGTTGTGTTGTGTGTGTGTGTGTGTGTGTGTGTGTGTGTGTTGTGTTGTGTGTGTGTGTGTGTGTGTGAGACACAGAGAGAGAGAGAGAGAGAGAGAGAGAGAGACAATTATTTTTAGAATTGACGCAGTCGCGGGTTCGTAAGTGTTTCCTTCTAGGCCTAACGGTCATGTGGAAATGAGCACCGAGTGTTGGTGGGGACTCGGTGTCGTCAGGCAGTCGGTCACGTCGAAGAGGTCTCTACATGGAGGCGTCCATTGACCTAGCGAGGCGACACCGCCATCGGCCTCACTCCCGTGAGCCTGTCGTGCTCCGTCACTTCAGTGTGACTGGCTTGCCACGAGTCGAGTGTCGGATTGACATGCATTCATCTTATTGATTGAGTGCTGTTTAGCCCCCTGTGGAACTTCACTTGGGCTCCTCCGCCAGTGGGCCTACGTCGCACGCTTGTTGCATGAATTTCACTCGTGCTTGCGTTAGTTAGGCTGTTGCGTTGCTGGCGCAGGTTAGACATCCCCGGCTAGCCTGCCTGACTATTGCAGCGCGGTGCTAAGTCGGTGAAGGTGAACAGTCGATGACCTAAAGACTCAGTCTGTCTGTCTGGAATGTATTACGTCATACTGCTCCCGGGCCTGCGTGTATTGTATTAGATGTATATTGAAACCGAATGAGCTATTGAGGGGGGGGGTGGGGGTGGGGTGGGGGGAAAATATCTTCGGCTCCCTTCCTTCGATCCTTCCCCTCCCCGCCTCCCTGCCCCGTGATACAAGTTACACCGAAAACAGATCCGTGGACAGGATGTGACGGTGCCCCCCCCCACTCCCCCTCCTCGCTCCTCGCCCTACCCCCCCCCCCCCCCCCCCCCCCCCCCCTCCCCTCCCCCCCCCCTTTTACTGCTATTACGGGAACCGGAATAAGAGTACATTGCCTCTCAACATCTGGAAAGTGAGAAGTGAGAGGGGAGCTCGCCCCCCCCCCCCCCCCCCCCCCCCCCCACACCCCACACACACACACACACACTTCACTTTTTACAAGAATTTGGCCGCCCCACTCCCCTTCACCTGCGTTTTATGAAACTTTGGAAAATGATGACCCCCCACCCACCCCCCCCCCACCCCCCACCCCCACTCCCACCAATCCACCCTCGTTTTATGGGGAAGACTGCAGTGATGTCTTTGTCAGATCAGATTCCCCCCCCCCCCCCCCCCCCCCCCGCTTCCCTCCCCTCGCCCACACTCCTCACCCCTTTCCCACCCCTACACAACGCACACTTCTGTCAAATTAATATCTTCTGGTGCCACTGTGTCTAGTATGATTTTGTCATCGCAGCAGAGTACACATTGTGAAGCGGGACTGTTCTCTCACAACGGCGAAAGCCATACCTTACCGTAGGCACAGCACATCATCCTCTTGGGTGGATGGCTGGTTGGATGGTTGTTGCTGTTGTTGTTCTTGTTTGTGCTGTTGTTGTTGTTCTTCTTGTTGCACGTTCATCTGTCAAACTGAATTTATTCTGCAGATTTTTTTTTTTTTTAGTTTCTTCTTTCTAGAAAATTACCACAATTGTCAATCGATTATTCTTTCACCATGTTAGAGAGGGTTCGAAGTGGCTCATCCCTTACACCACCCTTACCCCCCCCCCTCCCTCCTGTCCTCCCCCCCCCCCCCCCCCCCCCCCCCCCCACGCACACACACACACACACACCACACACACAATCCTTCTTCTGCGGTCGATTTGAATTGGGTGCGTCAGATCTTCAGTCCTGTCGCCACGATGACTCTCACTGTCTTCTCGAGGTCTTGACGGCTGCCCCAAAGCTACATCTGCACTTCTGCACCCTCTGGCCAGGTTTGATGTCGTAGAACATCATGGGCTGGACAGTGCTGGAGGATGCCAGTTTTTGGGATCTGAGGTCCAGTGGCACACGTACATTCGTCTGTATGAGCAATCTTCATTTGGCTGAGGTGGCTCAGCAGTCGGCAGTGGCCAGTTCTCAGTCTGGAGAAGATTGTTTGCTGGTAACTCTGGAGCCAATGGATTGGATCAGCACCTCTTTCTGCACCCAG
>JADBJO010001603.1:382500-390000 GCA_016801955.1 Conus betulinus
TATGTGTACTCTGTCAATATGAAGTGTTCATACCTTACATTAGAAGCTGGACAAAAGCTGTTGTGCCGACACTGATTGCAACATTCTTGACCTGGCGGCAAGCTCAGACTTATTCAGTCGAATCATTCAGTTGTGGTCTATCGGAGAAAGGAGTCCCAAATACATGTCATCTCCACCTTCGTGTCGCCTTTGTTGCCGTTTGCAAGAAACAGGCTGACAGCGGCTGGTGTGTCACATGACCACACATGACCAGTTTCAAACCACTTCAAGAACGACGAACAGAAACAAACTCTTAACAGAACTTTATCATGAGAAGTTGTGAATTTGTTGAAAAATATCATACGATGTATATGACCAAAACATATAAATTTGTTTAAAAAAAAAAAAAAAAAACGACATAAATGAATAAAGAAATAAATGAAAAAAAATCAATAGACGATGTTCGGAACCTGCAAGGGAGGTAATCTATGTTGGAGCTCGCGCTCGACGAGAATGACCGCGATATTTCTCAGGGACAGATGTCGCTGGTGGACACACGCAAAACTGTTTTGCCCCAATCATTCAGCTTCACAGTTTCAATCAGAGTGACAAAATGCCGAAACATGTGTGAAATGGCGCACCTGTTCATGCGAACAGTCAATATGCCGATTGTTATCCTGGCGTGGGCCTAAAATTAGATATGACTCATTGAATCCATTTTGCTTGACCTGTAAAATGAGAAAAGGCAGTTTCGTTTGCAAAAGAATGACGGTTATTTATTTCCCCCCCCCCCCCCCCCCCCCCCCCCCCCCCCCCGCAACCGAAGTTTCCCTTGGAACAGGTCTCTTGAATAATACGCCGTTCTCACTATGTCCATTTTTGTTTGGTAACGACAGAAAAGTCAGTTTTCATTAAACCCTTTAAAACAATGAATGACTGGACGGGGGAGGTGGGGGGGGGGGGGGGGGGCGGGGATCATTGTTAACAACGGAAAGAATATCTCAAATAAGACAGGGTACAGTAAAGAGTAAATAACGAACGAGTAAGGTCACTCTTAAATCCATAGTAAAATAATTACACGACCCAAACTCCTAACGTATGCTGCCTACGACACCAGATCGCTTTTCTAGAATGCCACACAGAGCGCATAGACCAAACCAGGAGCATCCCACTGAAAAGGCTGTTTTGTTTTGTTTTGTTTTGTTTTGTGTGCTCTGTGTGTGGCATTATTGCTAGGCGATTGGTGTCGTCGTGGGCAGGATACGTTTGGAGTTACGGGCGAGTAATCATTTCATCAAGGGAGGTAGAGTTACCTTACTTGCTCCTCGTTAGCAACTGCTGTGTGTGTGTGTGTCTCTCTCTCTCTCTCCTCTCTCTCTCTACCACAGTGTGTGTGTGTGTGTGTGTGTGTGTGTGTGTGTGTGTGTGAGTGTGTGTCCTGTCTTCCTCCTGACTCTCGTCTTTAGCATAACCATACACAGCTAAGCACAAACGTAAATGCGCATGAATACACGCAAAAGCACGCTCTCATCTCAGTTGGCGGGGGAGGAACGGAGGTGTGGGGTCTATGTGGTTGGCAACTGACTCTCGTCATCTGGGCACTCTTTCTACTTTTAGTCGTCTCCTTCCTAACCTCTGCGCTTCAGACTTAGGTTGGTTTTTTTTTTCCTTCTCTCTCTTTGACGTGTTCTTAGTTTTTCTTCTTCTCTCTATTCAACGTGTTCTTAGTTTTCTTCTCTCTGTTCAACGTGTTTTCAGTTTTTTTTCTCTATTCAGCATGTTCTTCTGTTCAGCATGTTCTCAGTGTTCTTCTCTCTATTCAATGTCAGTTCTCATTCAACGCGTTCTTAGTTTTCTTTCTTCTTTCTATTCAACGCGTTCTGAGTTTTCTTCTTTTCTGCATTCTTCTTTGCATTTTTAGTTTTTGTTCAATGCGTTCTTCACATGTTTTCTTCTTCTCTATTCATTCAACGCGTTTAGTTTTCTTTATCTCTCTATTCAGCGCGTTCTTAGTTTTCTTCTTCTTTCTATTCAGCGCGTTCTTAGTTTTCGTCTTCTTCCTGTTCAGCAGCGCGTTCTTAGTTTTTTTTTTTTTTTTCTTTGCATTCAACGCATTCTTAGCTTTCTTTCTTTCTATTCAACGTGTTCTTAGTTTTCTTCTTCTTTCTATTCAATGCGTTCTTAGTTTTCTTCTTCTTTCTATTCATCGCGTTCTTAGTTTTCTTCTTCTCTCTATTAGCGCATTCCTAGTTTTTTCTCTTTCTCTCTATTCAACACATTCTTAGTTTTTTTCTTCTTTCTCTCTGTTCAACGCTTAGTTTTTTTCGTTTTCCTCTTCTCTCTATTCAATGCATTCTTAGTTTTCTTCACCTCGCTATACACGTGTTCCTAGTTTTTTCTTCTTCTCTCTATTCAACACACATTCTTAGTTTTCTTCTTCTTCTCTCTATTCAACGTGTTGTTCTCCTCTCTATTCAACGTTTGTTAGTTTTTTTTCTTCTCTCTATCTACAACATGTTCTTCCTCTCTCTATTTAACGTGTTCTGAGTGTTTCTGTTCCTCTCTATTAAACATTCATTCTTAGTTTTTTTCTTCTTCTCTCTATTCAACATGTTCTTCTTCTCTTTATCTAACGTATCTTCTCTCTTAGTTTTCGTTTTCTCCTCTCTATACAACACATTTTTTTTCCTTCTTCTTCTCTCTGTTCAGTGCGTTCTTAGTTTTCTTCTCCCTTTTCAACATGTTCTTCTTCTCTCTATTCAACATGTTCTTCTTGTGTGTATTCAAACGTGTTTTAGTTTTCTTCTCTCTGTATTCAACGCGTTCTTAGTTTTCTTCTTCTGTGTATTCAACGCGTTCTTAGTTTTCCTATCTCTCTATTCGACCCGTTTTGAGTTTTCTTTTTCTCTCTGTTCAATGCATTCTTAGTTTTCTTCTTCTGTCTATTCAACGTGTTCTTAGTTTTAATTCTTCTCTCTGTTCAACGCGTTCTAGTTTTCTTCTTCTCTCTATTCAGCGCGTTCTTTAGTTTTCTCTTCTTCTCTCTCTATTCAACAGGTTCTTAGTTTTCTTCTTCTCTGTATTCAGTGCATTCTTAGTTTTTCTCTCTCTCTCTGTTCAATACGTTCTCAGTTTCTCTCTCTGTTCAACACGTTCTTAGTTTTCTTTTTCTTTCTCTGTTCAACACGTTCTTAGTTTTCTTCTTCTCTCTCTGTTCAACACGTTCTTAGTTTTCTTCTTCTCTCTTGTTCAACATGTTCTTAGTTTTCTTCTTCTCTCTCTGTTCACGTGTTCTAAGTGTTTCTAGTTTTGTTTTTTCTCTCTATTCAGCGTGTTCTTAGTTTTTCTTCTTCTCTCTATTCAGCGTGTATTCTTAGTTTTATTCTTTCTATTCAATGCATTTTTAGTTTTTCTTCTTCTCTGTAATCGACGACGCGTTCTTTTCTTTTCTTTCTCTCTCTGTTCATTGTCTTCTTAGTTTTCATCTTCTCTCTATTCAACGCGTTCTTAGTTTTCATCTTCTCTCTATTCAATGCGTTCTTAGTTTTCATCTTCTCTCTATTCAATGCGTTCTTAGTTTTCATCTTCTCTCTATTCAATGCGTTCTTAGTTTTCATCTTCTCTCTATTCAATGCGTTCTTAGTTTTCTTCTTCTCTCTATTCAATGCGTTCTTAGTTTCTTCTTCTTCTCTCTATTTAACGCGTTCTTAGTGTTTCATCTTCTCTCTATTCAATGCGTCTTTAGTTTTTCTTCTCTCTATTCAATGCGTTCTTAGTGTTCGTTCTATTAGTGCGTTCTTCTTCTCTCTCTCTCTATTCAATGCGTTCTTAGTTTTCATCTTCTCTCTATTCAATGCGTTCTTAGTTTTCATCTTCTCTCTATTCAATGCGTTCTTAGTTTTCATCTTCTCTCTATTCAATGCGTTCAAGTTTTCATCTTCTCTCTATTCAATGCGTTCTTAGTTTTTTCTCTCTGTTCAACACGTTCTTAGTTTTCATATTCAACGTGTTCTTAGTTTTCTACTTCTCTCTCTGTTCAAACGCGTTCTTAGTTTTCTTCTTCTCTCTATTCAACGTGTTCTTAGTTTTCTTTTTTTCTCTGTTCAACGTGTTCTTAGTTTTCTTCTTCTCTCTCTGTTCAACATTTTCTCAGTTTTCTTCTTCTCTCTATTCAATGCGTTCTTAGTTTTCTTCTTCTCTGTATTCAACGTGTTCTTAGTTTTCTTCTTCTGTTTGTTCAAGGTGTTCTTAGTTTTCTTCTTTTCTCTATTCAACGTGTTCTTAGTTTTCTTCTCTCTATTAAAACGTGTTCTTAATGTTCTATTTCTCTCTGTTGAATGCGTTCTCTCTGTGTCTGAGACTAACCGCCCCTTCAGTCCCTCCTGGACCACGTTCTCTCGAACCTCCTCTCCGTCCTGCTCACTTTCTCTTGTCTTTGTCCTCGCGTTGTATTGCGTTCCCACGTCTTCTTCTCGATATCCAGTTGATATTGGGGCTTAAACAAAGAACCTCCCTTAGGCTGTATGCCCTAACCCACGCTGGGCCTATCAATTGCCATGTTCACGTTCACATTGAATCTCTCTAACTTTCCACAGTATGCACGCATATTTTCTAAGTAATACCCTAACCAAGACCTTTTAGCCGATGGACATCGAAATTTCACAGCAACTGCTGAAGGTCATGTTCCCAGAATGATTAACCTCATGAAAGCTACGATCACCTAGAAAGTGCATACTTTGACATTAGGTCATCTTCACAAAATAAGGATGCTCATACGTCCACACGCATTCAAACCAGACTGACAATAGCATCAGCCCAGTGCTTTATAACAATACATGCTGAACACAGAAAGCCTCCTGTTTTTCGAACGAATCGTCCGGGACTCTGGCCTTGTCATCTTTACAGCCCAGCCTTCAAAGTCAAAGCCCCGAGAACCAGACTTGCTCCGAGGTCTAGATGGATGACTTATCCCCTCTTGACTATTAAAGGTTTGAACTGAGGAATTCCACTGTTTTCGAGGGTTATTGTCACCTGTCAATAATTACTCGATAGTTTCGACTTCGTTTTGCGTGTTCTGAAGGTCTGCAACTTGGTTGGAAAAACTAACGCTAATTGGCCAATTATCCTCTTGTCTATCATACTCTTATCTACACTCTCTAAACCGTTGTCGTTTTAAAGCCGCTTAACGTCTTTCATGAGGAGCTTTGCTTTGCTCCGTTCACACACACACACACACACACACACACACACACACACACACACACACACACACACACGCTCGCGCGCGCGCGCGCGTGCACACACGCATGCATGCATCCACGCATACACACACGCACGCACGCACACACACACACACACACACACACACACACACACACACACACACACACGCGCGCGCGAGCGCGCGCGCGCGCGCGCGCACGGCACGCACGCACACACTAATGCACACAACACAAACAGAGAGAGAGAGAGAGAGAGAGAGAGAGAGAGAGAGAGAGAATATGTACGTGCAGAGTTTGTTTTCATCCGAAGTGGGAGGTGGGAGCTGACCGGGTATCGCGTGCTTTTTTAAGACATTTGACCGTAAAAAGACTGCTTTCTAAAGGTGCAGAATGTCGGAAGCCGGAAATAACTACTGTAATGAACTGTTTTCGCTTCTCACTTCTTACGAAGGTCGTAAGGTACTTTCTCCCCTTTCACTCATTATTTGTTTGTTTGTTTGTTTTTTTTTCAACACCTTCAAAACCAGAGTAAATATTTGTTTTCTTTTGAAAAGTTCTGTTTTCACAACACACTTAGGCCTACCGTTTTCTCCCAGTGATGATGGCTGCTTTCAAGTGAAACAATGAAAGTAACTTCTTTTTTTTTTATGGGCAGTTATAGCATTCATCTTCGAAACGTCATTTTTTGTTGTTCTCTTTTGATGCTAATAATCTCATGTACACAGCCTTACTATGGTCACACACCTCTATAGACTTGTTACCGGTGCTCTCACATGCCGCTGCTTCTTAATTAATAAGTCAGACCGCGTGGGTGATAACATATATCTGTCCCACTCGTTCATTGACAAGTCAGCAGTCATAAGGTCTGACCGTGCCTATGTATGTATCTCTCTTCCCTGGAGCTTCTGGCGACTGTTATTATAAAAATGATTCACTTCAGATGGTTGGTGATACCACCGAGAGGTGAGAAGGAGAAGGGGAGTGGGCTGGGGGTGGGGGGAGGTGGGGGGGGGGGGGGGGTAGGGAGCGCAGCATTGACGGGAGGTGGATGAATGAGGAGTGGAAGGAGGGGGTGGGGCTAAGTAAGCATGAAATTTTGAAAATAACATCAGAGAGAGAGAGAGAGAGAGAGAGAGAGAGAGAGAGAGGAGAGAGAGAGAGAGAGAGAGAGAGAGAGAGAGACAGACAGACAGACAGACAGACAGACAGACAGACAGACAGAGAGAGAGGATACGGAAACATTTACTCATGTTTAGGCCATTTGCCCTCATGAAGGGGTGCATGTATACAAACATTTGTCCAGTCTGGCAGTTATAAACAATGACATCGCTCCCAGCACACTTTGCAGTGACTTTAAAACAAAAGAGAATAGAACGTACCTTAAAAGATAGTTTGAACATTTTCTGACTTTTTTTTTCATGTGTGCATGGCATAAGCAATACTAATTTAAATTGACTCGGTACTTATGATATTTCGACGGTATGTATTGTGCTCTTGAGTCAAGTAGAATAGGACAGTATTTTCTTTCTCTTTATGACAAAGTAGACACATTGAGAGAGAGAGAGAGAGAGAGAGAGAGAGAGAGAGAGAGAGAGAGAGAGAGAGAGAGAGAGAGAGAGAGAGAGAGAGAGAGAAGGCAGACAGGCAGACAGAAACACAGACAGACAGACAGACAGACAGACAGACTGAGAGTACCAAACTTTCATTATTCAATGGTGCTGTTAAGTGGGAACACAGTGAAAAACTCAATAATGCCACGCCGTTAACAGGCAAACAGTGATTCCTGTCCAAATTTCATAAAAACATGGAGCACAGCCAATTGAACTATGTGGCTGGCATCAACAACGGCAGTTGAAATATAAACCGGTCATCAATACTTCTCTGTAATGGCGCTCAGGGTCAGGATCAGGATCAGGATCAGGATCAGGACTGATACGTTGCTAGAACCTTCCTAGCTTATAATAGCAATGGGGAAAAAAAAAGGGAGAGAGAGAGTAGCCCATTCTTAGTAATCGTCTGGCAAGATTTCCGGCAGGGTTCAGATTGTTCAGCTGAACCTCTGGACTTGGCGATTGCCTTGAGGATGACCTGCTGAAGCGCTGTGTTCTTGACATCTCCAACAGCTGATACAGCTCTGCACTAGCATCAGCTTTCACACCATGCACACGATTGTGACAGCTACTACGTTAACAGCAGCGCCGTATCCTTACAGCAGCACAAAACAGAGCATTCAGCGTTAATTTTCAGCACCTTTGTTGATCGTTGGCAAATATGTTGTATTGTAAATAATGCAACGAGT
>JADBJO010001603.1:400000-410000 GCA_016801955.1 Conus betulinus
GTGGCCCGACTTAGGGAAAAGACGACACGATTTTGATACTCCCGGCCGACAAGAGTCGGTCCACGGTCATCATTCCCAAGTCCATGTACTATGACAAGGCCAGCCAACTGTTGGATGACAGAACAAACCTACCAGCCCTCTCAAGAAAAAGACCCCACCAACAGGTATGCCACCAAGCTCAAGGATCTGCTCAAACGTCTCAAGGAGGCGGGCGGACTTTCCCTTCACTTTTACAGAAAACTGTACCCATAAACCACTGATGTCTCCAAGTTCTATGGCCTTCCTAAGGTGCGCAAGAAAGACGCCCCTCTCCGTCCCATAGTCGCTTCCAGAGGTTCCCTCGTGTATGAGACGGCGAGATTTGTGGCAGACATCCTGTCTCCTTTGGTTGAAAAACAACGGTACACCACATCACCCAACAGTGCGGACTTGGTTCAGAAAACTGGCAGACTACACCCTTCCTCCTGACGAGTGTCTGGTATCATATGATGTTTCGGCATTGTTCACCAGCGTCCCCGTCGAAGAAAGCATCCACATCATCAAAGCAAGACTCCAGGCTGACGACACTCTGCCCCAGCGTACTACGCTTTCCGTGGACAGCATCTGTGAACTCCTGGCTTGCTGTCTCAAACACCACTTACTTCGCGTTCCATGGTAAACTTCTATCAGCAGACCACAGGAGCGGCCATGGGCTCTCCAGTCAGCCCCATTGTAGCCAACCTCTTCATGGAGGACTTCGAGGAGAGGGCCCTGGCGTCTTACCATTCTCCTCCACGCTATTGGGGCCGCTACGTGGACGACACCATGACCATCCTCAAGAGGGAGCTGGTGGAAGACTTCACTAAAACCATTTGAACAGTCAACACCCTGCTATCAAATTCACTCATGAGGTGGAGGAGAACAACTCGATTGCCATGCTAGACACACACTCATTACACGGACAGAGGACAGCCTCTCTCCTTCAGTGTGTACCGCAAACCTACCCACACCGACCAGTACCTACAGTTCGAAAGTCACCAGTTACTGGAAAACACAAACTTGGAGTGATACGCACCCTCACTCATTCGGGCCAACACCATCTGCTCTACTCAGGATGCCAAAGACCAGGAAATGGAACACCTCAAACTGGTTCTCACCATATCGGGCTATGAGAAGTGGGCGTGGAACATCCCGGCTAGTAAGAAGATCACAAGGCATCCTACCACTAAAGAAGACCCAAACCAGGCGTAAAAGACATGTCACCATCCCCTATGTCTGCGGTGTGACTGAAGCCTTGAGCAGGAAGATCAGGAAAAAACCGGCGTCTCCGTACATCCCCATACCTATCAACACTATCCGCAGCCGGTTGGTTGCCCCAAGGGACAAAACTGACAAACTGGACAAGTCTGGAGTTATCTAGCAAATAGACTGTCGTGACTGTGAAAAGAACTACGTCGGGGAAACAGAGATAAACCTTCGAAAACGCTTGACAGAACACAAAAAGGATTCATCACCAGTAGGCGCCCACCTACATGCCCACATCAGTTCGATTATGACATCAGCGTTCTTGACCGTGATAATAGTTGGTTTCAGCGTGGTGTGAAGGAGGCTATACAAATATTGCCGCCAACAACCTCACACTCAACCGGGATCGGGGCAGACACACTTGCCATCGGTGTACAACACCCTCATTGTTCAGTCACATGACCAGGGTTCGACCCGTGGTCGTGTGCACTGAATTCCAGTTCACCCAGTAGCAAACGCCACCACTGAAGAAGACGGACGGAGGTCTGTCGAAAGCTCCTAGCTGAGTGACCTGCCTAAATCTGGTAGTCATTATGGCATTTTTGTTGTTGTTCATTATTATTATTATTATCATTCTTCTTCTTCTTCTTCTTCTTCTTCTTCTTCTTGTCGTTATTACTGCTATCATGATTGTTATCATCATCCTTATTAACATTTTTTTTTTTAGCAGGGGGGTATTCTGTACCAAAACTTATAATAACTACGATGTCAACATTTCCATCGTGCTTCAGAAACACGCACAGACCATACATTTTGTGACGCATATTTTACACTCTCTTTGACATTTGTCTCAAAAAAAAAAAAAAAAAAAAAAAAAAAAGGAAGAAAATTGCAACGAAGATCTTTTGGGACAAATGTTTGTACCATAGGTTTTCTGTCTGTCTATCTCTGATCCTGTCTGTCTGTCCTGTCTGTCTCTCTCTCTCTCTCTCCTCTCTCTCTCTCTCCTCTCTCTCTCTCTCTCTCTGAGCCGTTGCTGGGGTGTCACGTTTTTTAAGGTCAAACACTTTTGTAGGTCAACAGCTAATGATTACAGCCCATATCGCTAACGCCTCTCTCTCTCTCTCTCCGTCTCTCTCTCTGACACTCTCGATCTCTCTCTCTCTCTCTCCTCTCTCTCGCTCTGAAACCGTTTGCTAAGTGTCATGTTTAAGGGTCACACACTTTTGTAGGTCAACAGCTAATGATTACAGCCCCATAATCGACGGCACCTCCCCCCCCCCCCCTCTCTCTCTCTCTCTCTCTCTCTCCTCTCTCGCTCGCTCGTTTGCTCGCTCTGTCTCTGTTCTCTTTCAATATCTGTCTCTCTCTGTCTCCTGTCACTGTCTCTGTCTGTCTGGAACAAATGTCTCTCTCTGCGGCTGTCTATCTGTCTGTCTGTCTTGTCTGTCTGTCTGTCTTACTGTTCTCTCTCTCTCCTCTCTCTCTGTCTGTCTGTCTGTCTGTCTGTATGTCTGTCTGTCTCCTCTCTCTCTCTCTCTCTCTGCAACCGTTGCTGGGTGTACACGGTTAAGGCCACACCACTTTGTAGGTCAACAACTAATGATTACAGCCCCATAGCCACTACGTCTCTCCTCTCTCTCTCTCTCTCTCTCTCTCTCTCTCTATACTCTCTCTCTCTCGCTCTCTCTCCTCCTCTCCTTCTCTCTCTCTCTCACAAGAAGAGAGTTGTTTCTGACTTGTTTGTAAACGAACTGGGTTTTCTCTGTCAACGACTTCTCTCTCATCTCTCTGTGTCTCTCTCTCTCTCTCTCTCTTCTCTCTCCTCTCTATCTCTCTCTCTCTCCTCTCTCTCTCTCTCTGTCTCTGCTCTCTCTCTCTCCTCTCTCTCTCTCTCTCACACTCTGTGTGTGTGTGCGTGCGTGCGTGCGTGCGTGCGTGCGTGCAGTGCGTGCGTGCGTGTGTGTGTGTTGTGTGTGTGTGTTGTGTGTGTGTGTGTGGGAGAGAGAGAGAGAGAGCGCGCTTGTGTGTGAGTGAGTGTGTGCGTGTGTGAGTGAGTATGTGTTGTGTGTGTGTGTGTGGGTGTGTGTGTGCGCGCGCGCGCGCGCGCGTGCGCGCGTGCGCGTGCGCGTGTATGTGTACATGAAGTGTATGTGTTTGTGTGTGTGTTTGAGAGAGAGCGAGAGAGAGACAGAAGACAGAGAGAGAGAGATGAGAGAAGAGAGAGAGAGAGAGGGGTTTGGTGTGTGTGTGGTTCTGTTTGTGGTGTGGGAGGTTCTGTTTGGTGTGTGTGGTGCTTCTGTGTACTTGTGGTAAACTGGTACGAATGTGATTTTTCTTTTTCTTTCTTTTTTTTTTTTTTCCTTTTTCTTTCAACCGTGACAAGCGCTCGTGTCACAAAACCGACCAGAATGGTAAATATTGAGTAAGACATACCAGCCAAGGTCTTGCATGAAGATTTATCGAACGGTACGGCTGCAAAGTGGGTTGTGCACCCCATATTGCGGACGCCCGATACCGCGTGTGTACGGTGTGCGTGTGGTGGTGGGGTGTGTGTGGTGCGCGCGCGTGCGTGCGTAGGTGGTGTGGGAGTGTGTGTGGGTGTGTGGTGTGTGTGTGTGGGGACGCGCGCGCAGCGAGCTAGTGTGGGTGTGCGTGTGGTGTGTGTGTGTGGGTGGGGGGTGGTGTGTGTGGTGTGTGTGCGTTGCGTGCGTGTGTAGTGTAGGTATGTGTGTGTGGGTGTGAGAGCGAGACGCGCGCAGCGCGCGTGTGTGTTGTGTGTGTGCTGAGTGATGATGTGAGTGAGTGCGTGCGTGTGTGTGTGGGTTGTGTTCTGTGGTGTGTGTGTGTGAGAAAGTGTCGTGTGCTGTGTGTGTGTGTGATGTGTAGGTGTGCTGTGGTGTGGTGTGTCGTGTGTGTGTGTGGTGATGTGCGAGAGTGAAGTGAGGCGTGGTTGTGTGTGGGGTGGTGTGTGTGTGTGTGTGTGTGTGTGTGGGCACGGTGGTGTGCGTGTGTGGTGTAGGTGTGTGGGTGTGGTGGGGTGTGTGATGTGAGTGGNATAATTGAATTCATAAAAAGATTTGACATTAAAAACTTAAGTGGTTTCAGCTAAGAATAATTCACAGGTGTTTAGGTACAAATGTTATTTTTGAAAGAAATCGGTGTTACTGATAATGATAAATGCAGTTTTTGCGGATTATTTAAAGATTCTATTGACCATATGTTTTGGAAATGTACTCATGTCAAATGTTTTTGGAGTAGGTTAATTGACTTAGTAAAAGAGAAATGCATTCATGCACAGAATATACGCCTAACAGAGTCTCTCATACTTTTAGGTTTCGACAGAACAATCACAATTGATTACATTTTTTTACTTCATCATTCTTTTAGCAAAAAACATTACCTATATAAGTGTAAGTTAGAAGGCAGTCTTCCACATGTAGCAGTATTCTTGAAAAGTTTGACCTATAGATATAGAATTGAAAAATATAACTCATACTTAACCATGAACCACGTGGATTTTCATGCCAGATGGCTTGCTTATGAAGCTTTGGTTTCTAATACCTAGCTGCTTTAGCTACCGTCTCAGGAACGTGTCTTTTCTGTATTAATATATAAATGCCTATGACGTATAATATAACAACAATTATTAGACTAATCATGTCATTTTCCCCCCCCCCCCCCCCCCCCCCTTTTTTTTTTTTTTGTTTTTTTTTTTTTTTTTGTCCTTGATCCTGAGGATATCCTGTGTGGCCCTTGTCTGCTGCTGCTGAAATATTTATGTTATTGGCACTCAAGAAATAATGTAACTTATGATAATAACATGTATTATCTTCACTTGCTGTGACCCAACCCATCTGTCACTCTGTCTGTCTGTCTGTCTGTCTTTCCTACATTATATGTGTGTACATGCTGATTTATCTTGCAATATATATGTGTGTGTATGTATGTATGTGTGTGTATATATGTATGTATATATATATATGTATATATATATATATATATATATATATATATATATATATATATATATGTATATATATATATATATATATATATGTGTGTGTGTGTGTATATGTGTATATATATATATGTGTGTGTGTGTGTGTATATATGTGTGTATATATATATATGTGTGTGTGTGTATATGTGTGTGTATATATATGTATGTGTATGTATGTGTGTATGTATATATATGTATATTTTTTTTTTTTTTTTTTTTTTTGTTTCAACAAACGCTTGTATACATCTGTTTTTGGGTAGTAGTATTAGAATCATGCATACAGGTTTGTGTATATATTTCTTATAGCATTGTCAATAAGTAACCATGTTTTTTTGTACAATGCTATGCTGAAATTCTCTCTCTCTCTCTCTCTCTCTCTCTCTCTCTCTCTCTCTCTCTCTCTCTCTCTCTCTCTCTCTCTCTCTCTCTCTTCTTCTCGTTGTTGTTTCATGTGTGTGCGGTCTTTTTTTTTGTCTGTCTATATGTCAGTCTGTTTCTTATTTTATACCTAATTTATAGTTACGAGTGTTGCTGTATATCTCTCTCCCTTTTCTTTTTGGTTGATTGGTTGGTTGGTTTGTTTGACTTCTCTATATGTATATGGTTGTGTGTATGTCTTTTTTTTTTTCCTTTTTTTCTATATGTATAAGAATACAGACATTTCATGGTCCCTATAAGGTAAATCATCTTGAATACCGATGATTGTAAGTACAGCAATCTTAACGAAAGAAACACAATTTCTATTTGTTATCAATTCAATTTTGAGATTTCTCTCTAATACAATTTCTAAATATCTGCTTTTTACACTAAGCCTGATCACACTACGAAGGTAACTGCGCATGAAATAAGTACTTCTACCAACCAAAGTTTGTAGGTACAACTATCTTCACATTAGAAAAGAAGAGTTACTGTCGACAGCTTTGAGATTTCTTTGAGTATTTTTTTTTTACAGGAAGCCTGATCACACCATAAAGGTAACTGCGCATGAAATAAGTAATTATGCCTACTTGAGAGAATTTATTTCACCAGCGAATCACAAAACAGTACAGATCGCTTTTACCATTTGCATGCGAAAACAATGCCATCTTTGCTTACTTGATTTGAGATGAAATTGAAAGCGGATCACATAGGCATGATGTATTGTTTTAAAAGAAACTAGAAAAGAAATGATCAGGGTGATCTTTTTCAAATAGATACAGGAACCACTCTTTGAATATATTTTTCATATACATGGAAAGGCATTTAACTAAATGCTGATATCTGACTCTTATCAACGTGTGAGATACAAGAATATTCCAAGAAATGGCAACATTACTGTAGATAACATTTGTTTGGCATTTTTTGTTAGAGATGGGTTGTGATCTACCGGAACGTGAAATTCTGACTGTGAACAGCGAGTGCTGGAAAAGGGACTCAATTTTGCTGTGACCCAGGAAAACTCCCCATCGTGGACTACATCACGAGTATCGAAACCGCCTGCAAACAGATAGGCCCCATACAGAAGAGGGCGTCCCATCTTCGGTCGGAATGTGTCAACATCCTGAAACAAGCACACAACCGCCGAAACCCAACACTCCTGTTGAGGAGAGGCGTGCGTTGGCCCAACTTAGGAATTTTGATACTCCCGGCCGACAAGAGTCGGTCCACGGTCATCATTCCCAAGTCCATGTACTATGACAAGGCCAGCCAACTGTTGGGATGACAGAAAAAACCTACCAGCCTCTCAAGAAAGACCCCACCAACAGGTATGCCACCAAGCTCAAGGATCTGCTCAAACGTCTCAAGGAGGCGGGTGGGACTTTCCCTTGACTTTTACAGAAAACTGTACCCATCAACCACTGATGTCCCCAGTTCTATGGCCTTCCTAAGGTGCGCAAGAAAGACGCCCCTCTCCGTCCCATAGTCGCTTCCAGAGGTTCCCTCATGTATGAGACGGCGAGATTTGTGGCAGACATCCTGTCTCCTTTGGTTGGCAACAACGGACACCACATCATCAAACAGTGCGGACTTGGTTCAGAAACTGGCAGACTACACCCTTCCTCCTGACGAGTGCCTGGTATCATATGATGTTTCGGCATTGTTCACCAGCTCCCCGTCGAAGAAAGCATCCACATCATCAAAGCAAGACTCCAGGCTGACGACACTCTGCCCCAGCGTACTACGCTTTCCGTGGACAGCATCTGTGAACTCCTGGCTTGCTGTCTCAACACCACTTACTTCACGTTCCAAGGTAACTTCTACCAGCAGACCGCAGGAGCGGCCATGGGCTCTCCAGTCAGCCCCATTGTAGCCAACCTCTTCATGGAGGACTTCGAGGAGAAGGCCCTGGCGTCTTCTTACCATTCTCCTCCACGCTATTGGGGCCCGCTACGTGGACGACACCATGACCATCCTCAAGAGGGAGCTGGTGGAAGACTTCACTAACCATTTGAACAGTCAACACCCTGCTATCAAATTCACTCATGAGGTGGAGGAGAACAACTCGATTGCCATGCTAGACACACTCATTACACGGACAGAGGACAGCCTCTCCTTCAGTGTGTACCCGCAAACCTACCCACACCGACCAGTACCTACAGTTCGAAAGCCACCAGCCACTGGAACACAAACTCGGAGTGATACGCACCCTCACCCATCGGGCCCAACACCATCTGCTCTACTCAGGATGCCAAAGACCAGGAAATGGAACACCTCAAACTGGTTCTCACCACCATATCAGGCTATGAGAAGTGGGCGTGGAACATCCCGGCTAGCAAGAAGATCACACACCGCATCCCTACCACCAACAAGACCAAACCAGGCGTAAAGGACATGTCACCATCCCCTATGTCCGCGGTGTGACTGAAGCCTTGAGCAGGAAGATCGCCCAGCAACATCAGTTCGATTATGACATCAGCGTTCTCGACCGTGACAATAGATGGTTTCAGCGTGGGGTGAAGGAGGCTATACATATTGCCGCCAACAACCCCACACTCAACCGGGACGGGGCAGACAGACACACCTTGCCATCGGTGTACAACACCCTCATTGTTCAGTCACATGACCAGGGTTCGACCCGTGGTCGTGTGCACTGAACTCCAGTTCACCCAGTAGCAACAACACCACTGAAGAAGACGGACGGCACGCACAGACCATACATTTTGTGACGCATATTTTACACTCTCTTTGACATTTGTCTCAAAAAAAAAAAAAAAAAAAAAAAAAAAAAAAAAAAAAAGAAAGAAAATTGCAACGAAGATCTTTTGGGACAAATGTTTGTACCATAGGTTTGGGGGGAAAAAAGTGTGGGGCTGTCGACCTGCTTGGGCAGCTGAGACATTGGTGGTGGTGGCGTTGTATTGAGGTCCCCTGCTGTACCACTGCCCTGACAACAATGCCTTGACACATCTCTCTCTCTCTCTCTCTCTCTCTCTCTGTCTGTCTGTCTGTCTGTCTGTCTGTCTATCTGTCTGTCTCTGTCTGTCTGTCTCTGTCTGTCTGTCTGTCTCTCTCTCTCTCTCTCTCTCTTCTCTCTCTCTCTCTCTCTCTCTCTCTCTGAGCCGCTACGCTCTCTCTCTCTTCTCTCTCTCTCTCTCTTCTCTCTCTCTCTCTCTTCTCTGAACCGGTAATAGTGTCATGTTTTAAGGTCACGACCCTTTTGTTAGGAACAGCTATGATTACAGACCCCATATCGCTACCGCACCCCCCTCCCCCCTCTCTCCTCTCTCTCTCTCTCTACTCCGCTAGCTCGTTTGCTCCCTCTGTCTCTGTCTATTTCAATCTCTGTCTCATCTGCTCTGTCACTGTTCTCGTCTGTCTGTCTCTCTCTGGTTCTTGTATTCTTGCTATCGTCTGTCTGTCTGTATGTCTGTCTTGTCTTACTTTCTCTCTCTCTCTCCTCTCTTGTATGTCTGGGTCTTCTGTTGGTCTTGTTGTCCTCTCTATCTCGCTCTCTATGAACCGTTTGTTGCTTCTGGGTTTTTGCTGGGCTTGGGGATGGGTTGTCCTTGTCTTTGGCTTTTTTGTTGCCGGGTTTGTGTTGTTTGTAGGTCTTTTTGTTTGTTTTTTTTTTTTGTTTGTTTTTTGTGGGTTTTGTAATTTGTGGTTGTTTTTGTTTTTTGTGTCAAAGTGTCAAGTTTAGGCCACACACTTTTGTTAGGTAAAAAAACGAATGTTAAGACCAACATACAAAATACGCTCCTCTCTCTCCCTACTATATCTCTCTACTCTCTCTCTCTCTTCTCTCTCTCTCTCTCTCTCTGATATCTATATCTTCTTCACAAGAAGAGAGTAGAGAGTTGTTTCTGAATTGTTTTGTAAACACGAACTGGGTCTGTCACCTCTCTTCTATCTCTCTGTGTCTCTCTCTCTCTCTCTCTCTCGCTTATATATCTAGCTCTCTCTCTCCTCTCCTCTCCTATATCTCTGTCTCTGTTACTTCTCCCCTCTCTCTCTCTCTAGAAACTCTGTGTGTGTGTAGTTGCGTGGGCGTTGCGTGCGTGCGTTTTGCGTGCGTGCGTTGAGTTGCGTGTGATGTGTGTGTGTGTGGGTGGGTGTTGTGTGTGTGTGTGAGAAGAGAGAGAGGAGAGCGCGATTGGGTGTGAGTGATGAGGTAGTGATTGTGTGAGGAGTGTATGTGTTGGGTGTGTGTGTGTGGGTGTGTCGTGTGCGCGCGAGCGCGCGCGCGTAGGCGCGTGCAGCGTGCGCGTGTTGGTACATGAGGTGGCGGTGTGTGTGTGTGTGTTTGATGAGAGGAGGAGAGAGAGAAGAGACAGAGAGACAGAGAGAGGAGAG
>JADBJO010001603.1:420000-427500 GCA_016801955.1 Conus betulinus
TTGTATGTTGTCATTGAAAGGCTCAGCTATCAGAGCCTTTTCACCCCTGTGTTTTATATCGAACAGTTGTATGTTGTCATTAAAGGCTCAGCTATCAGAGCCTTTTCACCTCTGTGTTTATTTAGAAACAGTTGTATGTTGTCATTAAAGGCTCAGCTATCAGAGCCTTTTCACCCCTGTGTTTATATAGAACAGTTGTATGTTGTCATTAAAGGCTCAGCTATCAGAGCCTTTTCACCCCTGTGTTTATATAGAACAGTTGTATGTTGTCATTAAAGGCTCAGCTATCAGAGCCTTTTCACCCCTGTGTTTATATAGAACAGTTGTATGTTGACGTTAAAGGCTCTGCTTCCAGAGCTTTTCCTCTCCTGTGGCTATATAGAACAATTGTATGTTGACATCAAAGGGCTGTGTTACAGAGCTTTTTTCACAGTTGTCATTAGTAGGACAGTTGAATGTTGACATCAAAGGCTGTGCTACAGCGCTTTTTTTCACTGTAGTCATTAGTAGGTTGACATCAAGTCGAACAGCGCTTTTTTTTCACTGTAGTCAAAAGGACTGTCGCTACATCAAAGGCTGTGCTTTTTTTTTGTAGGGCATTAGGTAGGACAGCTGAATGTTGACATTAAGGCGTGTGCTACCACAGACATTTAATCCAGTGGTTGGTAGGGTAGTTGAGGGTTGACGTTAAAAGTGTACTGGGGGCAGTTTCACCCTTTGTGGTCGGAGCAGACATTTTGAATCTGATCTCAAACGGATCTTGCGTCATCGCAGGACAAAGGGTAAAACAAAAACACAACCTTTTGCGCACAAACTTGCAGAATTTCTTTATTTTCGTTGTGACAACACGGTTCTAGTTCATCATCTTCAACTCGAGCAAAACCTGCAAAAGTGGCCTTCTTTTAACTTTTATTTATCATGTGATTTTTTTTCCCAGAATAGTCAAGCTAAATTTAATAAACGATGCACACCTTTCGGAAGAAAAACTTTAGGGGGGGGGGGGGGGGGGGGGGGGGGGGGGGGGGGGGCTCATGAAACTGACATATACAGCACACACACAAAATTAAAAAGAACTCATCCAAATTTCTTTCTGGTGGGTGGAATGGCATTCAGCTTTTTATCAAGCTTTTCCATTAACATTACCAAGATTTTTTTCGCACGCTATACATTGTGTTGTTTCTTAGGCGTCTCTCTTCTCTTGTCGTTGCTTCAGTAATAGTATTGATAAGACACATGTGAGAATGAATGTGGGAACTGGAAGGGCGAGAAGAGAGAGAACCTAAGGGTCATTTACAGGAGGAAGTGGAGGAAAGTTGCAGAAGATCAGAGTGAACTCCCCCTTGTTTATGCTAATTATAAACAAGCCGACATGCTCTTCACGTTTGAAAGACCCAGAGATGAAGCATTTCATTTGATATGACTTGCCTATATTACAGCGTATAGATTTAATGAAGTTCGTCAAACAAAATATCAATTACAACAACAACGTACTCCCAAACGAACTAACTTTATCAATCTGGGTGATAAGAACATCCTTTACAGGCCAACAGGAAAAATATCAACGTTTTGAAAAACGCGAATGTTATGTTCAGGGGAGTTCACTCTGACGAGTATCATTAAAAAGCAGGAAGTCCCTGATATAGTGGTCAACAGTTACGAAATGCGAGTGGCGAAGACTACTTGCCTGAAATTTTTTTTTCTTGTTTGTTTTGCTTGTTTGTTCATGTATGTATGTATACATGTATTTATTTACTAACTGATACACTTATTTGTTTATCTACTTATTCATTCATTTGTTTTATTTATTATTTACCTTTGCTTGCGTCTTTAAATACTGACAGTTATTTTTTTTTCGGAGAGGGAAATGATGGTGGCGGTGTGATGGTGGAGGTGATGGTGGTGGTTTGTTTGTTTTATCATTCTTTCACAACGTTGATCATATTTTCTCCCCGACATTGACATTGACTCGAGACATGGATTTCAATGGCATTCATCTCTTAGCGTCTATTTTCAGCTGTTCGTTTCCAACTGCATCGCTGTGGCGTACAATATAACTGACTCAGATAACTGTGACTCCACTAAGTTCTAACAGCGCTTGCAACTCGTGTGACCTAAAGTGTGTGTGCGTGCCTCTGTGTGTGTGTGTGTGTGTGTGTGTGTGTGTGTGTGTGTGTGTGTGTGTGTGTGTGTGTGTGTGTGTGTGTGTGTGTGTGTGTGTGACAGCGTCTTTGGCTTTCTTCCTCTTGTGCTACATCCATTATTTTGAGGACCTGTCAGAGAGAAGGACACGAAACGCCTGGTTGTCTCCTCACAGGGAGTGTAATACCCTTCAACATGGTCGGTCAGCGGCAATGGACTTTAGCTGTGTCTTCTTTTAGCCACTGTAGTTTTTGCTTGTTTGCATAAACACACACACATATACGCACTAAGTGTTTGTTGATAGTATAACGAGAAAGTAATAAACAATCACACTGCTTTTGTGTTCTTTATAAATCGCTTAATGTACAAACACACATGCACACACACACACACACACACACACACACACACACACACACACACACACACACACACACACACACACACACAGAGACAGACAGACAGACAGACAGACAGACAGAGAGAGACAGAGAGAGAGACAGAGAGAGAGAGAGAGAGAGAGAGAGAGAGAGAGGAGAGAGGAGAGAGAGAGAGTGAGAGAGAGAGAGAGAGAGGTCACATCTTCGATTAAGAAAGTGGCTGCGGTAACCCATCCTGGACTTGACAAGTTTATGCTATTCATGTCCGTTGTGATGTGTGGTGTCCGTGTCCATGTCAGTGTGTGTCCATGGTCAGCATGGATTCCGACGGCGCCAACTGAAGAATCTAAACCCCCACACTGTGTGCATCCCGCTTCACGGCTTCTATACACCACACGCACGCACACGCATACATACTCACACACACATGCACGCACGCATGCACGCTGCGCGCGCGCGCGCGCACACGCGCACACACACACACGCACCCACACACACACACACACACACACACACACATAACACACAGCGCGAATGATACGCACACTTATACACACGCGCACGCGCATTCACGCACGCGCCCACAGAGCCCAGAGAGAGAGAGAGAGGAGAGAGAGAGAGAGAGACGAGATGAGAGAGAGAGGGAGCAAGAGAAGAACGCACACACCACAGAAGAGAGAGAGAGAGAGAGAGAGAGAGAGAGAGAGAGAGAAGAGAGAGAGAGAGAGAGAGAGAGGAGAAGGAATGAAAAATTTTAACAGGAAAATGAACAGAACGAACGCAAATGTCATTATCAGGGAGTCACTCAAAGACCTCTGGCAAGAGGAATGGAACTTGCGGACGGATAACAAACGATTCAAAATCCGTCCAAACCTGAGTTTTAACCACGTCACCGACGCGGCCGTAAAGAAGAATCAGTTTTGTGCCGTTGCATATAGGCCACTCCTTTTACACCCATTTTTATCTTTTAAAAGGTGAAGAAGCTTTGTGGTGCACTCCGTGTCAAGCACCACTCACAGTGAAACATATCTTTTAGAGTGTTTGGACTTGCATGATTAGAGACATAAATATTCTACAGCAGATTCCATGAAAACCTTGTTTAGAGATCTCCGACCTGCTAATGATCTTTGAACTTCTGAAAGAGATCAACATTCATCTGATCTAAGATTTTACGGAAGAAAGATTTTCAACAACATTTCCGTTGTGTTTTTTAGAAGGTGTGTTTCAAAGGGTTTTGTGAAGGAATCTTTTGTTGTTGTTGTTGTTGTTGTTTGTTGTTTTTCTTTGTTTTCATAACAACTTGTGAGTTGACTTCAACGTGTGGTGATAGCCCTGGTATGCCTTTGCCTTTGTGTTGGCTGGGCTATAATCAGCATTACCTTACCCATCCCGTTGAACCGACTAACTGTTCCAGGAGGGTTATCTCGCCTGTCATATCACCCTTGAAGAGTGTGGGCATTGATCCTGAAAGTAAGGGACAGTCCCATGGCTATGCCTGGAAAGCAAGGGACACAGCACCATAGCTATGCCTGGAAAGAAAGCAAGGGACAGCACCATAGCTATGCCTGGAAAGCAAGGGGAGGCACCATGGCTATGCCTGGAAAGTAAGGGACAGCACCATGGCTATGCCTGGAAAGTAAGGGACAGCACCATGGCTGTTTGTCTGGAAAGTAAGGGACAGTCCCATGGCTATGCCTGGAAAGTGAGGGATAGTCCCAGGGCTATGCCTGGAAAGTGAGGGACACAGTCCCATGGCTATGCCTGGAAAGCAAGGGACAGTCCCATGGCTATGCCTGGAAAGCAAGGGGAAAGCACCATGGCTATGCCTGGAAAGTAAGGGACAGCACCATAGCTATGCCTGGGAAGCAAGGGGCAGCACCATGGCTATGCCTGGAAAGTAAGGGACAGCACCCATGGCTATGCCTGGAAAGTAAGGGACAGCACCATAGCTATGCCTGGGAAGCAAGGGGCAGCACCATGGCTATGCCTGGAAAGTAAGGGACAGCACCATGGCTATGCCTGGAAAGTAAGGGACAGTCCTATGGCTATGCCTGGAAAGTGAGGGATAGTCCCAGGGCTATGCCTGGAAAGTGAAGGACAGCACCCATGGCTATGCCTGGAAAGCAAGGGACAGTCCCATGGCTATGCCTGGAAAGCAAGGGGAAGCACCATGGCTATGCCTGGAAAGCAAGGGCTGGGTCAATCCTATGAAAGGAGGGAATTTCCGAAAGGGGGAATGGGGAGGGGGTGGGGATCTGGAGGGTCTTGGGGGCCCTCCCGCAGTGGGGGGAAGGGAGAACACACGTGCACAAGCATGAAACCACAACAAAGCACTTCAAAAGTGGGGGAAATTTTGCTAAAAGCAAGAAGGGAAGAGGCTAGGGGTTGGGGGTGGAGGTGGGGGTGGGGTGGAGATGGGGGTGGGAAGGAAGGAGGCCTCTATTTATAGAAGCGGGGTGCGATGTGGGTGGGAGCGGGGCTCCTTCTCCAACAATTTATAAAAGCAGGGAAAGGGGGGGGGGGGGGGGGGGGGGGGGGGGGGGGAGGGGGGGGATTATCATCTTCCAAAATTTTCTTTATTAGAAGGGGAAGGGGGGGGGGGGGGGGGTCCTATTCCAAAATTTCTCCAAAGCCGGAGAGTTGGAGGAGAGGGGGAGATAGGGCTCCTCTTCCAAAATAAACCCAACCCTTCGGACTAGTTCCACGGGAATAGGGGTCAGGGAAGAGGAGAGAGAGAGAGAGAGAGAGAGAGAGAGAGAGAGAGAGACGGGGGGGGGGGGGGGGGGGGAGATCCAGAGAGGTCTAAGGGTCCTTCACCGGTATGGGAAAAGGAGACAATGTGTCCAAAAAAAATGCAATTTTTTTTTTTTTGCCAGTCAGGGATAAAAATGGGGCAGGGGGGATAGGGGGGGGGGGGGAACTGGGCGCCCCGGAACATCCCCCCCCCCTCCCCTCCCCTTTCGTCCAGTAAAGGGAAGAATCAAGGGAAGATAATGTCTGCAGAAGCAGATGACCCACAAGATGGTCCCTTTAGGAAGGGTGCAATATTTAATGCTTTAGGGCTGCAGATGGGAACTGAAATGAACAAACCAGAAGACTCTTCAAACCGTGGAATGCATGACCCTAACCAGACCCTAATCTCCTAGCCCAGACCCTAGCCTAATCTACCCCTAACTCTGATCCGAACCCTAACCTAACCCAACCTACACAAAATCTTACCTAGAAGAAAAAAGAAAAGGCTAACATATCGAAAAAAAAAATATATATGGGGGTGCTTGGCTTGCACTGGGGGGGGGGGGGGGGGGGGGAGGGGGGGGGCAGTAGGGTTGTCTTTTCCTTTCTCCACTGATACAGGAAATAACGTACACTGACCATGAACGTAACTGAATGATGATTGTGCGTGGTAGGAATCAAGGAATGTGAGTATTAGTAGAAACAGATGAAAACCAAGCTGGTCTCTTCAGGAGGAATCAGAGTGTTTTGCACTCTAGAATGAACTGCGTTACAAAACCGGGAAGACTCTTCAAATCTGGACTGCTTAGCACTAACCAAACTTTTATCCTGACCCTAACCTGATTCTGACCCTTTAAAAACTGTATTAAAAATCTTCTTTAGTAAATTGTGTTCGAACTAAAAGTGTATTGAAGTTGTCTTCTCCTTTCTTCATGACCACCTTTTAAAACTTTAGACAGGCCCATTTTACAATACGACAACATGGTTTGGTCTCCCATTTTGAAGACATTCATAACTTTTGTGCAAAATGTCCGAAGAAGATTAATAACTAACCGTCACCTGGAGTCATTAAAGTTACGATGAAAGGTTAAAAAAGCTGTGGAACTGTTAAGCCTAGAATGTCCAAGAGTGAGAAATAACATGAGAAAAACCTTTAGAATTTCACATGGCTACTATGATACCCAAGCAACTAGTAATTTATTTCCACGTTATAATTCCAACATGTGAGGTCATTCAATGAAATTAAAACTAATCTGTACGCAAATTAAAAAAAAAACTATCATCAACATTGAAATTTGGAAATCTTTACGTGGTAGGGGCCTACTATTGTAATTACAGGAACACTATGTAGTGAAAAATGGGCTTTATTAGTGTTGGGAAGAATACTGCTTCGAAAACAAAATCTAACCCTATAAAGTAAATGAAATTAGTACAGCATGCTGCAATGCATCCTCCAGTAGCGAATTTATTTTTCATTATAAATTATCAAAAAGCTAAAAGGCAAATAAGCCGACATGTCGTATGATATTAAGTCACGTTTAACAACACTTAACTTCAGGGACGTACACACACACACAACACAAACCCACACACACACACACACACACACACACACACACACACACACACACACACACACACTCACACACACACGCACACACACACACACACACACACACACACACACACACACACAGACAGAGAGAGAGGAGAGAGAGAGAGAGAGAGAGAGAGAGAGAGAGAGAGAGAGAGAGAGAGGAGAGGACCCGGCAGACTTTTCCACCAGGACGGGTAGGTCTGCCTAAACGGGTAGACGGCGTTCAGACGGCACAGCGACTACAGAATTATTGCTTGTGGCCTCTGTGCTCTGCCGTGTAGAGCAGCGTCACAAACCGCTATGTTCATACTCACCGTGTCATTATTGATCTACAGCCCAGGTAGGAGGGGAGAAGACTCAACATGAGGGTCCTAGCAACCTGTGCTTGGTGTGGGGGTGATCCGGGCAAACCTCCAGGGCATTGTCATGACGATAGAAGTCCTGTTGTAGCCGCGACAGTGGCTTGAGACGCAGCTGGCAGATCTCCTTCGACACTCGCAGACTTAGGATCAAAGTGCCTCTGCGTAGCGCAGCGACCCGACTCTGAGATCGCATACTGGGGTAGGGGCAGGTAACGAAAGCTACGTGTAAGGAACTCAGGGTAGTAAGCCGCTTAGGGGTAACCAGGGGGACCCATGAACAAGATTTCTT
>JADBJO010001603.1:445000-450000 GCA_016801955.1 Conus betulinus
TCACAAACGCGAGACCAGCCTCACATCCTTCTCCTCACTCCCCAACCCATCCTCCCCTCACACACCCACACACACCACACACACATACACACAACCACACACACCTACACACACAAACCCGCCCTCCTCCTCCACTCCCCCCCCCCCCCTCCACTGCTCTCTTTCATCACCTTTCCACAACCCCCACCTAGCAGCCATCCAATCCTCTCTCCCCTTTGCCACCTACTTCTCTCTCTCTCTCTCCTCTCCCGGAGCTCGCCAAGCCTAGGTATGGTCTACCAATCGGTGTAAAGTAAAAAAAAAAAAAAAGCTCGTTGCCGATGACTGTGTGTGTGTGTGGTGTGTGTTGTGTGTGTGTGTGTGTGTGTGTGTGTGTGTGTGAATGGTATCATTTACAAAACTCATGTTTACTTAGCCCCCCTCCCCCCACCCCTACTCCTTCATTCCTCCGTCAATGCTACGCCCCCCTCTTCTCCCCTCCCCAACCTCACCTTCCTCTCTCTTCGCGTCTCGATGGCATACCTATATGCAACGTTCGCATTCGCATGCTCCTTCTCTTCCCGTCCATTCTTTCTTCCCACATAAAGTGATTTCAGACGGTTTGTAGTGATAGAGTGTATGATGATGAAGTAGCATGAGTGCGTGCAATCATTTGTGTGTGTGTGTGTGTGTGTGTGTGTGTGTGTGTGTGTGTGTGTGTGTGTGTGTGTGTGGTTTATGATATGATTTTTAGAGTGCCACAGTTTTTAAAGAAATACAGTAATTTCACCATGTCCAATGCAACTAGTTTTCTGTTCTTCAATAGTGTCTCTGCACTAGAGGTGTATCTGATGAAGTTGGAAGCAGTCCTTTGAATGGTGTCTTCATTTCAGCACATTTTCCAGTGTTGACGTGGTCATATTTTTCCAGTTTTGGACACTTCATTTAAGCGTATAGTTGAGAGTTAAAGAGTGTATATAATACAATCTTATGTTGTATCTTATTTGTAAGCGGCATCATATTAATGATAAGGGGAGGGGGGACATCTCAGGAGCACACTTGCAGATGTCTGGTCTTCCTGTCCGCAAGGACAAGGTGGAGAGGGCACAAGTCTTTGCTTCCGGTACATGGGACACTTCAGTATGTACAGGTCTGAGTCCATGGTTACAGTTTAGGCCCAAAACTCTATTCATTCTCTATGACACTCAAAGCTCCGCCTGGCTATTCTCAGAAGATCAGCCAGTACCAAAACATTAACATAGCACAGTCCAGTCCTTGACCCATACTATACCTGGACTCTGAGGCAGATCTCATGTCCGTTCCTTTTTCTATGCAAGCATGATCCACATGACCCTTCATTTTCCTGTCGTGTGCGAGACTTTTCACTCCAAAATCCAAGTGCGTAAATGAGTACAAGGGAAACCACAAGCTATGCATCGTTCTGCTATTTTTGCTGACATATGGCATTGAACTAATCTATACAGACCCCAAATTCCGGGATAAAGCAATCTTTTTCACGTTTAATTTGTCTGATTTTTTTTTTGTTTTTTTTTGTCTTTAAAAAAAAAAAGACAAGGCTTTTTTTCTCTTTTTTTTTTTAACAGAGCCAGGGCGATTTGCATCTGTTCAAACTTCGTTGTTTCCACTTGACCTTTGTGTAACCCCGAACTCTGACCTGTTGTGTATGGTATTGAGTCTAAGTAGGGGAAAACCATTCTAGGGCTCTCTCTTCAACAGAGAAAAAAAAAATAAAAAGAAAACGTCTCTTCCCTATTGCGCGTTTCATTTAAAGCGAGGTGGTGAGAATTATCCCTTGCTTGGCGAGAGTTAGCGATTCAACACACACTCCCAGCGGCCAGCGAGGCTAGCGAAAGGTGGAAGTTCACTAAACTGTCTTGGGGCTCTCTCTCTCTCTCTCTCTCTCTCTCTCTGTCTCTCACAAGGGAGGGAAAGCTGCAACTTCCTGTGATTTTGGTGCACGAAAAGTAATGACGTTTTCTGACTGGTCCATTAAACGATCAAAAACGCTGACCCCTGCAGCTGCAAGAAGAATCAGATTGTTAATTTGAATTTTTGCCTCTCACATGTTTTTGTTCGTTCGTTTGTTTGTTTCCTTTTTATTCCCCTCGCCTCTCACATCCCCGCCGCAAGGATAGGCTAGCCGCTTTGCGAATTCTCACGTCTGTGACAGTTGCATGTTGGCACCTCTGATGTTGTAAGTGTCCTATCATTCTTCGCATTTCGCCGTAGATGCCAACAAAGTCTCTCTCTCTCTCTCTCTCTCTCTCTCTCTCCTCTCTCTCCTCTCTCTCTCTCTCTCTCTCTCTCTGTGTGTGTGTGTGTGTGTGTGTGTGTGTGTGGTGTGTGTGTGTCCGTCCGGTTTATTTAGGCACAACAAATTTTCCTTTCTGTGCATTTAGTCATTTTTTGTCAAGCCCATACAATGACATCCTATTTTCCTTCTATTATAGTGGTTTGTTTTTTTTTTGTTGTTATCATCATCATTTATACGTAATAGTCATAAGCGAGCATCATGATGTGGTTCACACACACACACACACACACACACACACACACACACACACACACACACACACTTTTGACTGAAATAGTTTACCATACTGTCTGCACATCTTTCAACATTCACTCTGTCGTCTTTGGTCCCTACAGAGGCTGACATCGTAATACGACCTTTAGTTTTTCACACACACACACACACACACACACAGAGAAGAGGAGACATCCACAAACAACATACATGTGCGTGCGCGCACGCGCGCGCGCGCGCGCGCACACACACAGAGGCAGACACAGAGAGAGAGAGAGAGAGAGAGAGAGGCACAGAGAGAGAGGAGAGAGAGAGGGGGGGGGGGGGGGGGGGGGTGGGGTGGTGGGGAGGGAGGGGGGAGTGGGGGATGGCGAACGTGAGCACGCGGGCAAGAGACACAGAGACACCGACAGACCAACCACCGACCCATACACAGATAAGACAGACACCGGCGTGCGGCGGCATATAGCCCCCGGGCCATTTCTCTCTTACCAGCAGCCTCCGCCAACCTGTCACCTGCATAGTTTCTAGACTGCACCGTCAATGGTATATCATATACAGCTGCACGGAGCATCTCTCGCCACTAAACTGACATGCCAGTCAATAATACAATGACATGGATAGACATCCCACGGTTCGCGCTACCTCCCCACCAGCCAATTCTGAGAGCATGGTGCGAGGGAAGAGGGGAGGGGATGGTGGGATGAATGGGGTGGAATGAATGGGGTTGTGTGTGTGTGTGTGTGTGTGTGTGTGAGGGCTTTGAGGGAAGTGAGGTTGGGCTTGATCAGTAGCTGAAAACAGAAAAGAAAAGATTTCGATTTTTTTTTCCCTAACCTCACGTACTTAATGACAACACTTTGCCTGTTTGTGTAGAAGATCAAGTTGACTGTAAACGGAAACAATCTGCATCAGAAACTGGATTTTCCTCTGAACTTCGTTGTCTTTCCCCTCTCTCTAGGATTGTCTGCGTATTGATAGAAATATCGAGCGACGTGATTCGGCAAATTCTGTCAACTTTCTGGCGATTGGTAAGAAGAACCGTCGGTATTCACCGGTTGGAATAACTGGGACACAGATCAGGAACAGCATTCGGAGTGGTCTTACACACGGGCCCAATAATGCAGCGCGCGCGCGCGCGCGCGTATGTGTGTGCAATAAAATCGACAAGTGTCCATAAAAATTGTAAATCAGTCTTGCTAATTTTCAGTGTTCGACAGCCTGAAAGAGCGAGCTTCGTCGGGGATAAGGTCTGGGACTGGGTTAATTGCGTAAAAGGCCAACATTGCAGTTAAAATAGGCCAAACAAATGAAAAGTTCATTAGATTACATTGACATCAACCCACATCCGTATACAGATGATCACGTGACATGAGAGACTTCCGGCAACTTTTGAAGGTCAGTGGGTCCCGGATGCCGCGCTGTGGCTCTACCCTTGCTCCGCATTCGCACAAGGGATTGACACCTCTGCACCAATCTGATTTAATGCTTCCATCCATGGGCCACATTCCATCATCTTTCTACCAAAATTTATTCAAATTAGTTCAGCATGTCTTTGCGTCATCTTCCGAGACTGATCCTGCATACCTCATCCGCCGCCCTATAGTTCAGATTGGCATCATGGAGATGTATCAGCTTTCAGTTCAATGATTTTATCGAGATACGTGTCATCTTTCCAAGTTTCGTGAAAATCGGTTCAGCGGCTTTTGAGTCATCTTGCTAACAGCGAAGCAAGCAAACGCGTTTGAAAACAACCTTCGCAATTGACGGAATCACGGAAATTCAATAGGTATTTTAGGGGTTCCTTATGCAAGACGCTCTTTCCTTTACAGGCTAGATGGAGAAAGGAGAAGACAACTCCTATACCCCCATCTATCTATCACAATCTATCAGCGAGTCTTTCTTAGAGGTTATACAGCTAAGCTTGGGTGAAGTTTGGGAAGTTCAGAATTAGATAAGTTGAGGGTTCGGATCGGGATTAAGGTTTGGGTTATGATCAAAAAAAAAATCTGGAACTGGCATTTCTGGTTTGGCATATCAAAGCTCCGATCGTTAATTCAAAGATGAACGCGCCGCTTATTTTGAATGCTATCGCTTATTTGATTGGTGCAGCAATAGAGCACCGTGTACAGCGTCAGATCTCTCGATTCGAATACTGACGGTAGCCAGCAACATAAAATAGAGCCAGTGTGGCTGTCCAACTTGCCGTTTTGTCGCTCTGGTGGCGAGTATGAGTGTTGTGTTAGATCCGGAGCTCTTCGCCCACTCACGCTCATCTCGAATGGTTCATTCTGCCTGCTGTATCGTTATTGCATTGGTGGGAGTGGATGTTAAATCTGAATTAGTTAATGTAGGTAATTTACTAGATCGTTGCCTACACATGGCTAGATGGTGTGTATGTGTTGTGTGTGTGTGTGTGTGTGTGTGTGTGTGTGTGTGTGTGTGTGTGTGTGTGTGTGTGTGTGTGTGTGTG
>JADBJO010001603.1:452500-466071 GCA_016801955.1 Conus betulinus
CACCCAAACACGTAGGTTACTCACACGCAAATGCACGCAAGTGTTCGCGCGCGCGCACACACAAACACACGCTCATAGTCACACACACACACACACTTGCGCACGGCACAGAGGCGTGCACTTATACTTGCATGGACCCACACACAAGCGGTTAGCAAAATGGACGCACAAGCACATAGCCTATCACTCACACACACACATCCAAATGCACACAAGCTTTCGCACGCGCGCGCCACACACACACACTCATAGTCACACCACACACACGTACACACACACACACACACACTCATAGTCACACACATACACACACTTATCCGATTAAAGCAGCAAGGACCACATTTGGAAAGGGTATAGTCTGTCAGGGTCACAGCCCGTTTTAAACTTCTGATCTTAACCAAAAGGCCGTGAGGCGATGCAGTGTTTTACGTAGGAAGAGAATTTATAGTACTCTCAGACGCAAAAAGTCACGTTTTACTAAGCTGCGTGGAAAGGCCGAGTGAGGAATATTATTTCTTCTTAAGTCCTGGGTCTAAACCACGTACCTACTTACAACTGACCGTGGAGGTAACAGGGTCGGATGTAAATTTCATTCCGCTCCGTGAAAGTAGCGAGACCCGGTATTATTTTCAATTTTTTTCTTTTTTTTTTTTTTTTTTTTTTTGAAATTTCAGTAGTTTATTTATAATTTCAGTTTTAAAAGCCCTACTCCCTTCTGCTTTTTTTTTATAACCCCACCGACAAATGGCGAAGTCCAGTGCCATGAAGAGTACACTCCCTTTGAAAGCTTTCCACTTCATGCACAGTCGTCTAGACTGAGCGTTCATGTCGGCGTTGCAAGAGAAACATTTAACATTAAAACAAACGCACATTAAAAAACAAAAAAACAAACAAACAAAAAAAAAAAAAAGCCCTGTTTGTTTCAGTTTGATCAATTCCTGAGAAAATACTTTCTGGAGGCATGGTAACCCCCTAGTTTTCTAGAAAAGAATTTGAATTTACCCTTGCTCTGAGACGGAAATGACCGGACTTTCTTCCAAGAGAAAGAGAGGCCCAACAATCAAGTGTTTAGTTCATTATGGCTATCGCTCCACAGAATGGGGATTTTCTAGTATATACATTATAAACTGTACACTGTCATCATGTTATATAAAATCTGCTTTGCTTTTCAAAGGCCTATGTATAGACAGCTAACATATGGTTATAACAGTTGTAATCATCTGCTGATAACATTAATCAGATCCAATTTGAAGACAGGGATATTCACATAATTTTTGTGGGGTGAACTTCTCTTTAAAATCTCTTACTGTTGGATAATACCGCACAATAATGACTGTGCAGGTGTGTGTGTGTGAGAAAGAGACAGACAGAGAGAAATTCACTGTCAAGGATGGAGATTCTTGTGAGTAGCAACCATTTTCCATTTCTACAGACAGTGAGACAGGAAGACAATTACTCAGGAATTCGATCATCATGCCAAGGGCAAAACATCTCTCTCACACACATTATCATACAGCCAACAGAACTTTTTAAAAAAAATCTGGTCAAAACGAACTCAAGTCTGAGCACTTCTGTTTCCATAGCAAATCAATATTTCACATCAAAGATAAGCAAACAGCACTTTCTCACAACACAACCTCTTCACATCTGCCTATCTTTCACCGTGGGTCATGAGTATATTCAATGACTCACACTGACGATTTTCATTTGATTTGTGAGACAGGGTTAAAGCCATTTCCACATTTTAAAGTTTAGTTTCAGTTTAATTGAGGAAATGTACACTACCCCAAATCCAGTAGGATTTGAGACCACAATGCTCATGATTTTCAGCTGATGGATAAATGAAGTAATGACTAAAATGAGAGGATTTGTGATGAGGGTCTCATGGATACAGCTTAAGAAATGTCTGACCTGTGCATGAGCCCAGTGTAGCCCATTTTCTTTCCACAAAATTTTATGACTTTGTCAATAAAAGTATGGCTCCACATCCAAGCTAAAAATGGTCTGATTTTGTCAAAAAAGGAGTAAACAAAAAAAAACAACAACAAAAAAATTGCGGCAAGGCTTTGTTCCTTCAGAAAAAGTATAGGTCTTACACTTATGACATACAGTATGACTTCATTCCTTCATAAACAGCATAGCTCCCTTGAGATCCCAACATATAGCATGTAAAATTTTAGGTGAAAGTAGTGCAAAGGTTAACCGTGCAAGTATTAGTTTCCAGTTGTACGTCCTCTTTATTACTGTTGTTGTTTTCGTTCGACTCAACTTTCGAGTCCGTCCTGTGGTGTTACTCCCTTGTCACATGTCTTTTCCCCTTTCACATATAACTGCATCAAATTCATTCTATCCCAGTCTATGTACTAGTGGTCTAGCGCGGGCACCCGTCACCATTCACAGAGGAAACACTTCACTTCATGACTATCTCACAATGAATACTCCTAGGACCTTAACTATCTGAAGACCAACATTTACAAAACTCAACAGGTGTGAATGCGAAGTGGACAGAGGACTGAGAAAATCTAAATGCAATGCATGATCAAAGAGAAAGAAAAACAGAAAAATTTTTCCTCCCATAGAGTAAGTCACCCGCAAGTACACATAAGCTCTGTGTGTGTGTGTATGTGTGTGTTTGCATGTGTAACAGAAAGAGAGAACACAGACCGACAGACAAAGAGACAGATAAGAGAGCAAGAGAAAGAAAGAGAGCCAGGATGGAGTTTGCAAGGTGGGGGAAAAGAAATAGCATACATGAGTTGACGCACACCATTATGTGAAGATCAACACAATCAAAATATGTCTTTACGACATGTATTCTAGTCATATACAACAAAACCACTATGACAAATATGTCGCTCACAAACTGTATTTCAAGATGTTGTGAAGGACCAAAAGAAAAAAAAAAGATGAAAAACTACTGTACTGTTTTATGGGCCACTCATGATCTCGAATATCAAAATGTATTATATTACAATAACATACTGATACACACAACCCATCGTTCTCAATCTCTGACATGATCATTTCAAGAAAGTCTCTTTCCAGCCAACAGATGTATAAATGCTAAAAGAAATATTTTGGAAACACATCAGTCCAACTTATGCATCAAACCACTCACACTCACACTCAAACCATCCCTTCAAGCAAGATAAAAACTGCAAACTCAGTTCTTTTCATCAGTCTCAGATCGAACTCTTGCCAATCCCAGAGCTTTTGTCAACATTACCACACACCACTAGAATTACAGACACTGTATTTGCCTTGAGACTAATTTCTCTGCTTCTCGCTGGGCGTCTTGAGAAGTTCGGCCTCTTCTCTATCTGTTCCTGCTCTATCATCTCTTCTGCTAACAATCTCTTCTGTTCTTGTTGGCATCGCGGCGAACATCTGTAACACAGAAAACAAAATGTCAGCAACAACATAAACACGTGATTCCTGAACTCCATCAATCAGCATTGGGTTGTACTATTAATATGTGAAGTTTTATGGCACTTTCACTTATGAGCTGGCTATGTCAGTTGTTTAGTGAGTATGCATGCTTGTTTATGTACATGTGTGTGTGTGTGTGTGTGTGTGTGTGGTGTTGATGTGTGTGTGTGTGTGTGTGTGTGTGTGTGTGTGTGAATACATAATCAATATTATTGCAGAATGATGATTTAGCTAAAAAACAAAATAAAAAAGAATTTAACATGCTGTTCAAGTTTGAAGGTCTAGGTTGATGTGTATTACGAAATATAGTGGATGTTTGATGCACTTTGTAAAACTGCAACTACTATGATCATGAATACAGTGGCTGTAGTTAAACACAAGGCAAAAAAAAAAAAAAAAAAAGGGTGCTACTGATGACATATGGAAACAGAGCAGAAAATAAAACTATCCCCAAACCACAATGAATCAAGAACTTGGTAAATTGATTAAATTTAGTAAGTGGTATTAAAGTATAATTTTTTTTAAAAAAAAATGTGCAATAATAACACATATCAGATAATTTCATTTCTGTATTTTTTTTTTTACAGTTTAAATTTGGTTTTCTATCATTTGGTTTTGTAGAATCTTTGCTACGGCTATTGTGGTGGTGCTGAACCATAAACAGCATGGCTTGACCAAACTGATTTGGTTATTTACTGGTCCCTTTTTTTTCTGTGTAGTTTGAACGCCATTTTTAAATGCAAAATATGATCTTTTAAAAAAACAAAAAACGGCATGGGCTGTGTAGCTTATAGAAGGGCTTTGGGTGCTTATTGTTTGCAGGCATTCTTTTAAGGTTTCTTCCTTTTTTGGAATATGAAAACTTTTTTTTTGAAGAAGACGTTTTTATTGGACCTGTGTAATGGAAAATCTAGGAAGTCGGATTTTTGGTAAAGACCTGTTTTGGGGAAGGTAAACTGAAAACACCCGAAGCAAATTGAGAATCATAGCCTGGCTCGGGGTGGTGACACGACGGTCACAGTGTTGGTCTTTTTTGTATGGGGCCGGACAAAACGAAGAAAACAACACAAATGTACTGACCCAAACCACAAAAAATATAACGACTGATGGCGTATGAAAACGTTGTGCTAAAACTACAGCAAGAAACAAATGGGGGGGGTGACATATCTACTACCAATATTTGATTTTTTTAAAAATCTCGAGTGGATGTATAGCATACTGGTACATTTTGTCATATCTGTGGCTGGTGTGTGTGTGTGTGGGGTGTGTGGTCAGATGTGTGTGTGTGTGTGTGCCTGTGTGGTGTGGCGTGTGTCGCGTCTGTTCGTGCGTGTGTTGTGTGTGTGTGTGTGTGGGTGTTGGTGTGTGTTTGTTTGCCTCGTGCGCGCGCCCCGCGTCCGTCGCGCGGATACGAGCCAAGTGTGTGTGCACACAAGTTTTGACTCTGGTTTAACACATCCTCTATGAACCTCTCTCATGATGCTAGTCTTCTCTTTTCATTGTTTCTCATGACAAAAAACTGCCCTGAAAGAAAATTGAGCTTCTCAACTCGCCCCCAAACTGAGCTCTCTGACCAGCAAAACTGCACAACCCCCCTATTTTTGTCATCAGTATGGCTTGCTGGGGTCACCTATTCATGCCACACCATGATTGTCACCTAAATTACTACTCTCCAGGCAACATTATCGCATCGATAGTCTTAACTTTCCTTCTCCTTTCGTCTCCAGTGAAAGTTCCCGTCACTAGAACTGCCCCCTTCCCGATAACTCCTTCCCATGAACGAATCTTATTCAGGTTGTGTTATGTGTTGAGGAATCTGGCTGATGAGGGCCTTTCTTTTTGAGACGCAAAGCCTGTCTGGAGGGAACACAGAGACGGCTGGCAATGGAATGGTACTGCATGCTGCCCCCACAAAACACAGAACACCCACCAAGAACAATACGTGATAACCTGCACTCTGGGAATCAACACCTGGCTTCTTTTCCTCAATGGCACATGTATAGAATGAAACCTCAATACCAATACTCTTCTTTTTCTTAATTTATGGGTATATGTACCAGCTATGAAAATCGTCGAACAATACACTTCCCAAATTAAGGTCTCCATCCCCATTAGAGAGACATGGATTTTTTTTGTTGTTACAGACATCTTTTTAGCTTTGGCGTTACAAGATTTACATCCCATTTACAAGATTTACCGTCTTCACATTTGGAGCCTTTCCCCGAAAATTCTTTTCGCCCGTTGCTTTATGAAACTTTACCTCATGTTGACATCCCCGCCATGACGAGATGGAGCGTCCTTTGGTCAGCCTTGGTGTTCATGACATTTTTCCTCATGGCGATTGGGTCTTTATACGAAATTTACCTCCCACATGGGAGATGGGGAGGCCTGGGTAACAATTGATCCTCCCCCTTTTGTCTATTGTTACAGGTTTTGAGGTGTCCTGGACAGGTTCCCAGGGATGCTAGTCCCTTTTTACAGGGTCTTAGCAACATTGTTCTCATGGGCTCTATTACGAAATTGTAACCACCTCCCATTTTAACCATCCCCTCCAGAGCTTTGGAGCCCCCCTCTCTTTTTTTCCCAGCAACAGTTGTTTCACTTCACCGCTTTCTTCTCTTATGCGTATTTCGTTCCTGCATGACAGCTGTGACCCTTCCCCAGTTGATATGGAGTCTATTTACTTACAGGTGAAGTATTCTTTAGGTTGCTCGCCTTAAGCAGGAGAGCTCCGAAGTGGTCCAGTCATTCTCAAGTTCTGTATGCACCGTACGCCTCGACTGCATGGTGTTTCAAAACAGCTTTGTCTTTGACCAATCCGTTTTTATGTTTGCTGCCTGTCGTCAGACAAAAATTAGTAATTTTGCAGTAAAGTTTCACTAATCAGTCAGAATTGAAACAGATCAGGAGAAGAAACTCTATGTAGAAACCCCCCTGAACCAAAAAAAAAAAAAAAAATTAAAAGGTTCACTGTGTATAAACTAAACGAGGAAGAAGCAGCAAAGCTATGTATGTTTAGGGTTCACCCCCCCATCACAAGCAAACATAGATCAATTTATTTTCTGATGTGGCCTACTGCACACTCTTATCCATATCTGTTTTTAAGCCACAATAACTTGATCAAGTCTATAAAAAATCTGTCATTCTAGCCTTGCTGAGCTCTGCTTGTATAGTCCTTACTTTAAAGATCTATTTATTGTGATTGCTTTTATTCTTTTTTTTTTTTTATAATTTTCTTTTCTTTTTTCTTTTTTTTTGCAACAGAAGCAACATGTTAAAAACTGGTTGCCCACTCTTCAAGTTTCTATGCCTTCCTACAGGCTGAGACTGTGATCACAGAAAGGTCTGTCTTTCGAGAGCATAGTGTGTTTGCTGTCATGCAGTGCAGACAGGATTCCCCTTATGAAAGACGATCTGTGGACCGATATGCAACTTTGTGGCCGTATATACATAGTTCAATTCCTCCGCCGATAACAGTTAACTTACCTCATAGAGTGGGCTTTTCAGGAAATCTTTTTAATCCACTATGAGTGTAATCACTTTGCTGTTATCCCCGGGGAGTTTTCTGACAAGCTCTCTGAGAAGAGGCCTTGCAGAGTTTGTGAGAACGCAGTCTCCATAACAGCTAGCCCACTGTGGAAGTATGGTTTAAATTATTTGCATTTGTCATAGAAACTTGAATGCGATGGTCCGCCACCAGATGTACTCCATCAAACCTGCCCAGGTGGCAGCAGACACGATGATACGGAAATGGGTCTATAATGCTCAGTTCACTTCCTGCAAGGTTTTTGTCCCCTCCTGGTAATTGTCTCTCTAAAGCATTCTGAGATAATATAATTCCTGAGCACCCCCAGTGTTTTCGAGGAAGAACTCCCCCGAGTCACCTTTCCCGACCGTTCTCCAGCCGCCAAAAGAGCGCTGCCATATGTGCAGCTATCCATCAGCACAGCTTGGGGCCTATGCTGGACCAATGCAGTCTGGTCCTATAAATATAAGCCTTTGGCATGAACTGAGATCATTTTGCTGACTTTAACTTCTCCTTCCCAAAGGTGTGATATAACCAACGAACTTTGAATATATGGCGTAGGTTCAGGGTGCTGAAACGCCACCCTCTAATCTGATAACAGGTGTTTCTACCTTTTGCGCTCTGTCACTGCTGATCAGCAAACTGAGCACCATTTACTCGCTCTGTGGTGATATACCTGATGGTATAGGTCTTTTGTCTTCTGCCCTCAATACAACAATTCAGGACAGTCGCAAATGACCTGATGTTTGTGGGAGTTTTGGCCCTTCAAGGATCATGGTAATGGATATACCCCCTCATTCTATTTTCAGGTTCTGTCTCATACATCCTATATTATGTAACCCATTTTGTAGGCTTTATTGTCTTTCTCAACCTATTGTCTTTATTGGTAAAATGAATACAGTTCTTCCCATTCAGCCTGGGCAGAGTGGCTGTCTTCTTTGTTGCTTTCGTTCTGACTTGCGCCCCCCCTCTTGCTGCGCGATTTACCCTTATCAAACCTTGGCTGTTCTTGTGATGGGCATGTCTGTAATCCAGTCTCTCCCATATCTGCACCGTCGGATTGTCGCAGCGAGCTGTTCTTTTTCTCTCTCCATTCCATCTCTCAGGTGGGCTCAGGCTCAATTCTCAAAGACTCCATCAGTACGCGTGAATACACGTTGGCTTCGGCTTATAAGTTTTGTGTTGACAGTTCCAGCTCCCGCACGTCAAGATCTGTGATGGCTCAATGGCATGATCAACAATACTATATCTCTCCTATTATTTAAGTAAGAAGACCGTTATTCCTCAGAGAGAAAAGACTGGTTATTTGATGAAGACTGAAGCAGAAGTGAGAGAGTGGTGGAGACAGACGAATCAACAGCACAGACAGTACAGATAAGTCAGACTGAAGATGAGACCTACCGACAGGATAGACGAGACGAGCGAAGATATAGAGCGCAGCGAGAGAGCGAGATAAAATAATCAACTTTTGGGGTCCTAGCCAACCCCAACTGGGGACCCACCTGTCCTCGTACCCCCTGTCTTGGTAGATAAATGCGCTCCCGCAACATTATATGTAGCCAGCTCAATCACCTCGTGTGTTTCACTGTCAACTGGGGCGCCATATGTCCCACCAAACCCCAGCTGTAGATAATAACGGACCACGGCCTTCTTTGCTATTGATGCTCCCCCCCTCCGCCACAGAAAAAAAAGGGCGCTTTAGCCGGACCAGAGATAAAACCAACAACTTTATGA
This sequence comes from Conus betulinus, assembly GCA_016801955.1. Classification (NCBI taxonomy): domain Eukaryota; kingdom Metazoa; phylum Mollusca; class Gastropoda; order Neogastropoda; family Conidae; genus Conus; species Conus betulinus. The sequence continues at coordinate 461,190 of JADBJO010001603.1, forward strand.
ACTGATGTGGTCAGCTGTCCCGATCGTAGCCGTAGGTCCCCACCCTGAGCATCCCCTCAAATTCACATACAGGCACGCATGCATTAGTAGTGAAGAACTCCCGCACATCAGGCACCCCCCACTTTTACCTACCAACCAACCACTTGATACTGCTAATACCCCGCTAACCCCAAACCCCCCCCCGCTTAGCCTTCTTTGCGATACCCCCCTCACAACCCCCTCACCCCCACTCGCTTTCGTCATCAATAAATCAACCACTCAGTGTTCATCTGCCGTGACCTGTTTAGAGCAATGGACGTTTTTCTAACTAAACCAAGCGCCCTCCATCCCCACAAACATTTAATTACTTACCTCATCACTTTTGCACTTACGTCACATAAGCATGACCCTGTGGGGTCCTGAACACCATCCTGCACCCAGCAAATTGCCTTGTGTTGAAATAAACCAGTTCAGTAACAGCTCTAAGTACACAAACCAACAAACCCACATACGCCCACCAACAGACAAGAACGAACAAAACAGAACAGCAAAACCCAAACACCCCTCCTTCTCCCTATAACCCGGCCATCGGCCCATCCGGTGGTCTCTTAACGCAGATCAACCCCACGCTTCTAACCCCCTCGGCCAAAGGACCAAACCCTCTTGAGCTCTACTATATTGTCATTTCATCAATTCAATTGGTTCGGTCTGCAATGACACCCACTGCATCCATTCCCTCTCTGTAGATCCAAGAACCTGAACCTACTCCTATTAGTGTCCACCCCCCCCCCCCTTTCTCTGTGATGTCTTGAGCTGAACTCTTTACCCTTTAACAAACATACTTCTTAGGGCTGTGTATGTCTGTATATTGGTCAAATCCCCCACACTCATTGAGAGACGAGCTCTTCATTTCAATATAAACACAAGTCACGGCACGCAGACGCACGCGCATATACCTCCCGCAGATGCTCCCTCAACTAAATCACACAGGACTCGTGGTTTCATTCTCCTTGCTGTGCACCACAACACACATCACGGCCTAGATTTTCACACTGAGCCTCATTTTACTGAACTACCTGGGGCTGCTTTAGCAAATTACAGAGTCATTCCCCCTCTCTCTCTTTCCTCATGGTACATATGCAGTGCATGCCCATATCTACATGGACGACAGCAACAGCAGTGCTGCACGCACATCAATTACTACACACCGGCCTCCTCTGCTCCCTGCATAGGTGCATAATATGCACACCATTCACACCTTGGTAGGAAGACACAAGCCCATGCAGCGGCACACACACACAACCACCTCACCGACCGCACACACACACAATGCACACACCGCACCCACCACACACACCCTCCCTACCTGCAGCAGGTGCATTTTACCATAATACCCCCCCCCCACCGACCCACACCTCCAGCACAAGCCCGCATCACTAACTGGCCTGCAATAACATAGGGGCATGAGTGCAAAATAGCATTCAACGCGCAGTTCTCCCTCTGGACATTTAATCTTGTTTAGATCAAGAACATGGATCCTTCGTAAACCAACAATCACGATGCAGCAAGCTTTTGATCCTTGCCGAAAGAGATGGGGGCTCGCCTGAAGAGCCACTCCCACAACATGGGTCGACACAAAATAACTAGACAACATACTATACCCAGAAAGCCGTCATGATGCTTCACAACCCTTTCGCACAATGCATAGCAATCTTCCTATTCAATCAACCCAACCTCTGTCTCAGCTTTTTGTTGCTTATTGTTTGCTCTTTGTTGGTTTCTTTTTGCGGCAATGTACATGCAGCGCGAGCCAAGACACGTTATGAATAATTCCACCAACCTATTCATCATTTCAACTAAAATTGTCAGGAATGAGAATGCGAAGAGAAATGTGACTATATAATAATTACCCTATTCTTTTTCCATTTTATTCCAAATCTCATGTTTATAGACTGACATATAAAAACATTAAGTTCATCTGTCGAAACAGAAGCAAACACTTAAGTTTAAACGCTGTGAAAAAAACCTTTGAGCAATTAATCGCCATTTGCCATCAACAGAAACGCAAAACTGTGGCCCACATTATTCATTTTATGTTGCTTTGGTTCATCAAAAAGATAAAAAAAATATGCTTTTTTTTGTGAGCTAGACAACTATGGCAAATGCTTTGCACTGATTATGTAATGTTTTAAATGAAACATTATGTAAAATGTTTTTTTAATGAACAAATGACTATGTTTTACCCTTTTCTGACAAGGACATAAACCTAAGCACAAATACAGCTTTGCCTAATAATCTGCCTAAGTTAATCACAGACTATATATCTAAATGTCGTGATTATTCAATTGATCATGAAGTTGACAAGACTACAAATAGTATAATACTTTAAAAAGCTGGAGTAATACTGCCATCAATTTGATACCCCAAAACAGAATATTATGCAGGCACTTCATTTTGTTTGGGCTTATCAAAATGATGGTTATCATTTTTGCAATACTTATTGCATGTTTCAACGATTTCATAACAGGTTTTTGTTTGTCTGACGTGAACATGCTAAGGTGAGTTCGAATAACTACATGTCTACAGATTTTCCAAATTTGCCACTCACGTTTGCCTTCTGCTGATGTAAAGTTTATGGAAGCATAAACACCCTTGACCTCTATCTACGAAACTATGAGATTTCGAAATAGTATCAACCGAAGCAAGAAATATGAGCAATACATTATCTATGGCATAAAAACAAGAAAACCCAAGTAAATGTTCCTGTGATATCCTATTCTACAGAAGAACGATTTGTATTACGAAACTTTTTTTTACGCAGCTTTGTATCCGTCTCCAGTTAATGCGTCTCTGTAAAACAAGATGGCTGCTTACGGTTGATAGAGCAAGCATGTATTTTGTTGTCACTGTCATGAGATGAAATAAAACATGAGTAGTCGAGGCATCTTCAAGAAACAATGGGAGAGGAGTGAATGGGGCGGTAGGTGGAGACGCAGGAGACATGCCTACGACACGAAAACTAAGGTGAGAATGCAATGATTACAATGATTATGAGACTGAATGGCTGCATCATTGGGTAAGAATACTGCTTTGCTTTGTGAAACTTTATAGTTAAATATAGTTAGCCAATGATATGTTACTATGCATTCCCATGTGTCCCTGTATCTTACAAAATCTCAGACAGAGCTGGCAAAAGGCAGTGGGTAGTCACTCTATGGAAGGAAGGAATGCTTTCGAGCCCATACAATGATTCGAGGACGAGGGTTGTTCGTTCTGGATCTGGATCTGGACCATTACGGTCGCAGGAGCCAATCAACGGCTATGAGCACGACTGGAACAGGGAGAGCGCAGATATAGTTTAAAAAAAATATCTTAAAGGCCACCACTTTTTGTCCTAACATCCTCCACTGTGTTCAGGTCTCAGTGAGTAGCCACAACAGTATCTATAGGTTTAAAAAAAAAAAAAAAAGAAAAAAAGAAGCTGGATAAAACTCTACTGCTGTCAAAGATGCTAGTAAGCAGGCGATGTTGATCTGCCAAGTGCTGATGTAGTAAATGCACTGGCAGAGCCTGCACTGACGATATCCTCCCCTAGATGATTCCAGTCCATCAGCGGTCCGCATGAAGAAGGAGTGAGTGTACTGTCTTGTGTTACAGACAGGCAGTTTTGAAGCCCGTGAGTGTTTCTGGCCACGCAATGTACCATATCCCATTTCATGGGATTTGAAGAAGGAAAAAAAAGGGGAAAAAAAATAACTGAAAGATGGAGTAGTGCAACAAAGAACTATGCAAACACAAAATAAACCAGTAGACTGGATCATGTTACCAACATTAGCAGCAAATCGTACATTTATGCCCTGCTTCTCCAAGAACTGGAGATAACTATCTGCACTAGTCACCAGGGTGGACAATGTGCCCTGCAGAACTACTGAAGTAAGGAGGATCAAAGTCACCAAGACTCTGACAAGTATGGGTGGCAGAGAACATAAGAAGCAATGACTAAAAGAATGGAGTCAGTCCCTCTGGCCAAGAAAGAAAATGTGCAAATTTTTCAAACTCGTAGAAGCATCAGCCATCAGTAAAAAAATGTTGATGAGGCTTACCATGACCCTGTCTGCCCTAAAAGAAGAAAAATTCAATGCTATGTGAAAAAAACAAAAATCCACCAGGATCCCTTTGAAAATAAAATGACAAGTTACTGATCACAAACCCCACTCACACAAGCTCTGAGGCTATACAGGTGTCATCAGTAAGGGCTTAACAGATGGTGTCTTGTGCATGTTGAATCAACAGCTCCACCAAACACTTTCAAAGTGACTATCTGAAGTGTGTATATCTGTGGAGATAAGACAGATGTAAAACAGAGGAAAAATAAAGACAACAGGCAATGTGAAAATTGGCTTTGTTTTAAAAAAAAAAGAAATTTTTAAAGAGGCAGACTACATTTTACAGTAGCATTCTGCAGGCTTCAATCCAAGCAAAAATAATGAGGTGACTTAAACAGTTGGGGAAACTGTTAAGTGTGACAATAGGGAAAAGTGACAACCTGTATCATCCTCCAACTTTTCTGTACATACACATTTTCACATGTGCTTGATTCCGTATTTTGATATCTAGTTAATGATCAGTTTTGTTCCTGTTCCAACTGAAACGCCTACTTTGCTGAGAAAAAGTGTAGGTTTGTCTGGATTTGTTTTCTTCTCTCTCACTCACCATGACCACACTGTGTGCTGTGTTGTGTTGTACTGCATTCCAATTTATTGAATTCCATTTTACTTGAACCTGATTTGTATGCATTTGCTGTGTGTTTGTTGTATTTTTATTGTACTGTTTTGAAACCATATTATATCACACTTTACTGTTTTAGGCATGTAATTTATTATTTGTTATTGTCACAGTAGAT
>JADBJO010001603.1:466463-468963 GCA_016801955.1 Conus betulinus
TCTTTGTGTTGTCGTATGTGTTATATTGTTATTACTCCATACCTTCTTACAGGGTGAATCTCACCCACCCTTATTTCATGTTTGCCTAAATAATACAACGAGAACACAGGGCCTATCAATATTTACTTGTTTGTACTTCATCCCATACTAGATTTTGGTTTAGTGTTATACTGTGCTTAGCAATCCGAAACGTTAGGTTCTGCCACTTCTTAGCTTAAATGTGCCGTTTTTAGTATCGTTTGTGATTGCTGTTTGAGCTCACGAGCTGAAGTTGCATAAGGAAACAACGCTTATTCATCCAGTCTGGAGGTGGTCTGGCGCATGGAAGGTATTATATTCATGGAAAAGTAAAGGGCTTAGATTTCCGTTTGCACTTATGGCTGTGTCTGTCTGGTCTGTCTGTTCTGTCTGTCCTCTCTTCTTGTTCACCTTCGCTGTCTATTTGTCGGTCTGTTCATATCGCCTCTCTCTCAATCTCTCTCTCCTTCGATGTGTGTGTCTCTCTCTCTTTTATTGGTTCTTCTGTCTCTCACTCTGAGTTGTTGGGGGGGTTGGGGTGGGGTGGCGTGGGGGGGGGTGTGTTTGTGTGTGTGTGTGTGTTGTGTGTGTGTGGTTGGTGTGTGTGTTTTGTGTGCCGGTGCGTGCGCACATGACATATGCATGTTGTGCTTGTGGTTTTTTCTCTGTCCTCTGTTCGTTTTTCATCATCGTTGTATGTGGTAGTCATCACCCATGCTGTCACGACATTTGTACACTCACATGGACACACACACATGTTCTTAGAGTTCCCTCTCTGTCTGTTGGCTGTCTGTCTGAACTTCATCTCTTTGTCTCTTTATTTATCTGTTCATCTCTCTCTCTCTCTCTCTTATGTTCTTATGTCTCTCACTTTGTGTTGTGTGTGTGTGTGTGTGTGTGTGTGTGTGTGGTGTGTGTGTGTGTGTGTGTCGTGTGTGTCCATTCTTTTTCTGCTTCATTGTTGTTCATGTGGTTTTTGTCCATCACCACAACCTATACATAACCTGTACACGCAACACTCCCTTAAACACACCGTGTTTCTTAGAGTTCTCTCTCTCTCTCTCACTATCTCTCTCTCATCTCTGTCTCTGTGTTTCATCTCTCAGTCTCTCTGTTTATTTGTCTGTCTGGTTCTCTCTTTGTCTGACTCTCTCCCTCTTCTCTTTCTTCTCTCGTCTGTCACTGTCCTCTCTCACTCTCTCTTTCTTATGTTCCCGTCTCTCGTTTCACATTGTGTGTGTGTGTTGTGTGGTGTGGTGTGTGTGTGTGTGTGTGTGTGTGTTTCTTTTTCATCATTGTTGGCCGTTGTCATCAACACCTCTAGGCACCACCATATTTGTACATTCACATTGACACACACGAAGACCCCATGTTTCTTGCGCAGACAAACTACAACTCCAAATACCCACCCAAGTTGATCAGCCTGGTTGTGGTTAATGAAATTCAAAATTTTTATTTCTTTAGTTGACGGGAACACTACCATAGCTGAGTATGGGTTATTTTTAAATTTTGTTCACTTGCAACATGATCTTTATCAGAATACTTTTTGTTCGACACTGATGAAACACAATCTCGAAGCAGCAGTCGCATTTTCCTTGGAAGCAGGTATCTGATTGAATTTTCAAGCTTGTATAAAATCGGTTAATTTTCTGACAGTTGTGATGCTTTTGTGGTATATGTTACTTGAAAGAATAGAAAATTGAAAAAAAAAAACCCACAAAAAAACACTGGCTAAAATAGGCAATGAAAGAAAAAAAAAGATTCTTGTCTTTTTTGTTTGATAGTTGTATTTCTTAAATCTTGTCGGAGGAATATGTACAGTTATTGTGTCTGACCCTAATTTTTCCTGTCTAAGTCTTATGTGGCCACTATTTTCATATAAAATTTCAGTAATCAGTCAGTCAGGTTCTTTTTGTCTCACACACACACACACACACACACACACACACACACACACACACACACTCAAGGATTACTTCACATGTGTGTGCACACACAAACAGTTTTGAAACTGATGTGAATTTTGTATATGTGTATTTTTGTTTGTTTCTTTCTTTTTTCCCACAGAAATTAGGAATTGAACTGTTTCCCACCAAACCGCGTAGAGGGGAGCAAAGCTGATGGAATCTTGTCATTGCTTTTTAAAAGGGGTTTGAGATTTATTTTTGTGATTATACATGGGGGTGGTGGGAAAGTTGTGGGGACATATTTTAAAATGATGTTTTGTTGTTGGTCTTTATTGCTGCTTGCAAAATATGTTATATCTTTTTCTTCATGGATAAACCAGGGATGTTAAAGTTGTAATTCAGTTTTTTGTCTTGGGTTGTAGGATTTGTTAGGTCAAGATCTAATTTAGGCAGTGTACCCTCCAAGAAGTGACTCATCACTCAGCCAGCGAATACCGACGCCCACCAAACAATGTATCTCTTACAGCAGTTCGTCGAAAACAGGAAGTGTGAGTTCAAGTTTATATCTGTTATCT
>JADBJO010001603.1:473963-489695 GCA_016801955.1 Conus betulinus
GACTGCAGAGAAAACTGTGCCGAATGAGTAAGTTCTGACTGTTCAGGTTTCAGTGTGGAAGTGGGGAAGAGTCATATGTGAGAAGGCAAAGAAGGGGGAGGAACAGTATGGTGGGGGTGGGGGGTGGGGGATAGTGAGGAGGGGGAAGAGAAAGAGTGGGTCAGGGAGGGGGAATCATATCCATAAAGATCTGTCAGTGAAAAACATCACGTTTGGCACGTTGAGGTGCATGTGTGGGTGTGTGTATCTCATCTGTTCATATTGTGTGATATGAGAAAAGCCAAGAGAGCAACATGTAGGTGTAGTTGTAGATTGTACATATTGATGAAGTATGTGGTTGAGTGTGCATACAATGCAAACATGTGCACATGCACGTGAACACCATGTTCAAGAGCGTATGCCCTGTGCTCTATCTTGTGCCATTTAGTATGATGTGCAGAGCCATACTTGTGCTCTGTCCAGTGCTGTTGACTGCTGAGTGGTTCTGTATTCAGTGCTGCCTACTGTCATGTCCTCCAGTGCTGTGTAGTGCTCTGTGCAATGCAGTGTCCTGTCTTTGATGCCGTGTCCAGTGGTCTAGTGCTGCGTTTGTGCTGTGTTTAGAGTCCAGTGATGCATGCAATGATGTGTACAGTTCAGTATCCCATCCCCCTTCCACTTTTCCTAACCGTCCTCCCCATGCCCCCCCTGCCTCTTTGCTAAAGGGTGGAGGGGTGGGGGTGGGGGGGGGCTTCATCAGTCCACAGACATTCCTATACCTTGGCGCCAATTGCTCTTGCTGGGTTTTCTTCCCAGTGGAGTATTGTCATATAGAACTGTAGTTGGGTAATCAAACAAAACTTGGCAAAATCCAGCCAGTAGAACCTATTCCTTAAGAGGGGAACTGGGTAACATCCCCCTGGCATCTGCTGAGTGACACAAGGCCAGCCCCTGGATGTCAGAAACATCCATCCATATGGTGGCTGAAGTTATGCTCCAGACAAGATTGAAGAATTACTTCTGTGAAAATCACTTCCGTCTGGATGGTAAAAGTTATTATTTCTTTCTAAAAACTGAATTAATGAAACGTGCTATGACTTTGTTGCCTGGATCTTAAATCTTTTGCGATAGAAATGGCATAAGAAGTTATTCTCTTGAAAACAATTTATTGATGCTATTTTACACCCCTTAAAATAAACTTAGACACTTATTGTTACGTGTCTACAGAAAGGATAAACTTGGAACATTTATTTCAGTGTTAATACCTTTTAGCCAATACCAAAACGTTATTGTGATGCAAAAAACATGAATTTTGACTGCCTGACATGAAAATGTCCTGCATTTCTTGCTCTAATTTCTTCAATTCAAAAATACTATCTCTATTATTAAAAGGAAAATAATTAGATGACACTTAAAACGATATAGAAAACATAACTGTACCCATTTATTGGTCGAACAAAAACTTGAGAATTCTTTTGTTTAGGCTGCTGTCGCTACACACGCCATGGTGACAGGAACACCTGTTCTGTTGTCAGTACAAAACAGTACATCAGGAAAAAGTTTAATAAACATATTTCTGTTGTGATTCAAATGAAGATGCTCCCCAATTCATTGCTTCCTGCCATTTTTACTGAAGAAAAATTTCAGAAGCTCTTGACCTACCAAGTCTCATACAAAATGTTTGCCAGTAGCGTAACCAGTGGTTGGCGAGAATTTCATATTAGATTCTGGAAAAGAATGTGTTGTTAATAATGTTGTCATTTGATTGTTTCAGTTTTAATTTATGAACCCACCAACCAGGAGGCCCTCACCTTCCATCCAGTCATTTTAGAGAAAACTTCAACTGGGTCAGTATCAAATTGCTTTGTCTCTTTACCATACAACATTAGGATATTGAAAACAAACAACACTTTTTTCATTTGCTTGTTTGCTGTTTCCTAATGCCTTTGTTGTAATGAAAAGGTGACTTGTACCGAGATGTTACCTGAAAGTTTGTGAACATATTCATGCCAACTCAGACCCAGGTATACATGGGGCAGGAGTTTACTTTCTGCATCTTGTTTTACACACTTATGCACATGTACCCACCCATCCACACACACACACACATCTCCATTTAACACACAACAGTCAAAATGCTGTTGTAATTCATCATTACACACTACATGCTGAAATGGTAATCATTGTTATAGAACAGAGTTTTCTTTGTTAAGTCAGATATACCCAGATAGATGACAGACAGTCTGACCAACCAACAGACAGGGGTTGGATCAGTCCAGTCCTCTGGGACATTTTCTCCACAAAATAAAATTATGAGAGAGAATAGAGGAGAAAGAACTTTCCTTGCAATATTATTGCCTGCCCCATCATCCTACTGGCAACATGCTAGAAAAACCTGCGTAACCTTTCACATATCAAAGAGAAATCTTATGTTTTCTGCCGACTCTTCATCACAGAACAAGAGGCCGCCGAGAGAGGAGAAGATGGAAGTGGAGAAGATGATGATAATGATGACGATGATGACAGTGATGAAGACGATGATGACGAGGATGATGACAGCGAGGAAGATTCAAGGTAACTTTAAAGATGTCCTCTTTTATTCTGAAATGGGTGATTCATCTGATGATAACAAAGATCAAGACAGCAATGAGGAATTTTGTAGGCACATAACTTTAAACCTTTCTTGGTGCATCCGTGGAAGTCAGTCACCGTGCAATGAACAAACAGTACGCCAGCACCACACCATTTGTGCACTCACACCTTTGAATCAGGCATTTCCAAGATGCACACAGTTGTACATGAGATTTTTCATTACTTTCCAATGAAATGTGTGTGTGTTTTTTTTGTTTCTTTTCATTTTCCCAATAGCTTGGTCACATGGTAAGCTGTTCCCAAATTTGGGTATGATCCGACGAGAAAGGCAAAACCAAAGTTGACCAATCCTGTCCATAACTTTGTTGTTTATCATCATGTTGCTTTTGTTTTGGTGTTATTGCTTTGTATGTTTTCTTCAACATTTTTCTCTTTTTTGGGGGGGTGGGGGGAGGGGGGGATACAGATTATTCATTTTACATTCAGTTTGTTTGTTAATAGTGAACTTGTTAACAGTAGAACTACAGTCCTGCACTTTTCTTCCGCAGTTTGGATAACGATTCCTCCGATGAAGATGACGAGGAACAGGAGGAAAAACAATGCCGACAACTTCCCAAAGAAGCTGAGCCAAGTCGTCCTGATTCTGGCATAGGGATGTAGATGGGGAAAACTTCAGGGGAGGGGCAGAGGAGAACAGGCACGACAAAGAAAAATGTTTGTATGCAACAATAACCCATGTATTTATAGGTTCCAAAGATTAATACAGTGACAGCTATTTGTAATAGCCTGCATTCATTCCTCAAAAAGAGGGGGAGGAGGGATTTCTTTTCTTTTCTTTCTTTTTTTTTTTTTTTTTTAAAGGGAGAGGTTTTATTGAAGGGCAACTGTACAAATAGACACAGGGCCTGATGGCCCAATCATAAGGCGTTAACTCTTGTTCTAAGGTTCGGGGCTTGATGTAGGCACATTTTCTTGACCCATGGATCCTGCTGGCTTCAGAGCCCTCCTTGAGACAACTGGACTGGAGATTTTATTTACTGGGTCAACCTTAGTGCAGACACTACTAATGTCCAAGACCTTTGAATGAGGCTTTAAATTTAGGTCCTGTGAGTGAATGTGTGCATTTTTTTTTCCTTAATGCCTCCAATGCCTTTCCTTGCAGAAAAAGAGTAGGCCATTGTGTAAGTAGCCAGATGGATCACACACACACACACACACACACACACACACAAACTCACACACACACACACACACACATGTATATGTGTTATGACATCATCTCCAAGTACACTTGTATGATTAATATCAGTCATATATGCACAATTCTTGCTAACACTGAACCTTGGACTTCTAGACAAGGAACGAAGATGATCAGTTTCGTTAATTTCAGCATTTGTTCCTGAAAATTACACTTGTCTTCAGTGTGGATTGCTACCCTGCACTCCCACCCTCTCCGTTTTCTGTTGATAACAAGCACATTATACTTACTTTCATTCAAAGTTGACGATGTTCTTTCATATTCATATTCCTTGTTGGGACGTTTTCTAATATTTGTACATGATTTTGTAATAACTGAATCTTGAAAAGATAATGGTTTGTTGCTACGAAAAATATTTGTGAGTGGAATGTCTGCAAAATAAAAAACATATTTTACAGTCATTTGAATTTCATAGGTGTGTAGTGAAATAAGTGAAATTATAAAGGGCATGAGCACTTTAATTGACAAATTTACCACATATGTACCATTTATTTCATTAAGGCAAAACAATTGTGAGAGAGATTTTGTGCATATACGTGCATGCATGTATGAGTATGTGAAGAAATCACCTCTGTATTATACCAATTGACCACACAGAATGGGAGTTCATTTTGTCCCTGGTGGCATTACAATTCATGAGCAATGAATATGGATCCTTCTATTGCGAGTGTGCATATATGAAAAAGCATACATAATATACATATGAAATTAAGAGCTTGTGTGTGTGTGTGTGTAAAACATTATTCTTTCACTTCACTAATCTAACTGTTCTCTCTCTCAGCCACACATTTTCCACAGAAAACACAGTTTGGCATGAAATATCAGTATTCACAAACTCTGACATGTAGATATTCATATCATTGCACAGGGTCAGCTTTTTTTCAATGCCAATATTCTGAACAAAATACAGTTCCATTCTGTCCGTGCCTGAAGCACAGCAATGAGATGACTAGGCTGGACCAGATACACAAGCTTTCAATATCCATCATTCTGTGCCAAATGATTCCTATTCCCTTCAGTTTCTCCGAAGAGGATCCACAATAATTCATTTAGATCTCATTAGCAAATGAAACTGCCTGAAGCAAAAAAAAGAAAAAAATCACAGGACTGATAACCCATAACGGTCAGACGACCGTATTCACAGTAACAGGTGCACATATCAGCGGTTGAAAGTTGGCATTGAAATCATCCCAGAAATAAAGTTGGGGCGAGGAGGAGGGAGGGTGCGTAATGAACGTGGAAGCCGCAAGTGGACAGACATTGTCAACGAAGGAATGATGGCAAGATGAGTCCTCAACAAACACATATTTTCTGAGAAGAAAGGTCATGGCCATACTGAACGGCAAAATGAGCATTGCAAAAGACAAACCACAGCATAGATGTAAGGCAAAAGAAGCATTGCTAAGAGACAGATCATTGCAATGACGAAGGGCAAAACGAGCAATGCAAACAGACAAAACCATAGAGGACAAATCATAGACAAACTACGCATAGAAAAGGTGCACTTTGGACAGTAACAATGGGAAAGACAAGCACTTACACTAAGCAGAACCCCCCCCCCCCCAACCAACAAACCCAGTGTGATCTGCTTGAGGGAACAAAGAGGTTGAGGAACAGGACCATTCACAAACAGCATATCCACTATGTCTGGCACAGAGATAGAGAATGATATGGGTTAATACCTTCGCCTTCAACTAGTTAAACGTTCCACTACACATACTGATGGCATTCACCACTTCTTGTTTGTTAACCTGAACGCCTCTCTGTCTGCCTCCTATTCATTGGTTGACTGGCTGCTTACCAAGCTTTGCCACCAACTGTGCCAAACTGTCGAGTTTGAAGCACACACATCCAAGTACACCTGCCTGGTCAAAATATTGATTCACATGAAATCTTACTTTATATTTGCTGTTATGAAATCAATATTTCCAAGAAGAAGCATTGCATGTCGTGGTGTGAACTCATGCCACCAGCATTAATTTTCTGAGCTCTTCAGGCCAACAGGTTCCAGATCAAACTAGTATCTCGGTTCCAACAGTGAAAACTTTTTTGAAACAATGTGTGGTACCTGAATGAGACAGGCGCATGTCGACCCATATCAGACAATTCTGAAGAGTCGCTGTCAGCAGCTACAAAATGACAGACATCTCCTCAGTGAAACTACATTTCATCATTTATTTCAACTGGCGGTTTAAGTTCTATGAGCACTGAGTGAGCAGTGTCACAAATTGTTTCTTCTCCGGCAGTCCTGGCCACACTACTCTGGCAATCTGCTGTTGTGGGCAAAGTCCACACTCCGTCTCAGTGATGTATGTTGCCAGTCCCACGGCCTCTCCCTCAGGTCCAATGCACCGGGGACACATTTCCTGTCATGGGGTGTCAAGGGTGGGACAGGACTGGAGATTGTCATCAAATACTTCAATGGTGGAGATTGTCCAAATACTTCAATGTAGTCCCTTGAGTTTCATGATTAATGCCTCATTTTCACCGTCAATCAGTCATTCAATATCTGACGCCTCAAAACAATCTGCAGGACTTGTCACACACGAAAGTGAATATACAGCCAAATTTTTTTTTCCTTTTTTTTTTCTTTTCTTTCCTCTTTCTATTTTTTTTTTTTTTTTTTTTATTATTAGTTTGCTGGGTCTTGTATATATTATTTAGGCTAGTTTCCTCCATCACATAAAAAGTGAAATTTTCTCCCTACTTCACACTCCGCAACAAAGGTCTCTCCTTACAGAGTTTTGAATACATGAATATATATACAATCTCCTTCTGGTTCAGATATATTCATCAAATATTTCGTTTTTTCAGGTGGTTACTGAATATGAAAAAAAGGAAATAAAAAAAGAAAAGAAAGAAAAAGAAGAAATGTACAGCACAGCAACAAGACGTTAATCATTTTGAACAACCAACAGCAATACGGCTGCAAAAAAGGAAAATAATCTGATCACATGTATCTGGTGAATAATACGTAGTCTGAACACATGTTAGCTTAGCCAATATTGATGACAATATTGCACACAGAAGGTTAAGGGTATTACGTGTCTCACGCCTTCCAAGCTGAACTTCATTCTCTCAAAACAATATTTGCTGATTCAAACAACAGACAGAAATACATATTCCAGCCTTTATCTCAGCTATGTTCTCTCATTAACAGGATCCAGCGAAACTGTTCGAAAAGGGAGAGAAATCTAGCCAAATTTCATACACCATTCCCACGCACTTCAAGTACCGAAAACAAAGAACCTTTCAAGAACATCACAAGGAATTTATAAAAGGACAATCTGCCACCATTCTAGAACAAATCTAAGCCACATGGCATATGCTTGCATGAAATATAATAATATTTGTAAACACTTTATGAACTTTTATTTTCAAATGAAACTGGCACTGCATCCTTTATACCACGACCATTCTATCTGCTGACTATCCTTACCTGTTTTCACAGCTAGGTAATACGACTATGTTTCTTCCCCTACTTCCCATGTTTATCAAAATAAGTTGCTATAAGCACTTGCCGTATGATGCAGGATCTGAGAGAACTGACAAGGCTCATCTCCACTCAAATCTCCAAACTTCTAAATACCTACTGCAAGGAATGTGAGAACCCTGAAAAAGGCAAACCGAAACAGTCTGCAGCGTTCCCCTGGAAACGAGCTAAAATGCAAACATGAAACAAAGAGCGAAAGTGTTCATGCCCAATAAACAACAGACGAATGAAGTTTCCACAAACATACCTTTTCCAATCTCATACACAACAGACATAGATAATACCCATGCTGGCTGCAATCCGAGAACTATTGTTTCATGATTTTTTTTTTCACATCTCATGTTTGTGATGTCTAAGACCAAAATATCTGTTGAAAATTCACTTGTCTGTTTTCCATGGTATATTAAAACACGCATTACTTTTGTGTGATTAGTTCTAATTTGGCTTAAAATGGAAAGAAAAGAATTGCTTGGAAACAGCTCTGTTGGACTGAAAGCTGTCTCATTTCTTTCTTCTCATATTTTTTTTTCCTTTTTGTATTTCATTTTTTTCATGCAGAATGAATGAACAACAAATCAAAGCGCAGCCATGAACAGTTCAGAAAACGTATCTGGGAATGGTGGTGGAAAAGGGCAAAGCAGAATGGAAGTTGAGAAGATGGGAAAACAAAGTGCAAGCAAGCAACAATGCAACTGGATCAATCATTCATCCAAATGTACATATATAAAATCATTGAATGACCAACTTCAGCAGCTATGCTAATTGCGCAAAAAAATCACCCTCATAATTATACTCTCAAAGGAAAGAAAGACACTGTATATAAAAACAATTTTGTGACTATAAGCCTGTGACTGTTCATGACCAGAAAAATTCCCACTTCCTGCAACAGCCTGTCCGTCACCACTCTTCATCTTTTGTAATGCATGAGACACAATCTGACCTCTCTGCTTTCTATCCGCCACCTCAGATACCAGTAAAAACTAGTAACTTTATAGAAGGTAAAAATAAGCATTGTTTTGTGGAGAAAAAAAAAATCTTGCTTGTTCCTACTGCCACCTTAAGATTTCTTTTTCTACTGCACCCAATATTTACATTCAAATGAAAGTGGCAGTGAGACCTTAAATAAGTAGCATGTTAAAAAAAAAAAGAGAAAAAAGAAAAACCCAAAAGACAGATAATAACGCCACCATCATCAGCTATGTCAGCAGCAAAGGCAGATCATCGAATGGGAGCACCAGAGCCAATCAGAGTGCTGTCCTTCCCCGCTCCGCTGCTTGTTGCTTCATGTCCTGCAGTGTGTGCACAAACTTGGACCACTCGTCGCCTGTGGGGTTGGCGATGTGCTGTGAAACAATCAGTCAGCTCAATAACATGTTGTGGACTTGGTATTACAAATAACCATGTACATAAGTAATAACCGCAAAGAAAAATTCAAATCAGTTCAACTAATCGATCTTTTCTTGTGTAATGGCCAGGTAACCAATCAAGGCTGTTACTATGTCATGAAAACAGAGAGGAAACAATAATCAAGCAAACCACAACATTTTGTCATGAAAGGCACTTAAAATAAGCAACACTTTATAACCTTTCACTATTGAAACCTTTAAGGCAGATACAAATTGACAATCCTGACTGTATCAGCCAATCTGCTTGCAGTGCGGAGCACATCAGCCTATCTGCTCACAACGCTGAGCATATCAGCCTATCTGCTTACAATGCTGAGCATATCAGCCTATCTGCTTATAATGCTGAGCATATCAGCCTATCTGCTTATAATGCTGAGCATATCAGCCTATCTGCTTACAAGGCTAAGCATATCAGCCAATCTGCTTACAATACTGAACTATCTGCTTGATTTCTTTTTTTTGTTGTTGTTTTCTGTTTTGAAACAAAAATGATAAAAACAATCAATCAGAAACCTGTATACACACACACACACACACACACACACACACACACACACACATGCATGCATGCACACACACACATGCACACACGCAAACACACACATGCACATGCATGCACACACACACACGCACGTATGCACACACACACACACACAGGTGAAACCTACAAAAGTTGATTTGACTGAAATTAGGCGGGGTCCAGGGGCCGCCTAGGCCCCGGCGGGGTACAGGGGCAGCGCCCCGTTGGGGGGTCCAGGGGGGCGAAGCCCCCCGGGCGAAATTGATTTTTAAAAATTTTTTTGGCCAATTTCGTTGGCTCTCCTGCACAGAAAAAGCTTAATTGTAACATGATTTCTGCAGTAAAAAGCTTAACAGTCACATGCTTTTGGGAGTTACCATTGGACTTTATGTTCCATTAATTCATTTAAATGATGAAAAATAATATTCATGGCTTATTGTACAAGCTCAGGAAAGTTAAGTCTAAAAGTGTAGAAATAAACCAGAATATAAAAACTCAAAAACGGAAATTTTTTTCACCCAATCTGAACTATCAAACATTCCATGAATCAACAAAATTTCCCCCACAAATTGTTTAATATGGGCACTTTACTATTTGAATAAAGACTGTGTTCAAAAAGATTATACATACTCACACATTTGAGATGCACAGTGAGGAACCAAAGTAGCCTTATTCTTGCCGGCACACCGTTTGTCTTTTAAGTCCAAGGAATCCCACCACTTTAAATCAGGAGAAATCAAAGCTGACATGTCAGCACATTTTGTCTTTCCTAGGAACCACACCACATATAGAATGTGGATGAATAAAGGTGGCCTTCTTATCTTGTCAGCTCCTCTTGTCCTCACTGTCAAAAACCCACCATATACATGAAGTATAATTCATCCTTTCAAGCATTTTCAGAATTGTCCATCAATAAAATGCAAAGCTGTGATCCACAATTGTATGATTTTCCATGGTATCAAACAAAATAAAAGCAAGGACGAGTCATTATGATTCCTGTTGAGTTTGATTAAGCAGTCATCCATTTAGGAAATTCTCTTGCCCTGTCAAATAAAACTAAAAAAAAAAAAAAAAAAAAAAAAAGGAAAGATGAAGAGAAAAAATGCTTTCAGTCCAGTTGTGGGCGCTTGAAAAACTGCCTGATGTCTGCAGCACCAGCTTTTCGTTTTCTACTGGAGCCAGGTACTGGACATAATGGAGCAGCTGATGAAGCAGACTGAACATGACGGGGCACAGATGGACATACAGATGTAGAAACGTCGACAGGTGGGGCTGCAGCTGGAAATAGGCTAGACATAGAGGAGACAGTAGGTACATTTTCAGTTTCATCCAGAGAAACTGAGGCCGTACATGCAGCTGATCTTACACATGTTTCTTCTATATTTGCTGAAGGAGTGCACCTGACAGTTCTCTTCCCAGACTTTGCTTTTGTCAATAGTTCTTTTGATTTTCTGGAGCACAAATGTTGCACAGCATCCTTCAGTCTCTGGTCCTGTCTAGCCTTTTGCTTTTTTCTCTTTGAGATCAGATGCTTGGAGTACCTGACTTTGCTTGTCCTGATATACCTGGCTGTCTTTTGAGTAATGGGAAGGGCAGTGGCAGTAATCTTCTTGGCTTTCAGGACAGACCGAATAACTGCAGTGGCCTCATAGTTTTCAACAGAAAGTCTTGTTCTGTCTGCACGGATGCAGTCATCCATGGTGTTGAATGATGATTCAACAAGAGGGCCCAGAAAACACCGACAGCAATGCCTAACCAGCCGTGAAAGAAGAGGATATCTGTCACTACCACCCCTTTTCAGTTGCACAACTTGGCTCCAGAAATTTGTGTCCAACCTGCAGGTATCATCATCATAAGCTTCAGCCAGCTGTTGTACAGTTCTGTCTAGGGGTGTAGTCCCTGACTTCGCTGTCCAGTTGTCCCAGCTGTGACTCTGCGATGACATTTGGCAAAGAAGCCGCCAAATCTCTCACAGCTGCTGCTGTGTTTTTCATCTGCATATGCCTTTGGATGAAGGCAACTCAGTCTGAGCAGTGTCTTGTTTGTCAGAGGGAGATTTTGTAATAACATAGCTGCTGTGTTTTTCATATCCCTTCCTGAGCTTTTTTGCAATGTCCCTTGCCCAGTATTTACATTTTGGATCCTTCAAAGCCTTTCTAAAAGCAAAATAGGCATGTTCACCAACACACAGGTTTCTGTCTTGCACCTGAAAATCTTTATCTCTGACATTCTTTGTAAGGGACACGATCTTCTTGACAGAATTGTCAGGAACATGGTTTCTCTTGATAAAAAGTTCAAGGACCTTCCTTACAACTGAGAACATCAGTTCATGCTGCATGTGCACAACTGGTTTTTCAGACTGGAGCATTTTGGTGTACATCTCAAACTTCTTCAACAATCCTCTATACATATTCACAATGACACTGAATTTGTCAAACTCCTTGAAAAGGGCAGTTAGCAGTCTATCCTTTCTAGTCTGGTTGCACAAAGACTTGAATTGTTTTGCCTGGTTCATCTGAATCAGCTTCACTCGGGCAGCAGCCTCCTTGGACATCCCATGTTTATTCAGGATTTCTGTCATAACATTCCTAAAACACACACACACGCACGCACGCACACACACACACACACACGCAAACACACAAGTAGTTTTTTGAGTCATAATATGACAATGAAGGATATGCAGTTATGACAGCTATGCAGTCTTAATCTCAAGCAGCAGCTGCAGCCCAATCACAATTCTATTGTCATGATCATATGAATATTTGTAATCTTCAGTTCCTTAAGCCCAGCCAATTTATGACAAAACACCACCACCACTGTGTCATGATATATATTATCTAACTGAAAAGTTGAACGTACAAGCAGTAGAAAATTACGTTTCTGCTGTATTATATTTTTAAAACTGAAATAAAAGGGTGTTTTTTTGTTTTGTTGTTAGGAACATTAGAATTTTAGAGATATATATATATATATATGTGTGTGTGTGTGTGTGTGTGTGTGTGTGGAGAGAGAGAGAGAGAGAGAGAGAGAAGAGAGAGAGACATATGATACAGATATAGATATATTGAAAAAGATACAGATGATATATATGTTTATATACTTATATATATATATATATATATATATATATATATATATATATGAGAGAGAGTGAGAGTGAGTTAGAGAGAGAGAGAGAATATGGAATGCAGAGTTCATATACTTTTTGTTTGATTTTCAACTGTGTAGTGTATTGTACATAAGCATCAATGTCATAAAATAGAATGTTAGTTAAGTAAACAGCTGTCATTTCCATTTATGAATAGCGTTACCTGTATGATTTCTGTTCTTCTGGTGTCAGAAATGCAAAGTAGTAGAGGCGGCACACATCCATCAGGGTGGCCAGGCGTTCTGTTACTTGCAGCATCTGCAGGAAACGGCTGGGGCACGGACGAATGACGTGGAGAGTTCCTTCACTGTTCTTGCTGGCATCTACTATTTGCATGAGGATCTGGAGTTCCTCAAACAAATCCTTGGCTTTTGGTGACTTTTCGATGTCATAATAAATGTCACTGCAAATATTTTCAAGATAACCATCAAATGGCTTGAACAGGGTCTTTGCTGCATTTGATACAGTATGCACTGTATCACCTGCAATGTCCAGCAGATGTTCATTTTCCACTCTAAGAAGCGTCTCCACACCAGCTCTGTTACCCCTCATGGTAGCACAATTGTCCATGAGACAGGATACCATGTTCTTCACTGGCACATCAACCGGATTTTCTGCTGTAGCTGGGTCATCATGGAGTGCATCAATTACAGCGTCAAAGATATTTCGTGATGTTGCTTGGTTGACAACAGTTGAAGCAAAATGTACGGTCTTTACTTCTCCACCATCATCATCATCAAAATACCGCACCAAAATGTTCACAACTTTATTCATTGCATTGTTGGTTGCCTCATCAATATTCAACGAGTAATGTCTGGAAGACAATTTCTGGCGTAAATCATTTTTTAGCGCAGCAGCTAGCCCATGTGTTGTAGTGTATGTGGCAGCAGTACGAGACATGTGAGTTTTCTGCAAAGCCTTCTTGTCTTTTGCCAGATCATTACATAAATCCAGAAGAGGTGTTGCCACACTGAAGGGCAACTGGTGTTCTGCCATAAAGGCCAACAGCTTGGTCTTTGTGGCTTCTATGCGAAATGATGTACTTGGGCCTCCAACAGATGGCTGGTCAGATTCAGTTATCTTCCAGTTCAATGTCTCACATCCACTGCGTACCTTTAAACATATATGTAGAGGCTAGTAGTATTACTCATATAATGTGTTAATTTGGTCAACGTTTTTTAACAGCCAATAACACTGACTCAAAATCTACTAGTATTATTCAGTTAAATCAAAACAGTATTAAACTGGAACAAACTCTTGTGTATGCACATAATGAATACAGTGACAAAATATTAAAAAAAATTCTTTACAGGAAGCAAGCCACACTCCAATACTTTTTCTGCTAATATTTCAATGTTTCAGGGCTTGGAATGATTCTTTGATTTTTCTTACTGAAAAATGCAATCTACTCACAATCTTTTATTCCACAAGTATCAATTTGATTTTTTTTTTTAATGTATTATTAATTCTCCTTTTTAACAATTATTATCAATAACATCCACACACACACACACACACACATACATGCATAAAGGTGTCTCAACCATATATACAGTGGCAGAAACTTTCAAATTCTTCATGTAACCGGATGGGAAAAGGTGTGTGCGTTTTCTTTTTGTTGTTGGTGTTTTTTTTTTTTTGTTTTTGTTTTTTTTTTTTTTTGTTTGTTTGTTTTTTTTAGTTTGATCGATTAATCCTGGTTGTGTGTGTGTGTATGTGTGTGTGTGTGTGTGTGTGTGTGTGTGTGTGTGTTGTGTTTATGCGGAGGGAAGGGGCTGTGAAGAGGAGGGAATTTCTCCAATATTGTAAGACAAAATATGTTCCCACTTTAATCTTCTAATTTCACCAACCACGTCAACAACAAAATCTTTGAATCATATCTCAACCATATACAATGACAAAAATGTTCCTGATCTTCTTGTAACTCAAATGGGAAGGAAAAGGGGAATTGGGAGGTGGTATTACCGATAATGGGGGGTGGGGGAGGTTTTATAATATGCTAATTAACAACTCTTTTCCCGTTTACTTTCTGCTCACATAGCATAGTTTAACAGAAGCTCTAAAATTTTCCAGAGACCAGAATTTTTTTTTTTTTTTTGCTGATTGTGATAAATATTCCGAGGTGGGAATTGGTGAATTTTTTTTTTTTTTTTTTAGAAGGAAAGTGTTGGGAGGATAAGGTCATTTCTGTTTTTCCACCTTTTTTCCCCTAAAAAAGTAGCATAACAATGATGATTTGTTTAAGGAAAGGAACAATAAATAAATAAATAAAATGAAAACAGACAAGAAAAACCCCACTCCTCACAATAATTAAATTCTAAGAATCCCATCCATATATATATGTAAGAAAATACTCTTAAAAAAAATCCAAACAATTAAAAAATGGAAACTTTTCCACCCCTGATATAAATTAAACTCCTCCCACCCCACAGCACCAAAAACATCAACCATTTAGTATAATTAGCCCACCACCCAATCACCCCCCCCCCCCCCCCCCCCCCCGTGGCCACGCCACCATCAACTCCTTGATTTGATTCTAATTACTTTAGCAAAGAATAGAAAAAATGTTAACTCACCTTCATGTTTTTCTTATGCTCTGGGTGATCAGCATGGCTTCGAAGTTTCTTCTTTCCGTTCGCTCCGTAACTGATCGTTTTTGAGCAAACGATACAGAAACACGTGCCGGCCACATTCATTTTCTTGCACCACTTGCGATATTCATTGCCGTCGTCATCGGTTTCGTTTAGCCATTGCCATCTCCATTTGTTTTTAATTTGACCCTCGACGCATGCTACTGGATCTCCTTCTTTCAAAAAAGCCATGACTACTTAATTTCCGGAGCACCGTGCAAACTTTCGTTGTCAGTCAGACGCGCCAATGTTAGCCTGTGAAGACGCCGGAAATACAGAAACAGCTACTTCCGGTATGGGATCGAAAACTTTGGATCGAACACAAAAAATCGGAACCGATAAATCGTTTTTTTTTTTTTTTTTTTTTTTTTTTTTTTTTTTTTTTTTTTTTTGAAATTGACGGAAGTTCCGTCAAGACTGAAAGTCATTTTGACGGATTTCCGTCTATGGACGGAAAAGTCCATGCACTTGCTATTTGCTTACCTCATTCACATCATAGATGTAGATACGTCCCATGTCATCAGCCACACCAATATGATGACCCGTTTGATGCCAGCGACATTTATTTAGTGCCACATTGGCATCCACCACACAGACGCGGTAGGAACCTGTAATCCATAATGTCGTACATTTGTACATGACAGAAACAAATCATTTCAAGGAAGTAATGATTTCTGCGCAACTGAGCAACAGGAAATAGGAA
>JADBJO010001604.1:0-12500 GCA_016801955.1 Conus betulinus
GTAACAGAAAAGAGAAAAAAAAGTGTCACATAGGCAAATATATAGACACTGTAGAATGGACTCCAAACTGTTCCTCCCAACAGAGCAAACAGTTTCACTTACCTTGTCGCCAGATAACAACATAAACATTTAGCATTTTAGAAATGCTAGCGAGATTAAAAAAAAAAAAAAAAAATCTGGACTTTCTAGAACAAAGTGAGGAGGAATGGGCAACAAAGGCAGAAAAACAATAAAACAACAGTAAATGAAGAAAAACATTTAAAAGAAAGCCCCCCTCCTCCCCCCTCCCCCAAAGTAAATGAGAGAGAGAGAGAGAGGAGAGAGAGAGAGAGAGGAGAGAGAGAGGAGAGAGAGATGGAGCACGAGAGAGAGAGAGAGAGAAGCATGGAGTTTTCCAGAAGGCGAAGGTACAGTTTATGCTGAAAGAGCCCCGTTGCATCACCCTGTAGAAAAGACAATGATTTGCCAGTAGTTTTGCCACCGTTGCACCTCTACAAGTCCAAGACAGGATGTGCCAATAGATCACCAGCGTGGCATCCCATGGAAACAAAACAAAGGGATCTGCAACACATTTGCCATCGTGGCATCTCCCCCACAGAAACTGAACAATGATTCGCCAACATTTTGCCATCGTGGCATCTCCCCACAGGAACTGAACAATGATTCGCCAACATTTTGCCATCGTGGCATCTCCCCACAGGAACTAAACAATGATTCGCCAACATTTTGCCATCGTGGCATCTCCCCACAGGAACTAAACAATGATTCGCCAACATTTTGCCATCGTGGCATCTCCCCACAGGAGCTAAACAACGATTCGCCAACATTTTGCCAAAGCTGAATCACAACGGGAGGCAATGATTTGCCAACACATTCACTGCTGTGGCACCCCTACAGGATACAACAATGGTTTGCCAACATTTCCCCATTTGCCAACGTGCTAACCACACAGGGGATAAAACAATGATTTACCAAAATTTCTCCATTATGGCATCCCTACGGAGACAAAACCACAGTTCGCCGAACATTTTGCCACTGTGGCATCTTGACGGGTGCAAAACAATATTTTGTCAACATTTTGCCATCCTCAAGGGGGACAAAACAATGATTGGTCAACATTTTGCCATCCTCATGGGGGACAAAACAATGATTGGTCAACATTTTGCCATCCTCAAGGGGGACAAAACAATGATTGGTCAACATTTTGCCATCCTCATGGGGGACAAAACAAATGATTGCTCAACACATTTTGCCATCCTCATGGGGGACAAAACAATGATCTGCTTTATGTTATGCCACCATGGCATCGCCATGAAAACAAAATTGTTTGCCAAAATCTGCCACCACGGCATCCCAACGGAGACAAAACATTGATATGCCAAGATTTTGTAATCATAAGGACACAGTGACTGAAATTCTTTGTTCCTCAGTCTAAACGCTATGTGTGTGTGTGTGTGTGTGTGTGTGTGTGTGTGTGTGTGTGTGTGTGTGGTGTGTGTGTGTATGCGTGCGTGCGTGCGTGCGTGCGTGCGCGCGCGCATGCGTGCGTGTATGTGTTACTGAAACATTAAAAACACGCTAGAATTGCTTTAATTTTTTTTTTTTTAACTGAAAATCTCTAGCATCAGATGAAAAATGTTGGTCTTCAGTAACTAAAAAAATCACGTATGATGGGACATCTCCAAACCAGGTTTTTCACAGTCTACTGTAAAGTGTCCATGTCTGACACCAAGTGAGCTCCAATGCCCCATAAAAGCATGTTTTGTCATGAGTGGCCCAGCACATGGAATACACAACGGAACTACCTCTCCTTTGAAAGAAACGAGTGGGAGAGTAAGAGAAGTGACCTGTGTGCAAAGGCTTAAGAATGTGTCTTATTTACGGCACCATTCTGCAGGCCTCTTGCCAGAAGTCTTTGACATGAGTTTGAGCTTTAGGTTTCGGATCAGTGAGGGGCAGCGAATCTGCTCTGCTCTTTATTGGCAGCATTCTCGACATGTTGATCAACCGCATTATCGCCTGGAATGCCAACAAGATGTAGGTTTCGTACATTGGGGGTTCTGTGGAACAAAATCCATGGTTTCAGCCTGGGCTGTGCACATAATTTTCGTGTCCGTTAAGTGGAACCAACACTGAAGGTAAAATAACTATGTTCAACTTCGATGAATTGCGAAAAAAAAAAATCCGAATTTTCTAACCAGACCGTATCTTCTTACTGCCAGTTTCTCTGATGACAAAATTTTGTTGTTGAATTAGTTGCACTGTATGTGTGCGTGTGTGTGTGGTGTGTGTGTGTGTGTGTGTGTGTGTGTGTGTGTGTGTGTGTGTGTGTGTGTGTGTTTTGTTTTGTTTTCCCGAAGCACAGAATATATGAGAAAACAGGATATGTCGAGCGTTTGTTTTGAAACTAATTTATTGATAGGGGTCAGCGCCTGTAATGTTGCACAGGATGCCCATTTTCTTTTCTGGTGTTACTGCTTTAGCCATTTCTATGACAATAGTGTTTTTTTTTTTTAACTGCTCTTTGTGGAGAGTTAATTCCTGGTCGTCTTCATTTCCATTCTCTTATCAATTTCATAAGCATGAATTATTACGTATTTCCCTTGTGACATCTAAATATCAAACTGCTATCATATTGTCAGCCCCCCCCCCCCCCCCCCCTCCTCCCCCCCTTTTTTTCCCATAACCTCTTCTTCAAGAGACCTGTCTAGGTTATGACATCAAAAATGTCGAAATACTGGCACTCTCTTTTCTCTCTCTCTCTTTGTCTCTGTCTGTCTGTCCGTCCGTCCGTCCCGTCCGTCCCGCCCGCCCGCCCGTCCGTCCGTCCGTCTCTCTCTCCCTCTCTACTCTCTCTACCGGGGGTATTGATGGCAGGCGGTGTTTTCAGATGTTTCAGGGGCAGCCTTGTTTGTCAAGGGCGAGTCGCGCTGATTGCATGCAGTCCAACCATCGCCATTCCAACAACGACTTTTCCCTCCCTTTTTTGGTGAGGTAGGGGTGTGGGGATGGTGACTCCGGCGAAGTCGACACACGCTGACACCCCCCCCCCCCCCCCCCCCCTCCCTCCCCCCCCCCCCCCCCCCCCCTTCACACCCCTTCCCGACCCCAATGCAGGGCTGGGCCCAATGCCCTTTTGCCTTCCCCCTTCCCCTCGGCTAAGGCCCTCTACCCTTTCTCTCGACCTTCCTCCATCTGTCCCTTCTCCATACACACCGACGCACGCTCAGAGATACAATACTGTCTATACTCTCCGTCAGCTAACTAGTACTATGACATTTCAGTATACGTTAGTCCTAGTATCCCTCTCCCCCCTCCCTGGCCCACTACTCCCTCCCCCCCCCCCCTCCCTTCAACGTCTTCACCCCACCCCCACCCCCCAAAAAGAAAAAAAAAAAAACTGGAGTAGCAATGGACAACATGATCAAGAATGCCGCCTGCTTTCATGTTTTTTTTGTTTTTAAAATTCAGACGCTTTACATTTAAATACAACCAAAACTTGCTGAGAAAAAAACAATACAGGTTTACGTGGCGCAACACACAAGATATCTGCACGTTTCTCTTCCTTTCTTCTAAGGTGGTTTATAAGTAATTTTTCAACATTTGTCTCTTGTCTTGTTTCCCGAGTGCAAATTCGGAGGCTTTTTGCTACTCTTGTTAAAAATGTTGGGTAAATTTTCATACTAAACCAACCAGGTCAGTACTTGTAAACATGTGACTTTCTATTTCATCGCGCCAAGTGTGCCATGCGCGCGAGCACCATTTCCGCTTCCAGCACGCCGGATTATATGCAAGGTCCTCATCAGTAGGCTGGTATACTGACACTTCCTATTGTAAATAGAAACAGAACGATCACACACACACACACACACACACACACACACACACACACACACACACACACATCGCGCTAGCATGTACACAAGCACGCACGCACGCACACACACACACAACACACACACACACACACACACACACACACACACCACACACGCACACCACACACACACACACACACACACACACGAAAAAAAATTTAAAGCCAGTTATTGTCAAATCCCCGCCCTAGCCCTTCCCTAAGACAGAAAACATTTTTCTGCGTACTATGTAATCCCGTAAACACAGTCCATACATCGGCTGCTTCAGTTCTTGCGCGACATCCACGTCTTTCTTCATATGAAAACGACACGATGTTATTCGATACGTCCCTCGATGTCAGTTCTGTCCGTTGCCATAGACTTTCGGTCACTTCCCTTTATTACAGCCCCATCCCCTACCCCTTCCTCCCCCGTGGGATGTTAGGAGCTCTTTCAGTAGATTGCATCCCTGCCTTCTGAAAATTCTGTACCAGTAATCTGCTCTTTTCTATCACACTTCTCGACTCGGCCTTTTCCTCCTCTTTTCTGTACTCTCGTCTTGACATAGCCTTTCACGTGTCATCCACGCTTTTCCTGTCTTAGTGGCCCATTTACCTGAAGTTCTTTCGGAAAGTATTACACACTTCGCCTTTGTCACCATTTATCAATACGCCTGTATTTTGTTGTACTCTGGCAACTTATAGGTAGTGAAAAGAAGAACGCTCTTTGGTCAAGACGTTACCAATCCAATTTTACAAAGGCTAGGGGATTTTCTTTTTTTAATATTTCGTCTTTTTTTTTTTTCTCTTTTTAGATGTTTTTTTTTTTTTGTTGTTGGTTGAAAGACAGGATTTTTGTTCTTTTCTGCGTGGTCTGGGTGGTCGGCTATGTTTAACAACGCTGAAAATTGTTCGATAGTTTTTTGGTTTTTTTTCAGCGCTTAAGTTTTTACGTCGGAAGCTTATCCTGTCCATAATGTGGGTTCTTTGTATTCCCCCCCCCCCCCCCTCTCTCTCTCTCTCTCTCTCTCTCTTTCTTAAATTCCCTCGCACACGATCACATACATCTACACACACGCACGCGCGCACACACGCACGCATGTACACACACACACACACACACACACACACACACACACACACACACACTCATTCACACACAAATGCACATGCACGTACTCACGCACGCACGCACGTACGCACACGCACACACAGAGAGAGAAATGAAAATAAAAACGATGCCACTAATGTGAAAGGGCAACTAATCGCAAACGAGCTGTATTAGGATTGGATGAAGATCTTGACATCTCTGAGTCTAAAAAAAATCAAGCGAAAACAAACTTTTACACAAAAGAATACATAAAAACACAACACTGAACGACAGCAATGACGTCACGTCCACTCAGCTTCTAATATGCACACTCCTCCCAAATCTAGTCCCCCCTGACACACACCCTTCTCTATCTCCCTCCCACTCGCTGCCTTTCTATCACCCCCACCTCCTACCCCCCCCCCCCCCCCCCCCCCCCAAAAAAAAAAAAAAAAAAAAAAAAGAAGAAGAAAAAAGGAAGACAGACAGACAGAAAAAAAAGACAAGAAAATAAAAACATCGACAGGGTCAAAACATCCTAAGAAACAATTAGCAGCCGCGTGTGATTTATGCAGGCCAGCATGTAATATAGAGTTTTGCACTCCTGCCTTCCCACTCCCAACTTGGGTCGGAGCGTCCCATTTATCACGCGTGGCCAGATGGAAGAATGATGATCAAATAGCCTCGTCTGGGTCCTCCCTTCCCTCTGCCTCCCCCCCCCCCCCCCCCCCCCCCCTCCTTCTACCCCCTCCTCCAAAGTGGCCGACCATTTCTCTCCTAGGCCCTCTGGCGGAGGCCTCTGTGAGGTGATCGATCAAAATTTTCCACGGGAATGGCCGGGCCTGAAAAAAACTCCGCTGGACCGCTGCGCAGAGGCGAGAATGAGTCCCAGGCGTTAGCTGGTTTGTTAAGGAGCTGCAGAGAGTTGAATAGATGACAGGACGGGACAGTCTCTGAGAGTGCCGAGTGAGATGATCCGCTATGTAGTGCCTGTTGTTGTATGCGGAGAAGAGAGAGGAGGGAGACGAGAGAAGAGAGAGGAGAGGAGAACGAGAGACCAGACGGCAGGAAAGAGGAGCGGCATGGGAGAGAAACAGGGCAAAAACAGGAGGAGTGCGGGGTAGAGGAGGGAGAGAGAGAAAAGAGAGGGAGAGAGGAGAAGGGCAGGGAGAGGAAGAAACAGAAGGAGGAGCGGAGAATGGAGGGCGGAAGAAGAAAAGAGAGACGGAAGAGGAAAGAAAAAGAGCGATCAGAGGCCAGAGGAGGATGAGGGAGAGGAGGGAGGAGGAGAGAGAGGGATCGAGGGAGTAGGGAGAGGAGAGGGAGAGCAGGGAGAAGCGGGGAGAGGGGAGAGGAGGAGAGAGGGGGAGGGCGGGGAGGAGAGGAGAGGAGAGAGAGGGGAGGAGAGACGAGGGAGAGAGAGCGAGAGCGGAGAGGAGAGAGGGAACGAGGAGAAGAGAGTGGACGGGGAGAGGGAGGGAGGGGGAGAGAGAGAGGAGGGGGAGGGAGGGAGAGAGAGACGGGGGAGAGAGGAGGAGAGGAGGATGGCGAGAGTGGGGACGAGAGAGGAGGGGGGGAGAGAGGAGGGAGAGGAAGGCGAGAGCGAGAAGAGAGGGAGGGAGAGAGGAGAGAGGGCGGGGGAGAGAGGAGAGGGGATGAGAGAGGTGGAGGAGAGATAGAGGGGGAGACGAGAGGGAGGCGAGGAGAGGAGGGAGAGAGGAGGGGGAGAGAGGGGGAGGGGAGGAGAGGGACGAGAGAGGGGATGGGGAGAGAGAGGACGAGAGAGTGGAGAGGGAGGGAGAGAGGCGAGGAGGGGGGAGAGAGGGAGAGACAGAGGCAAGAAGAAAAACAACACCCACACACCACACACACACCACACCACACACACCACACACACACACACAAAATACACACAGAGACGGGAAGAACAGACAGACAGACAGACAAAGATGAGAGAGAGAGAGCGAGATGATGAGGTGGGAGGGATGATGATGGTGTGAAATGATGATGATGATGATGGTGATGATGATGATGATGATGATGATCTCACTGAGGGTTGTGTGATGATCAAAGTCATCATGTATTCAAAAACCCATTGCCCCGGTGGAGGGAAAGCTTGGAGGGTGTGTTGGGTGTTTGGGGGGGGGGGGGGGGGTGGTACAACATTCAAAATCGACAAAACCAGTGCTATGTGTGAAAATTTATTGAGCTCACAGGACAGACTACAACAACCTATGGATGTCATGGCAGAAACGCATCTAAAATGCTTTGACATAAGTATCTCTATGTCCTCAGATCATCCTTTCCTGGGGATGCTAAAAGCATTCTTAAAATGAATCGGTTAGAAGTATTTGTGTAATTTCTAGATGTCGTCTATGGTTATAGTGTTCTAAGTTACTTTAAATATGGCAAAATGACAACATACGTCTAAGCTTTTCTTTACCAAAGAACCCTACTAATTAAAAAAATCAACACACACACAAAAAAAAACACACCACACAAACCACACAAAAACCAAACACACAGGAGAGAGTGGAGAGAGCGAGGAGAGGGGGAGAGGAAGAGAGAGAGAGGAAGAGAGGAGAGAGGCAGGAGAGAGGAGAGAGGCGAGAGGAGGAGAGGAGAGGAGGGAGGAGAGAGTTAGGAGCGAGAGGAGAGGAGGATGAGGAAGGAGGGTGAGGGGAGAAGAGAGCAGAGAGAGGGGAGAGAGAGAGGGGAGCAGAGGGAGAAAGAGAGGGAGAGGAGAGGAGAGGAAGAAAGCAATTCGGCTTCTACCCCCCCTCCCCTCCTCCTCTAAAAACGGAAGTGTTGTATTATTGCCCACCGGCCGTGTTGAATATCAGTCCCTACAATTGTACGAGACGCTGTTATGTACACCTGACACAAGGAGAGAGAGAGAGGGAAGAGAAGGGACGAGAGTTGGGAGCGAGGAGTGGGAGAGAGGAGGAGAGAGGGAGGAAGAGGAGCATGAGAGAGAGAGGAGGAGAGAGAGAGTTGGGCGGGAGGAGATAGAGGAGAGCCACGCCCCCCCCCCCCCCCCGCCCCCCCCCGGGGCCCCCCGGAGGAGAGAGGAGGGGTAGGGACGAGGAGAGTCGGAGAGAGAGGAGGAGAGGGGAGGCGTAGGGGGCGAGGAGAAGAGAGAGAAGAGGGAGAGGGGCGAGAAGAGGGAGAGGAGAGAGGGGGGAGAGAGAGAGGAGGGAGAGACGGAGAGAGGAGAGGAGCGGGAGGAGTGCGGAGGAGAGAGAGAGATGGGGAGGCGATGAGAGAGAGGAGAGGACGGGAGAAGGGAGAGAGAGAAGGAAGAGGGAGAGACAGAGGAAGGGGGGGAGAACGGTGAGGGGAGAAGGAGAGTATGTAGGTGTGTGCAGGAGGAGGGAGAGAGAGAGGAGTGGGAGAGAGGCGGAGAGGAGAGAGACAGAGAGAGAGAGGAGAGAGGAGAGGGAGAGAGGAGAGAGGAGGGAGAGAGGAGAGAGGGGAGAGAGAGAGAGGGGAGAGATGAGGGAGCTTGTAGTGGTCGCCCTTAATGAGGTCGGTAGGGCGGGCTTCCGCCGCGGACCCGCCCGACCACGGCTGTCAGACGCTTGCTGGCGGACAGAGGAGAGCTTCGTCTGGCACGAGTGGCACGATCCCAATCACGTCTTGAACGGTCGCCATTTTGTGGCGACTGAGGTTTGCTTCCGCTGGGTGTATTTTGAGGAGATCCGCTGTGCTTTGTGCGGCGGTGTGTCCAGTCATCTCAGAGGGGGGGAGTGCCCATGTGCTGCTTTAATCTCCGGGTCTTCTATGAAACGCCGCGTGCCACAGAAGTCGCTAAACGATTGGATGGTTGTTGTAAAGGGAGCCGTGGGATGTGTTTTTGTTTTGTCTGTTCATTTGCCCGTGGGCAGAGATTCTCGCTGACTGCCGGATCAATTTCTATACGGTCTGGAGGACTGGGTCCCCACGAAATCTGACCATCTGCGGCTGTAGGATGAAGGTCACAAGATCAATAAAGGTGTCTGGGACGTGGAATTAGTTATCATATCAACGAGTCTGGTTGACTGATGATAAGTGACAACCCAAATTATACACATTCAGTTTTTTGAGTGATCTCGATCTAGAGTCAAGAAATTGAAAAGAACTAAACAACTTGTCCACAGAAATATAAGTTAGATTCTTGATTTGCTTACATTTTGTCTTCATGAGGGGGTGGTGATTTATTTTGATACTGAAATCACTACTCAAGTGTGGAGAGTCAAAATCTATTCAAAATGACTCAAATTTCTGACGGAGTGGCCATGATTTGAGCTTATCATACCACTGAAACTATTTCAACATTTGTACTGACTTTTTTTGAGCCCGTGATTTTAATGAATGTGGACACACGGACGACAGTCTTTCCGGCTGTAACCATCTGATGATAGCTTCTCCAAGTTTCACTTGGGTCAAGGGTCGAGGCTGCAGCGATGACAGCCCCCTCCCCCCCCCCCCCCCCCCCCCCCCTTTTTTTTTTTTTTTTCTTTTTTTTTTAAAACCATGTGGCGATTCTTTTGAACTTTGACAACAAGGACAGATTATACTGCCTGCATGAACAGCGAGTTACACGTTTGTTGTGATCGAGTATGTCGGACAGCAAGCTGTCGCACAGTTGCATACCACTCTGAAGAAAGAAAGGATAACAAAGAAGCAAACATACAACCGGAAAATGTGTAGCCTACGGTACCAGCCCTTCACTCTCAAACCGGAGCAAAACGCCAGTGACTGCACTAACGGAGACAAGCTCTGTCAGTGAACCATTTCAGGTGGATCCTGCGGGCCTCGGACATGCTCTGTGAGGAAGGTGGAAAATTGGAGGAAGAGAACAGATGTACACTGGTGAAAACAAAAACGCACTTGCTTGCAAGAAAAATGTTACAAGTAAGCTCAGAACAGCTGTGCCCCACGACCGTTTAATTATCGCTTTGCAATGAAAATATGCAGTCGTTCTCTGCTTATATGTTTCGATTTTTGTTTGTTTGTTTTGTTTGTTTTTTTTTTAGAGTGGAGATGTGTCCATATCTCAAACTTTATTATATGCGGAACTAGTAGTGTGAACTTATTTCTTACCATTCTTAAAGGTAGGTTTTCCTGATTTTATTCTGCCGTGGTTGTTGACTACGGAAAAACGTTTTTTTTTTTTTTTTTTTTTTTTTTACCTTTTTGAACGTGCGGCACTTTTCCAGACGCTCATAAAAATAAATGCGCGTTTCAGTACATATCGATGAGATCGCTACATAATTCCGCCGGAGCAGGAAAGCATTATCACAGGCCTGCTGATATTTCACCCGCTCTAAACAGGAATTTCAATCCGCAGTTAGCTACCCTGATTATCCCTGCCTCCTCAAAGTACATGTAGAGCTAGAGGGGCATTCAGAAGAGCGCTGACCTTCGCTACAAAAACTATTGTCCGGACAGGGAAGTCATAGTAGATACGAACTGAAAAAGTTACTCACCCCCCCCCCCCCCCCCCCCCCCCCCCCCCCCTTTTTTTTTTTTTTTTTTTTTGTTGATGGGATGTGGAAATTGCGAAGCGTCGAACGTTTATACTGTGGGAAGATGAATAATCCATGAAAATATCTATCTTCGTAGACAGCTATCAATTTCTTATAGTTGCTTGCCTGTGTTCATGTTCATGGAAAAATTTATAACGATGTTACTAAAAATAATTCTTGGCCCATCCGGATCCACGCTACTAATCTGCGCCAAAATTTATCGAGCACGCCCTTGGTTCACTTTCTATATCTCCTCCAAGTTCGGTTACAATGATTACAGAAGGGTTGTTTTTTTTAACGTAATCAAATTGTAACGATTTTGCTCTACGGATTCCGGATTCAGAATTTTGATACAAAGCCACACTAACATTTGAGAAGATCTTTTTTCTCACCAGATGTGATAAGAATGTGTTCAGCAGTGTGTGTGTGTGTGTGTGTGTGTGTGTGTGTGTGTGTGTGTGTGGTGTGTGTGCGCGCGCGCGCGCGCGCGCGCGCCCGTGTGACAGATAGACATACACACGAACCAACGGAGACGGATGAAAACAAAAACTTCCTAGGCTGAGGTAATGATCGGCGGACATCACAGGAAAAAGCTGAATTCCTCGACCAACGCCATGACGACCTGCAAGTGGTCACACCACCTCTGCCCATGACTGCCATGGACAGAGAGTTGGTGAGGATCCCTGACCGGCAGAGTGGTCTATCACGACACCCCCCTACCGATCTGCTGTCAGGGGGGAATGAGTGAACGAAGCCCACACAGCAAGCACCACGGAACCCTGGGGGGGTGTATCTGGCCATGACAGCCACTTGGACACGCACTGGGGTGGACAGGTGGTGGCTCAGCGAGGTGACTGGGCCCTGACACCGCTGACATACCTACATGAGCTGGGCTTCCGCCCCAGCAGGAAGTAGAGAACGTCGTCATATCCTGGGTCTTCCGATCGTCAGATATGAATGCCTGGTTCTGGGGATGAATGACAGAGGTTTGTTAACGACACCCCAGACCCTTCCCTTATCCCATCACTGACTCTCCCTCCCCTCCACCCCCTCTACAACAACAACAACAACAACAAACAACAACAACAACAAAAGAACAAGATGCAAAGCATATAACGTACGTACTCCCAGTTTATCTTGAATACAAGTACTTTCTGAGATATTTCATAAAGAAGAAAATCCCGTTTTTGGGCCGTTACAGCCGTTAATAACATCGGGCATCATCCGTGACCCATAATGAACATACGCACAAATTTTCAGAAAGATCAGCCCAGAAGTTATGTCTGGAACGAGTAGAACACATTTTGACCACGGACAGACACACAGACAGACAAGACAGACAGACACACACACAGACAGCATTTCTTCGTTCCCATTGTAAAGTACTCCCTGTTCTATAAGAACTGGGAGTACATAAATGAAAAGTCCTCAAGCGTACCACGACAGATGTTTCAACCTCCTTTCAAAAGTGGCGACGAGTTTTAAATGTTGTAAAGAAACAGCAAAATAATGATGCTATTCATTTTTTGTTACTTATGTTATCGTGATTCTTAACTGTTTCAGATTGCAGCCGAGGTGTCTTTCTCTGCATAATACACGAACCTCTGAGATGTTGTGTTTTACGTGATTTAGAACTGACTTATATTTCTCCTTTCAGCATAGAATGGGACACTGTTCCATACTGATGTCCAAGTCAGGACTTACTACTGCTCTGAACAGAACACAGGTTTGGACCGATGACTTCTGTACGTATAATATGTTGCTGCCTTAAATAGATTTCGTAAATTGTTCCTTTGAAAGATCCTGTTATAGAATCGTGATTCTGTTCAGACGACCAACACTAAATCAAAGTCGTTCGTGGTAGACTATTGATTTCGACAATGTCACTGTGCAGATGACCTTCTCCCATGGGCATACAAATCAAAGTATGTATATGTCAAATATTGCGTGAAGATCATTTGTTTCATTGCTGAGGAGGGAAATGAAAACAGGATTAGAAGTGGTAGCAGAAAGTGTCATGGTCTGAGAAACAGTGCTGGCTGGC
>JADBJO010001604.1:17500-20000 GCA_016801955.1 Conus betulinus
TTATCAGCTTTTTCCTTTTTTTTTTTTTTTTTTTCCCTCTTTTTCAGCGTAGCAGGTTTCATGCGAACATGGCACCCTCTGCCACCCTTTACCCCTTCTCCAGCCGACCGCCACTTTTGGTCTTCACTGTTCCTACCGAAATATTTCAGCTTTCGATTCACTGAGAACTGTAAGAATCCCCAACTCCACCACCCCCAGCCTCCCTCCTCACTTCTCCCGTGGCCTGTCACTCCCTACCCCCTCCCACAATCATCCTCCCTCCTACCCTCTCGACAAACTGCTCTGCCCCTGGGGTGGCTTCTCACTCAACTCACTTCGGCCGTGACAACCTTCCCCGCTCGCTCCTTCGCCTCGTTATCGCTAGCAAGATGGCATCCGGAAGTTGGAAGGATGGGCGGTGTCAAGAGCCACTGACTTTCTGGCGAGAGGGGCTATCGAAGAAAACATGTGTGTCTTGTTCACATGCCAGCCAGCACTTTTCATAGAAATGTCACCCATGGACTGCCCCCCCCCCCCCCCCCCCCCCCTCCCCGTCTCCCTCCTCTTCATGTTGGCTGTAATTATTTTTTGATGGCAGATTGATTAACTGTCCATATGCCATTTGATCATCATGGGGGTATTTTTTTCTTTTTTTTTTCCATAAGCGGTCTTTCTGGGTTACCAGCCGTTGCATCGGGTGCACGAATGTCCATTTGAAAAGGTTACATGACTCTGAATTGTCGTCTGATTAACACCGTCGTCTGGAAGACTCGAACTGAGTATCCCATGCAAGGAAGTATTTTCATATACCTTCAGTCGAGTATGATGTCTGTTTGCATTTAGACAAATTTGTCTTGAATAGTAGTTTGAAAAAAAGTCTTAAAAAACAATTCGTGGCAATAACTAGACGACAAGAAAACACGAGCTAATTGTGTATTTTAGTGTTTTCAACGAGAGACTGGGTCTGAAAAACTTGTTTGTTCACGGGGAGTATATTGTGTGACGATTTATGTAGTTGTGCATACTACTGAAGTGGGGTCTTGTCGTTTGCCACCTGAATACTCTTCATTCTTCTTGGTTTGACCTTTACATTTAGTTTGTTATTTTGTTTGTTTATTTCTAATCGCGATGAGAGCAGATTTCTTGGGTATCTGTGCCCTACACGTTGCCATCATCATTATTGATAGAGCGAAAACAAAGTGTTTCACACGACACAATCTGTCTGTAGATGCACTACCAGGAGCACACGCCATATACACACACGCGTGCTGGCGCGTGTGTGCATGCACACAAGCGCGCGCATGCACAATATAACACAACACAACACACATACGCGCGCGCGCGTGCACACACACACACACACACACACACACACACACACACACACAGAGTCTTGTGTTCCACACCCACATGCATGTTCGTCTTCTGAACTAAGACACATGTGCAGACATCTTGTGTGATTTATACATGTATTGTTGATGTGACATGTCCGATTTATACAGTATTGTTAATGTGACATGTGATTTATACATGTTTTGTTAACGTGACATCTTGTGTGATTTATACATGTATTGTTGATGTTGATGTGACATGTTGTGTGATTTATACATGTACTGTTGATGTGACATCGTGTGTGATTTATATATGTATTGTTGATGTGACATGTTGTGCGATTTATACGAAAAACAACATACCTGATTTCGACAAGAAATCTGAAGGTCTTGCAAGGCACGACCTGCGATGCATTAGACTACTCATGTGTGTGTTAACATGTCTGCATCTTTTTTTTTTTTTTTCCCCTCTGTTTTTCTATATTCATCCCATTTCCAACATTCATCCAATTTTAATTACTGCTGTCGTTCAAAATCAAGCAGCCGTTGCCACGTCTTCGTGGAGCAGTTCATTAGTGAATTTTTCACTTTCAATTGAAGCTTATTGTAGTCATACTTCAGGTCAGTTATTGCAAAAAAAAGCAAGAAAAAGCACCGAGCACCGAGCTGAAGACACAAACCTCACAGAGCGCTTCACAGTCTTCTCGGCCAGAGAGCGAAGACCAGGTGTTTGGCACACCTGTCCTAATGGAACCATTCGCGACTACGAGACGCACGATGGGCACCGGAGCACCCCCCAGCTCTGTCAAGAGCCAATTCCGCCGGCATAAAAACAACGGGGGCAGATGTGGTGTGGGGGGGTAGTTTGCCGTGTTTAGGGGGGCGCTGGTTACAGCGCCGAAGATTGTCCGGGTCTGTTTGCAGAGCCCCTGTGAACGGCCACAAACCTGTCTTTATGACAGCAGCATCTGTAGCCGAAGTAGGGGTACGGCAGGGATTGGTCGTGTCAGGAGCACCATTCTGCTTCAGGTTTTAAAGCCTCAGGCGTGGGACCGCTGATACAGCAGTGTTGGTCTTATCTTTATTGAAGCTTGCCATTTTTATGTTAATTGCTTTTTTTTTTTTTTTTTTTTAAGGTAGGTGCGGTGTCAGTATTGATCGATGAGACTTCAGACCAATTATGCAAGATT
>JADBJO010001604.1:25000-37500 GCA_016801955.1 Conus betulinus
GAGTTTCCTTGAAACTGGTTATGCAGTTTTAGCGCGATTTTACTGACAACCAAACATACAAACTTGCTGATGCCCCGTGCAACTATATCTTCATTACTGGAGATAATAGTGGGAATTCATCGCGCGTTTACTCTGCAGAGCTCAGAACGCTTACACACATTGTGTGTGTGTGTGTGTGTGTGTGTGTGTGTGTGTGTGTGTGTGTGTGTGTGTGTGTGTGTGTGTTCCCCTTCCCATTTCACTAAACCACTGTGGTGCAATGCAACCTGGTTGGCACCGCCGGCTGCGGACTAAGAGATCCCGCCGCACCCAACCTAATCCACTATTCTTCCCCTCCTCCTCATCCCTCTCTTCTTGCCCCCCCCCCCTTTCCTTTCCTCCCCCTCCCCACCCTCCTTCCCCACACACATCACCAATCACAAAAAAATATGTATGTATTTGTTCTCTGTGTGTGTGTGTGTGTGTGTGTCCACTTTTTATCTGTTCACTTATTTAATATGGTTATGTGATAATGCGGTATATTTTGCAACATGTTCCTTGTTATTGCTTTTGTGTGAAGTAAGTTCCCGTCTTTTCATTAGCTTGTCATGTCTTATCGTATAACTTACTTATTATGTGTTGGTTATGTAGAGCGCTTACAGCCCTAATTTTTAAGAGAGAATAGGCGCTATATAGATCAACATCATTATTACTATTATTCATAGTTTCCGGACAAAGCCTTCCATGACTTAAGATGTGGCTTTTATTTCCTTTTCATCCATACAGGCAAATCATGGATGAGCGTATTTCCCTCTTCCCGAGCGAGGAGAGAGAGAGAGAGAGAGAGAGGAGAGAGAGAGAGGAGAGAGAGAGAGAGAGAGGGCAGAGACCAAGAAATAGATAGACAAGATGAGGGAGAGAGCAGAGAGAGACAGGCAGATACGCAAACAGACAGAGACAGACAGAGACTCAGAGAGAAAGACAGACAGAGACCAAAAACTAGACGGACAAGAAAGAGAGAGAGAGAGAGAGAGAGGAGAGAGGAGAGAGAGAGAGAGAGACAGACAGACAGACAGACAGGTGCGAATCAAACACGCTCAAAGAAAGGAATGTGGGGGGGGGGGGGGGGGGGGGGGAGGAGAAAAGAAAAAAAGGGGGAAAAGAAAGAAAAAAAAAGACAGAAAGAAAAGACAGACAAGTCAATTCCGGTTCAACCGCGAGAGCCCAAGCCCCAAGCTTGCAAAGGGTAAGTGACGGGCGAGGACTCCCCTCCTCCCCCCCCCCACCCCCCCCCCCCCCACCATCCAATAAATTCCGGGCTCTTTTTCCTGTCCTCTTTCCCCCTTTGTGCTGGAGAGAGGTGGCTGCTGATAACTACCGCTTTTGTCTTTGACAGCTGCTGCAATTTACACACCGGGGGCCCTGCCGGGCCGATAAAAGCCTCAGCGAGATAAGAGACAAGTTATGGATGGACCTATCCCCCCCCCCTGCCCCCCCCCCCCCCCCCCTGCTCTTTCTTGTATTGCCTCACCAGACCATTTACAGGTTAGTTGCCGTTTAGTGTCGTCTGGGGATATGACCGACCGAAAGAGAAAACAAACATCTCTAAAGAATAAAGCGGCTGGCCGGGAAATGGTCTCAGATTACCGGGTTTGGCGGAGTTTTTTTTTTTTTTTTTTTTTTTTTTTTTTTTTTGGGGGGGGGGGGGGGGGGGGGGAGGTTCCACAAAAACCGGTGTGGCTTGGGTGGGAAACTCTGACTGATGACCAAAAGCTCCACAAAGACCAGAGACCAGTGCAGTTTGAGGAAAAGCCTGATTGAAGATCAAAAGCTCCACAAAGACCGGTGCAGTTTGAGGGAAAGCCTGACGGACGATCCAAAGCTCCACAAAGACTGGTGTGGTTTGAGGGAAAGCCTAACTGACAATCAAAAGCTCCACAAAGACCAGTGTTGCTTGGGGGGGAAACTCTGGCAATCAAAGGCTCCACAGAGACCAGTGTTGCTTGGGGGGAAACTCTGGCAATCAAAAGCTCCACAAAGACCAGTGTTGCTTGGGGGGAAACTCTGGCATTCAAAAGCTCCACAGAGACCAGTGTTGCTTGGGGGGAAACTCTGGACAATCAAAGGCTCCACAAAGACCAGTGTGGCGGGGATGGGGGGGTAGGGGGGGGGGAGGAGGAGCCTGACTGACAATCAAAGGTTCCACAAAGACCGGTGTGGCGTGGGGGAAGCCTGATTGACGATCAAAGGCTCCACAAAGACCAGTGTGGCTTGGGGGGAAGCCTGAATGACGATCACAGGCTCCACAAAGACTGGTGGGCTTGGGAGGAAGCCTGAATGACGATCACAGGTTCCACAAAGACCGGTGTGGCTTGGGGAAAGCCTGACTGACGATGAAACGCTCCACAAAGACCAGTGTGGCTTGGGGAAGCCTGACTGACGATCAAAGGCTCCACAAAGACTGGTGGGGCTTGGGAGGAAGCCTGAATGACGATCACAGGCTCCGCAAAGACCGGTGTGGCTTGGGAGAGCCTGACTGACGATGAAACGCTCCACAAAGACCGTGGGGCTCGGCGGGGGGGGGGGGGGGGGGGGGGGGGGGGGACGACGCTGACTGACGATCATATTCTCCACAAAGACCAGTGTGACTTGGGGGGGAAACCTGACTGACGATCAAAGGCTCCACAAAGATCGGTGTGGGTTGGGAAAGCCTGACATTATCAAAGGTTCTACAAAAACTGGTGTGGCTTGGGGAAAGCCTAACTGACGATCAAAGGCTCCACAACGACTGGTGGGGCTCGTGGGGGAACTGTGACTGACGATCATAGGCTCCACAAAGAC
The DNA here is from genome assembly GCA_016801955.1 of Conus betulinus. Classification (NCBI taxonomy): domain Eukaryota; kingdom Metazoa; phylum Mollusca; class Gastropoda; order Neogastropoda; family Conidae; genus Conus; species Conus betulinus. The sequence continues at coordinate 27,821 of JADBJO010001604.1, forward strand.
CGACGTTGTTTGGGAAGCCCTGACTGCCGATCGAAGGCTCCACAAAGACTGGTGCGGCGTGGAAAAGCCTGATTGACGATCAAAGGCTCCACAAAGACTAATGTTGTTTGGGGGAAGCCTGGACTGACGGTCAAAGGCTCATCACGATCGGGTGTGCTTTGGGAAAACTCTGACTGGCGATCAAAAGCTCCACAAAGACTGGTGCGGCGTGGAAAAGCCTGATTGACGATCAAAGGCTCCACAAAGACCAATGTTGTTTGGGGGAAGCCTGACTGACGGTCAAAGGCTCATCACGATCGGTGTGCTTTGGGAAAACTCTGACTGGCGATCAAAAGCTCCACAAAGACTGGGTGCGGCGTGGGAAAAGCCTGATTGACGATCAAAGGCTCCACAAAGACCAATGTTGTTTGGGGGAAAGCCTGACTGGCGATCAAAAGCTCCACAAAGACTGGTAGGGCTTGGGAAAAGCGTGACTGACGATTATAGGCTCCACAAATACCGATGTGGCTTGGGGGAAGAATATGATTAAATTTTGTCAAGGTTAGAGCTTTTAATTCCACAGTTAAGCGTCATGCACGTTACGGTGGGGGGGGGGGGGGGGGGGGGGGGGAGGGGGGGGGGGGGGAACCTTCACGCTGATGATGCATGTTTTCAATTCGTAGCATCTGAGACTAAACCGTCTGACACAGATAGATCTCTGGGACAAGCTGTTCATCTTCTGAGGTGCCAATGTGATCATTCCGTAAATGTCAGGGGGAAAAAAAAACACATCAATAATCAAAGTCAGGACGAATCAGAGTACTGCATCCGAGAGGGGAGGGAAAAGGGTGGGAGGAGCGGGAGGGGGGGGAGTAGGGGTAGGGGTGGGAGGGGTGGAGTGGGTTGGGCTGACAGTGGCTGTGAGATGAACCGGGGACATGGAGGGAGAAAGAGGAATGGGTGATCATGCCTCAAGGCGCTGAAGAAATAATGGTCAACAGAAGGTCTTAGCCAACAAGCCAGGTTGGTGCTGACTGTTTGTCGTCAAGTAGTGGTTCTTGCATGACGTGTCCTCTCCCCAGCCACCTTACCCCTTATGTCATTCTGCTGGCGCATGTCCTCGTTACATGCGAGTTCAATGTACGCAAACTGGCCTTTTAAAAAGTCTTTTTTCATTTTTTTTTCTTCCTAAAGAATTATGTTGATATTTATATTCTCATACCGCCCAGAATTCCCAGAAGACGGCAATACAACCTATACTGAAACACCCATCGACATTCCCATGTGTGCCCATTGTACACACACACACAAACACAGGTCACACAAACACATGAAATAGACACAGTTAGGGGGGGGGGGGGGGGGGGGGGGGACACAGACAGAGAGGGGGGGCGCACACACAGAGAGAGTACAAATGACACACAGAGACGCGCGCAGCGCACACACACACACACACACACACACACACACACACACACACACACACACAACAGAGTACGCGCGCACGTGCACGGGCTCACAAACACACAGATGGAACACACACACACAATCCCATGCAGCGTGCCGGCCTAGGTGATCAGAGATCTGCACCAGCCTGTCCAGTGGAAAGACACTTTTTCTGCTGATCCTCTCAGATAATACGTCCGTTGTCTCTCTTCCCCAAACTCTTTCTGCCCTCCCCTTCCCACGCCCCGCTCCCTTCTCCCATTACCACCCTCATTCATCTACCCTTACCCCCCCCCCCCCCCCCCCCCCCCCACCCCCCCCCCCCCCCCCCCCACCCCCCCCCCCCCCCCCCCCCCCCCCTTCTCTCCCCGCTACGTCGTCATGGTCAGTGCAGCTGTTTCCACACGTCTTCCCGAATTCGTGCCAGCGATCAGCGAATGGTGATCCAGAGTTCGTGCAGGTTGGTGAGGTTCCACTCCCCTCTCCAACCCCACCCCACCCCTCTCCGCCACTCTTCCGAGTTGAAATCTTCCTACTCATTGTGTTTTAACGCCTGGCTAGCCATTAGGGCTATTTCAAGACCTAAATGCTGGAGTCTCTAGTCGAAGATTTTGGGAGGAAAAAAAACAAACAAAAACAAAGAAACAAACAAAAAACAAAAGAAAACGAAAAAAAAAAAAACCCACTGTTGATTGCTTAATACACGCAAAAGTCTGCCAGTGCATAATCTTCCCTCCTCTCACCATACTACATACCCCCCCCCCCCCCCCCCCCCCCCCCCCCCCCCCCCCCCCTCACCCACCCAAATCCTGACACAAATCAACCCTTCAGGCACACCTAACATGAGGTGGCCGTTTTTTTTCCGCACCACACCCAAAGCATCTTTCCTCATCACTGAATGGACTGGAATGGGTTGTCAGCTTAGTTGCTGGCTCTTGCAGGACAAGGGAGGCGTCGATACGTCATCATTTTCCAATCGTATGCTGCAGCCTGCCCAACGCACGCCACCACTGTTTGCTTCTCACCACATTTCTGTCTTTAACTCACTGGTTTTCGAACACACACACACACACACACACACACACATTTTACACCTTATATATATGTATAACTGTACAAAAAAAAAAAAACTAACTCTAAATTGCTACCCCCTCCCACCTCCCACCCCCTCTCCACCCACCCACCCCCAGCTTGCACACCAACAAACAATAGGCACTGTGGTGAAAGCAGGAAGCTTCCTGCACGGAAAGGAAGTCTCCGAGTCTGTCTACACGCTGTCCCATTTGACATGTACACACGGCGACCTCAGCTGAAGAGATGGGCAAACACCAATTACCGCTAAATTATTCAAGACCGGTCTAGCCTTTTGATCTCCAGTAAGCGACACCGGGCATCCCGGACGAAAGCCAACATTGCACATTCGTTGCCCCGGTGTGACTGATCTAAACGGAAATTAACATGAAGCCAGGAGTCTTACATGAATTCTCAAACAAGCGGTTTTCGATGTGTGCCCGAGGAAGTGGAGGGCGAAGGAGTAGTATTTTGGTCTTTCCATTGGAGTTGGAGTCCCATAATCGAAGGCATTCACTTCTTCCTGTCGGTCTGACTGTCTCTGTGTCTCAGGAAAGGAACAGTATGTTGGTCTTTCCATTGGAGTTGGAGTCCCATTACGCATATTGAAGGCATTTGCTTTTTCTTGTTGGTCTGAATGGCTGTGTGTCTCAGGAAAGGAATAGTATGTTGGTCTTTCTGATGGCGTTGGAGCTCCGCTGCTCATAATGAGGGCATTCACCTCTTCCTGTTGGTCTGACTGCCTGTGTGTCTCAGGAAAGGAATAGTATGTTGGTCTTTTCCATCGGAGTTGGAGTCCTGGTTACACATATTGAAGGTATTGACCTCTTCCTGTTGGTCTGACTGGCTGTGTGTCTGCCTCCTGTTCGCGGGGTTGGCTCTCTGTTCAGCACACTTCACAGGGAATGGTATCAACTTCTCAAGTTAAAGCCCACCCATAGCGGGCCATTTACAGGCACAGCCTGCTTGCAGGCGGTACACCGACCTCGCTGAACAGTGGGCAAAAAGCTGGCATATGTAGTTACGTGACAGGGCAGCCCAACCAATTCTCTCGCCTGGAGAAGCTGCGCGAGCGAACAGGACTCCGGCGATGGCTGGCTGGTAGTGGGAAACTTGGGCGAGATACTGTTTCTCTCCCCTCCTTCTTTGGTCTGCCATATCACTTTACCTGAGTATGGATGTTCGGTCCAAATGAAAAAAAACGAACAAGCATTTTGTTTCCCTTTTCTTTTTCTTTTCCTTTCTTGAGACTGGAGCCGTGGAAATTAGAGTACCACTGGGTTATGGAAAGTGTGTGTGGTGTGTGTGTGTGTGTGTGTGTGTGTGTGTGTGTGTGTGTGTGTGTGTGTGTGTGTGTGTGTGAGTGTGTTTGCGCGTGCACGCGTGCGTGATGAGCCAAAAGTGTGTGTGTGAAAAAAACATCAACACGAAGAACGAACGAAAGAAAAGGGAAAAACATCAACAACGAAGAATAAAATTAAAATGAATGAAATAATCTGAAAGTGAAATAATGAAGTTAACTAAACACGCGCGCACCCTTGTGTGTATGTGTGAGAGAGAGAGAGAGAGAGAGAGAGAGAGAGAGAGAGAGAGAGAGAGAGAGAGAGGGATGGAAAGCAAAATGCAGTCTATCCATTCCTTCGTCGTTAAAACAATTATTTTCCAAAGACTAAAATAAAAAAAGAGAAAGAAAGAAAGAAAATGAGAGGGGTGGAGGGAGCGACGGTGTTGTGAGAGAAAGAAAATGAAGAAGAGGGCGTTAGACTCTGGGAAAAAAAAAAAAAGCAAAATACTTCTGTCAGCAGCATTTGTCGACCATCACAGTCTGTCTGCCCACAGGCGCCTTGCATTCGCTCATTCCGACTCGGTTCACTTGTGTCGATCTTCCCTTAGCATCCAATTACAATAAGCCATCTGTAATTATGTGGTACTCTCACCACTTACTCCGCCAGGAGACCCTTTTTGGGAATCATGCCGATCCCAAGCCCGGATAAAGGAGGAGGGTTGGGCGTGGGGCCAGCTACCCCACCCCGTTAAAACAAACCACAGCTACAGAAACGCCAACCAAAGATCAATTCGACACCTCAGCCCTGGGAAGGGATGGGTCTTCGAACCCCCAAGGAAAACGAAAAAGAGGTCGGCCAAGGAACACCTGGCGCAGGGACTGGAAGCAGACATCAGGGACATGGGGACGACTTGGAACCAGCTGGAGAAAAGAGCCCTGGACAGAGATGCCTGGAGGTCCTTGGTCGGCGGCCTGTACCCCAGGAGGGGAGGTGGGGTAATAGGTGGTGGTGGTGGTGATGATGATGATGATGAAGATGATGACGATGATGATGATGGCGATGATGATGATGATCTCATCATCACCGTGGTTCAAAAACAACCATGTGAACACAGTCCAGGCTTCCAAGAGTGATGAGGATTGCTCCCGTCTGACTGGTTCTGATCGGCTAAGGACAGTGTTGCTCTGGGTCCCACTGGCACCTTCAGGTCTTTTTTTTTTTCTGGTCTGCCTTTTGACCGAGTTTGGCGAAAGGTCCAGCGACGGTGAGGTAACCCCACTATTTACAGGAAAAGTCATGCTGACAGCAGGAAAGACTGCGACCCGAGACAATCTTCAGAGCGCACGGAAGACCGTGTGGCGAAAGCTTAGCTGTGTCTGGAGTCATACGGTTTCCACGTGTCGCGAAACAGCAAGAAGTGAGGCTCATAATGCGCGCTGCAGTTCGCTCGATGGTGGCGTCTTTCGTCGGGGGGGCTCTTCGGTCATGAAATACGGGCTGGTACTCCCATGTGGATGCTACCATGGAGGTTCTGTTGTGTCGCGTCCCATACACATTACATCATAGCATCTGCTTGGGAGCAGTTGTGTCCCTTGACGTCTCTTTATAGAAGAATGCACTGTGCGTGTCTGCAACCTATGTCACCACAGCGCTGTGTACCTCCTCCCCCAAAAACAAACCAACAAATAAAACAAACAAACCTAAACAAGCAAACAAACTTGATTCCTCGACTAACTCTTATGTACCAAAGAAAAGAAAGAGCTATAGGGGAGGGAGGGGGGGGGGGGGGGGATACAGAACCAGCTCGGCTAGCCTCAACATTAAGACATGAGATACACTCTCCCCTTGTGCTAGTGAAAAGCACATCCCATTAATCCTGCCAAACTAGGTCACTGAGTGGCCTCAGCTTACAGCATGGTCTAAAAGGAACGGTTCAACAGCGTTATCAGCATGATCGATTTCCCACAAACTCTTGATTAAGATGCATCTTGCGGCCTTTCAGATCTTTGGAGCTTGTTTGGAATGTGAAAAGAAGCGCAAGTATGGAAGGATGTTAGTGTCCAGGAGGAGGTGAACCGCTTCGTCTTCAATTTAAAACAGCTGACGTTATATTCAACATAAATGTATATGTAGTTAAATATTAACAATTCCACAGTGTTTTTTTTTCCTAGAGAGATCATGAGCTCACAAAATCGTGGGCTGGGTAAGTTAATACTATTTCATTTGTTAATTGTAATTCACACTGTGTGATCATCAGAATATGACTTTAAGAACCGTGAATCTAATTTTGATTTTCCAGTCAATAATCTGTGAAAGGTCATTACAAAAAATAGGTACGTCACAAACTGCATATAACAAGCACTGAGTAATTTCTCTGTAACTCTGAAAACTCGTTAGCTCATCGATGACAACAAAGCCTTTTCTAGTAGCCTGTCGATCACTGGAAAACACATGAAATGAAGAAGCTGTAGAATTCCTCAAATTGTAATCGTATAAAAAAAAAAAAGCACCACTTCGTCTTTACATAAAATTAAATTTATACTATAGGGGGCGGGGAGGGGTCGAGGGGAGGGAAAGCGGGGAAAGTGGCAGAGAGTTGGGCAGTCAAATAGTTGGTGTCTTTCGACTGCAAAACAGACGGTCGTGAGTTCGATAGAGTCGGAGTTTTACGACTTGAAAATCTCCTCTATCCAATAGATGATTTACCAGGGGGGACTGTACAGAGATGTATAGTCAACTGCAGTAAGCACGCTCCACCGAGTCCTTTCTGAACTTGCGGACAGAGCTCTTTCGACAAATGTTGGGAAGCTTACCTCCGGTCATGAAATGTAGCAGTATGGTGTGTGTTGACCGTCTTGGTACGGAGAGAGTAAAATACTGGTAAACGAAGAATAGTAAACCACTGTTTTCAAAACTAGATCTACTGGGTAAGTATTGGTATGTGTCGTCCTTCCAAAAAGGTGTCTTTGTTATGCGACTGCTTGCAATTGTGGGTAACATGTTTAAAAGGAGAGTGCAAGCAGTGTTGCTGAAAAGAGGACAACAGACAATCAAACAGACGAAAATGCAAAGCAACTTCTCCTTTGTTCTTCTTCTTGTCGTGTGTGTGTGTGTGTGTGTGTGTGTGGGTGTGTGTGTGTGTGTGTGTGTGTGTGTGTGTGTTTCAAACACACAAGCAAAGAAAAACAAGAGCATTTTCGACAAAGATGTTTTGCACAAGACAATGTTATTGACCGTAGGATGAAACGAAAGCGAAGTTGGTTCTTTCTTTCTTTCTTTCTTTTCTTTTCGTTTGTTTGTTTGTAGATAAATCCATTATTGAACGTGTTACAGCTGTGGTAGCAGACGTTACTGTACGAAGCTATGCTCTGATTGGCCAGATCAAAAGAGTCTATTTTGATCGGCTACTAAATAGTCCTTTTAGAAACAACTAAGACCTCTTCAGCAGACGTCACATCTGCCGTTTCAGTGCGTCCGTCCACTCATCATTCTTCCTTATTTCTTCCTTCTTGTTCTTCTCTTCCTTTGTATTTCATGGGAGAAAAGGTATATGTTTATCGCCTTCCAAGTCCTGCAACCAAGAATGACACGGCGAAGCCCCACCCCACCCCACCCCACTCCGCCACCACCACCACCCCCTGTCCCCCCTCCCCGGGCATGACGAAATTAAGCACGAGCGGTTTTGTTTTCTTTATTTGACTGGTGAAAAGCCGTTGTTTTGAGAACCGGTAACAATCCCAAACACACGACAACCTGTCCTCAGCCGACTGGATGTACAGTAGAACCTGCGTGTCTCTCCTGCTACCGTCTTTGATTCATTTCTGGGAAGCTTAAGGCAGCTGGCAGGACAGGGATGGGTTCCCCCTCCCTCCATGATGCCGTACCCGAGACACAGTGAACCTTTTGCAGTGCTTGTACGATTAGTGTGCTTTTGAGACTGAAAACTGTAAACATGTTTAGTGGGGGCGGGGAGGGCGGGGGGGGGGGGGGGGGGGGGGGGTGAGAATGAGAATGAGAAGTATATCCTCCGCTCCACCATGAATGGCGGAGGCATGGTTCACGTGACGCTCTCCTTACTGTGAGTGCACTGTTTGGGGCGTCGCATGAGGCCAAAGGTTGTCATGTTCAAGCCAATCAAACATTGCATTACTGGAATCAATCGCATAACACGACTCGGGGGAGGGGGGGGGGGGAGGCGCCCAAACAATCAAACAAACAACTGAAAAAAAAAAATCCATTAGTTCTTAATTTGACAACAGTCGTCGGCCATAGCCACAGGTCAGAGCGGAGTCCCTGGTGGAAATGGCTGATAAGCAAGATGGCGCCGAAACAATGCGAATGGCCGGTAAGATTAAACGCTTAGCTCCAATCTTGGCTGCCATGGTTGTGGGGGCTTAGACAGGGGGACCCTCACTGACAGTGGAAGATTGAACAGTGTTTAAGTGCGGCTCGGGATCGTGTTCCGATTATAACTGGGGAACCTGGGCTGGGAAATGGGGCAGTGGTGGTGGTGGTGGTGGTAGCGGTGGTGGTGACCGTGCTGTGTGTGGGTGACCGTGTGTGTGTGGTGTGTGTGTGTGTGCGTGTGTGTGTGCGTGCGTGTGCGTGCGCGCGCGCGCGCGCGTGTGTGTGTGTGTGTGTGCGTGCGTGTGTGCGTGCGTGTGTGTCTGTCTATGTGTGTGTGTGTGTGTGTGTGTGTGTGTGTGTGTGTGAGAGAGAGAGAGCAGAGAGAGAGAGACGAGAGAGAAGGAGAGAGAGAGAGACAGAAGACAGAGACAGAGCTTAGAGGAGCACCCGAGAGACTTGAGAGAGAGTACCACTACCTGGGAAAACTAAGCGTCGAGCAGCTATAAAACGCTGAAACGTGAATCCAATGTGAGGCTTATCCAATCACTTCTCTTTATTGTGTGTGTCGAAACTCATGGCTTGCAGTTTGAAGAAAGAAGAAGAAGAAGAAGAAGAGAAAGCAGCTTAGTAAGGATGCACCCGAGTTCCTTGAACAGCGGTTCCTCAGTTGAACGATCCATTTTAAGAAAATAAATCACTAAAGAGAAAATTAATTTCTAAAAATCAAACTGATGAAATAAACTGCTTTGACGAAATATTGAAAGCTGGTGAAAATGAATCAAAGATGATCACATCCACTGCATAATGCACCTCTCAAGTTGCCCGCCGGGGTCAACTGTGTTATAACCATCGAGACTTCCCAGCAGATTGATACTTTACGAAACGGTCGAAAACCGAATGATGACACGGGATAGATCATTACTCTCTACTGCTGCTGCATACATGTATTGCCGACGTACGGCTTTACTAACATGCATTTTTGCTGCTGCTATCAATGGTGCTACAGTTGTCAGTGTTTGTATAGCTGTTGTATCACTGCGTTTGCACATCCTTCAATGGCCGAGATCCGTCCAAAAACCTCTCTGAACCCTCTCAATAGTTAAACACCCCGTCATCTGTGTTCTTTTGCCAACACACACACACACCACACACACACACACACACAACACACACACACACACCTGTATACCTCTCTTTCTGTCTGTCTTCTGTCTGTCTGTCTGTCTCTCTGTATATACATAACATATAAAAACACACACACACACACACACACACAACACAACACTAATATAGATAATAAATATGAAATATATATATATATATATAAATGTGTGTTTGTGTGTGTGTGTGTGTGTGTGTGCAAGGTGTGTGTGTGTGCAATTCCACTGGCTCAGAACCAAATCAAGAGCCTGGACAGCTAAGAAATTGGGGTAAGGCGTCCGACAGTCCATCCCAGATGCAATCTGTGGTACGATTCCCACACCACACAGCCCGATGTGATGTTCACAGTTTGTCTGTGCGCGGAGGTAACATCTTCGCAGTCTCCAAGCC
>JADBJO010001604.1:42500-47500 GCA_016801955.1 Conus betulinus
AAGAGAAGTGCACACACACACACACACACACACACACACACACACACACCACACAGAGAAGAGAGAGAGAGAGGACAGACAGACAGAGAGTTAGATGGATAGACAGATTGACAGATAGACAGACATACACATCGATAGATAGATAGACATACAGACAGATAGATATAGAGATAGAAATCGATGGGTATATAAACAGACATAGAAAAATCGATAGATAGACAGGTAAATAAATAGAAAGATAACTAGATCGACAGACAGATATATAGACCGACAGATAGATAGACAGATAGATAAGATAGATAAATCGACAGACGTATAGATAGACCAGACAAATAACAGATACAAAAAAAAAAAAAAAAAAAAAAACCCACTACGTAGAGAGCACCATATAGGTGACGCGAGTACAACGCAAAGCGGAGTCGAGCTGATGCATGTAGTTTGTTACGCACCTCCAAAGATTACGTATATTTCCACACCCATCATTTTGATTACAAGCTCACACACACACACATGCTCGGAGACCTTGGGAGATCGACCCACGCAGCTGTGGATGAAGGGAAGTGACGGAGAGGGGAAGGGGAAAGTGAAGGGCAAAGCGGGGATGTCCAAGGTCACTGCACGTTTGGGGCGTGGGCTTGAAACCTGCTGCCTACAGCTTTCTCTCGGAGTCTGGACCTCGAGGTCTGCGCGTGAAGGAGGGCGGTGTGGGGACTGCCTCGAACCATGGTGAACTCATAACATGTCTGTCTGTCTGTCTGTTAGTCTGTCAGCCTAACTTGTTCTCTGCCTGCCTGTCTGCTTGTCTACGTATGTATGTATGCATGTATGTATGTGTATATACATACATACATACATACATACATACATACACAATGTATGTATAGAAGTAGTACTTCAGTTTTACGTCTGTTCACATCTGTGATATTAGACGAATATATATATATATATATATATATATATATATATATATATATATGTGTGTGTGTGTGTGTGTGTGTGTGTGTGTGTGTGTGTGTGTGTGTGTGTGCGTGCGTGTGCGTGTGTGCGTGTGTGTGTGTGTGTACACACACACACACACACACACACATACATACACACACACACACATGTGTGTGTGTGTGTGTGTGTGTGTGTGTGTGTGTGTGTGTGTGTGTGTGTGTGTGTGATATGCGCGCGCGCACGCGCGTGTGTATATATGTATGTATAAAAACACACGCGAGCAACCATCTAATCTTGAGACAAAAACCCCATGACCTGATTTTGTGAAATACATTCCCTAGTGTTCGGCTGACGAACTTTGACCATACGACAAACAGCACACGACTTTGGCCTCAAACTGTAGACAACAAACCCCCCTCCTCAAACCGTGCGAACCCCATTTCTCAGCATCCAAGCAGAAAGAGATGGGGAAGAGCCAAGTGCCAGCCTCAAGGCCACAATCATAACGGGGAAAAGCAGAGGAGGGGAAGGGGGCAGATGGGGGTGAGGGGGTGGGGAGCTGGAAGGGAAGGGGTGGAAGGAGGAAGAACTGGGGATTGAGATCCTTGGTCTTCCCTCGTTCGCCATGTCCGCTGTCAACACAGACGGCTATCATCTCTCAAACTGACAAATTCCTCCCCCCCCCCCCCCCCCACCCCCCCCCCCCGCCCCTCTCTTTGACCTATGACAATATTCTCCTTAGTGCCGACCCCACTGCCCCCCTAACCTCCACCCCCACCCCACCCTACCACGCCAGCCGGCCGCTCGTCCTGCTCCTCCTCCACCACCCCCTCGCCCCCCCCCCCCCCCCCCCCCCCCCCCCCATCCTCTCCCCCTTCCTCTTTCCAAGGCAATATTTGACCAGCGTCAAGCAAACAAACAGTCCGATGTTTCAGCCAGCGGACGTCCCTTCTGTGGCAGGCAGATCGATGCGAGTTGTAGTCAGCTGCAAGCAGACGGCAAATTGCTCATGGCCTGACAACGGATGATGATGATGATGATGATGATGATGATGATGATGATCAGGGCGATGAGAATGTCACATAGGAGGATGAATCGCCGCGGAGGGCGGCAAGGGGGCGGGGGTGGAGAGGTGTGTGTGTGTGTGTGGGGGGGGGGGGGGGGGGGGGGGGGGGATCAAGCTGCATCGAATATCGCCTCTGCTCGTTTCTTCTCTGTTTTACTCTTCTCTGTCCATCTGTGTGCAGCGTGTGACGTTTGTGTGAGATCAGCAGAAGGCTACACTCGTCTTGGCAGTAGCCAGAAGAAAGTTCAGGGGAAGATGGAACGGGCGAGGGCCTTCAGAGAAGAAGACGCCCTCACACAAGTGTAACTCGTTACATTGCAAAGAGGCCAAGTCCACGTCATGTCATGAATCCTCCATGCGCTTCTGCTTTCCTTTTCCCCCCCCCCCCCCCCCCCCCCCCCCCCCCCCCCCCCCCCCCCCCCGCCATCCCCCCCCCCCCCCTTCCACCCTTCCCTGGACTTCCCTGGATCTGCACCTCCACTTCCAAGAGAGTCGGGCGTCTCAAAGCCCCAGTTGCCTTGTATATCAGCTGTCTCAGCCACTGGTCTCGGAGTTAATTCGTGTTTGTGCATTGCTGCTGCTGTTGCAATTGCTGCAGAATACACGGGTCAGCTCCTATGGGAGATGTGGACCGTTTCCTTGTTAGAGACGTTTTCCTTGTTTGTTCAGTGTGCCACCTGCCTGCACCACCTGTGTGCTCGGTGAACGGGTCAGCCCTGTTGTGGCCTCTGTGGTTGGCTGGGCTGTAAACAACGTGACTCATCTTGAATGTGAATGGGAACTGAAGGCTGAATTCGTGTGTCTTCGAATAATTTCATCATGGGAGTCGATCTGTATGATATATACATGGTGTTTGTACGTATACGTGTGCGTACGCGCGCAAGCATTTGTGTGTGTGTGTGTGTGCGCGCGCGCGCGCGCGCGCGCGCGCGCGAGCGTGCGCGCGCGTGCGTGTGTGCGTTCAGGCGTCACACACACACACACACACACACACACACACACACACACACCCTGTGTGTGAAGCAGTAAGCCAACATACACGTTGGCTGACCACTCTCCTTGAAGTTCTCCCACACCGTAACCCTTGATGCAAAGTAAAGTTAAGTTAGACCCTTGTAGGCTGCCACTGTAGAGAACTGATTTGAAGGTTTTTGTTCTGTTCTGTGTTCTGTTCTGTTCTGTTCTGTTTGCTCTGTTCTGTTCTGTTCTCTTGTGTTCGGTGGTCTTTGAATTTCTGAGACATCAACATTCTTAATCTGATCTAAAATGTTACAGAAGAAAGATTTTTAAACCAAATTTCTGGTGCGTTTTTAGAGGTTGTATTTTGAAAGAGTTGTGTGAATGAGTTTTTGTTGTTTGTTTGTTTGTTTTTGTTTTTTTGTAATGACCTGTGAGACCTGTGAGTTCATTGGACGCGGTGACAGCCTTGATATGGCCCTTTGCGGTCGGCTGGCCTATTAAGCAAACATTACCTTACCTTTGTTGTGTTTTGTTTTTGGCCCGATGTGTGTGGCATCTGAAGCGGATATGATTTTCGAAAATTCACGTGTCGCTTTTTGTTTTTGTGTATTAAATCAGTGTTACTTTGCACTCAGTTTTCGTGTGTCTATATTTTCAGTAATAAAATTCATTTGTCGGGTTTGTTTTGTGTATTAAATCAATGTTAGTTTGCACTCAGTTTTTCGTGTGTCTATATTTTCAGTAATAAAATTCATTCATTTGTCGGGTTTGTTTTGTGTATTAATTCAGTGTGACTTTGCACTCAGTTTTCGTGTGTCTATATTTTCAGTAATAAAATTCATTTGTCGGGTTTGTTTTGTGTATGAAATCAGTGTTACTTTGCACTCAGTTTTCATGTGTCTATATTTTCAGTAATAAAATTCATTTGTCGGGTTTGTTTTGTGTATGAAATCAGTGTTACTTGGAACTCAGTTTTCATGTGTCTATATTTTCAGTAATGAAATTCATTTGCCGGGGTTTGTTTTGTGTATGAATTCAGTGTGACTTTGCACTCAGTTTTCATGTGTCTATATTTTCAGTAATAGAATTCATTTGTCGGGTTTGTTTTGTGTATTAAATCAGTGTTACTTTGCACTCAGTTTTCATGCGTCTATATTTTCAGTAATGAAATTCATTTGCCGGGTTTGTTTTGTGTATGAAATCAGTGTGACTTTGCGCTCAGTTTTTCATGTGTCTATATTTTCGGTAACGCCGCAGTCAGTTCAGTCTTAAGTTTCAGTGTTCTCACACCCAGGCTTGCCGCCCATGGTAGGATCAGGGGGGAGAAGACTGTAGCCGACACGACATGGACACCCAACAGGAACAACAACAACGCGTTATGAGACGAGCAGCTGAAAATAGATTCAGACTCTCGAGGTCCGTCCAAGACCATCTAACCCGCGTCCTGGAATACTGCGTGTAACCACCCACCTAGTGTAATGCTAGATGATTGTTGGCACTCACATCGGTGTTCGAGAGCGTCACGCGATTTCGGGCGAAAGAGCTGAAAGCAGTGTACAAACACTGGACGATTATAGCCCGTGTCAGCTGGGGCGGCTGTTTGCATTCCATCACCGCTAACAGGGGCAATGAGCTGTTCCGGACGCCCCCAGTGTTGTCAGGCTTATGAAGGTCTGGGCAGAATGGAACCACGTGTCACGTTCATGTTGACCTGTGAGAAAAAAAAAAAAAAAACCTAATAGGTGCACCTGATAAAAATATTCATTGTTGTATTAATGTCGGCACTTTAAAACTTACTCGGTTTTAACCCTTTCATCACAAATGTGGCAACAACGCTTCAGCGAGGCTTGGCGTTGATACTGCATTTCTGCTGTGGCTTACTCCAGCTACTGCATGGCCATAGCTCCTTATAGCGAGTGAAGTAAGCAAATGCTTTTGATTTCTAAACTGCAAGCGTGCTGTTCGTTTTCAACAAAAATCGAGAGATAAACGCATCAGAAAGGAGAAAGTTACCAGCTTTTAAAGAGAGTGACCG
>JADBJO010001604.1:52500-55000 GCA_016801955.1 Conus betulinus
CTTCCAATACCCTAATCCCCCCCCCCCCCTCCCCCCCTCCCCAAACGTGTACGTTGTTCTGTAATGCACTTTCAAAGAACCCGCGACGACGAAGAGCGGTTGTGGCAGAACACGAAGGCACACAACAAACTAGCAAATCACAACATCCTTGAAAGCTTTTCAAGGCACCGCCGTCCCACCTCGGCGGCACCCAAGCACGCCTCACATCAAAAACCCGACCGGCGGAACTTCTTCTGAGCTCTTGAGCGGCTGAGTTTTGGGCGTGGGAGGATAGGGAGGGGCCCAGCTAGTTTCATTCAGCAAAAGCACGTCCATCGTTCCACGATCGCGGGCTGAGCAGACAGGGTACGGCGCTCCGTCCACTCCCCCCCAAAACTTCACAGACGACCCCGCCTTAAAGCTCTCTTTGCGAGACGACGGCCGGGACGCGTGTTGTGCTGTTTGTGCTCCCCTGTCGCTTGCGACTTCAACCCCCCTCCCCCACCTCGACATTCCTCCGACCCGTTGTTTGTTGCCTGCCTACCCCCCCACATCTCGCCGACCTTCCGCCGTTGATCCAGCCCCGCGCATGCGCGCGCTACCACGTTGCCATGGTTGCCTCGAAT
Source organism: Conus betulinus (assembly GCA_016801955.1). NCBI lineage: Eukaryota > Metazoa > Mollusca > Gastropoda > Neogastropoda > Conidae > Conus > Conus betulinus. Next base: position 53,106 of record JADBJO010001604.1, read on the forward strand.
GGCTGTCTACGACGAGAGAGAGAGAGAGAGAGACACAGAGAGAGACAGACAGGCCGAAAGGTGATGTAAAGGTGGAGAGGATACCGAGTTTTACCTGGGCTGCGAGCAGCTGTAAAACCAGGCTAAAATGAGACTTAACTGGCCTCGTATCTGCGTTTTAATGGCGTGTGGCTTGCTTTGAAGCGACAAGACGCGACACTGGAGTGTTCCATGAGTTACGGTAGATGGGGCGAAGAAGGGTTTGTGTCGCATGCACTGTGACTTGCTCGCGCACCGAGCGAACCGATTTTCTCAGTCAAGTGAATGTCCCAGTCCTCCTCTCCTTCCTCTCTCCATATTTTGCTCTGTAACGTCATAACTTTTGAGAGCTGAAAACAACCTGTCGATTAGACGTGAGACTCCTTTCTGGCCGGCTGGCACGCCGTAGGCGCAAGTGTGTGTGTGTGTGTGTGTGTGTGTGCGCGTGCATGTGTGAGGTGGTAAGGCAGAAGGGAGCAGAGGAGAAAGGGGGGGGGGGGGGGGGGGGGGGTCTGTGCCTGTGTGCGCGTGCACAAGCGTGTGTACTTGAAGGCTCTATGTATGTGTGTGAGTGTGCATGTTACGCACAATATAGACACAATTATTGAACAAGACACTATGGCACAACGCAATGTACAGTAATAGGCATGTCAACTGTCCTCTTTTATGATGAATGCAGCAATAGTGATAATAATGACAACAATAATAGCGATAGTAACGATGTTCATATTAACAATAGTGAAAATAATAACAACAGCAATAATAGTAACAACGAGGACGCTTTATACAGCCCCCATTCTACTGACTGGACAGTTTACAAATTTTTGATACAATATCACACACACACACACACACACACACACACACACACACACACACTTAGTTCTGTGTTCGTCACACACACACACACACACACACACACACACAGGGGTGAAAAGCTCAAACACTTAAGAGCGAATGTGTGCAAAGTGACAGGCAGCCATTTTGCCAGTTTTCAGGGGGTATTCGGCGACTGGCATTTGAGCAGTTTTTGTGTGCCGAAGTGAAGATCCAAAAGGGGCATGGCATAGTTGGAAAGGCAGTAGGATTCAGACTGTCAGCAGCAGAAAAACAGAATGTCCGAGAACCATGCTGTTTAGGAGGGAATTCAGAACATTCGATCTTCAGCGGTTGAACGGAGAGAAATGGTTTGGAACGCATACTTCGTAGAGAAGAGGCCAGAAAGATAGACAGGTGCTTCACGTGCAATAATCGGCTGATTTCCTCTTATTCCCCCATCTGATCAGCTGATTTCCTCCTTTCTTTTTGCTGCTGAATGACATCTTCGAAATGCCAACCCCCTGATGATACGAAATCTGAATGGAAACAGATTTTGTTGAAAATATGCCGTGAAAGCAGCAAAAGGACTATTCTGCGATATGAAACAAGTGCTCAAGAGCACCCCCCTCTTCTATTTTTCTCACCTTCCACCTCACCTTCCACTCGTCCCAACTGCAGGTGAACCCACCTACCCATCCCACCCACCCCTTTTAAAAAGAAAATTTTGTGGAAGTTGGTATATCCTACAAAAAGTAATACAATGTTTCACTATTTTTTCAAACGCGACAAATAACATTAATCACGCTAAATGGTATAAACAGACACCCCATTATCACAGTTAAATCTGTAAACCATGGTTAATGAGGTAAACAGATTGCTCATTAGCGACAGAATGTAAACAGACTGCCCATTAACCAAGATATCAATTTTAACAGACTGTTCTTTAACTACAGCTAGCGGTGTAAACAGATCTTACAACATTTCCTGCCGTAAAATGACAGTCATGCCTTACAGCTTACCTGAAGTAAACAAAGGTTTAAAATGAACCCAAAAGGTGA
>JADBJO010001604.1:60000-62500 GCA_016801955.1 Conus betulinus
CTCTCTCTCTCTCTCTCTCTCTCTCCCCCCCCCCCCCCCCCCACACACACACACACACACACACACACACAGAGCGAGAGAGACAGAGACAGAGAGAGAGAGAGAGACAGACGAACGGGCTACATGCTGACAAAGAGCAGTATTCTTCAAGATAAGCAGAAAGCGGGCGGGGGGGGGGGGGGGGGGGGGGGAACAGACAGAGAGATTTGGATGGCTTATTCATATAAAGTCCTGTTCCTTCATAAGAGGGTGTGTGATAATAAAATATCACCTACAACAAATGTACATGACATGCTACAAAGAATGCTAAAAAAAAAAAAAATACAACTTGCTGTGTTTGAAGAAGGTATTTGCTATTCACAAAGGTTCAAAGCTTTATTATGATATACTTATTGAAAATAATGTTCGACCAAAATGCTGTGACAAATCGGATTCAAAACTGATGGTACATCATGACTGGAACTCATGCTTTTTATATACCAGCAAAATAAACGATATTAACTAAAATGGTTTCAGCTGAAGTTATTGCACAGATGTTTAGGTACAAATGTTTATTTAAAAGAAATTGGAGTTCGTAATAATGACAAATGCAGTTTTTGTGGTACAAATAAAGATACTATTGACTATATGTTTTGGAAATGCAATTATGTCAAATTCTTTTGGAATGTACTGTACTTACAGATTTGATTAGAGAAAAATGTGCCAATGCAGAGAACTTAAGACTGACTGAATCGCTGGTGCTTTTAGGATTTGATAAAAACGTTATTGTGGACAGTGTCCTTTACTTTATTATACTATTTGCAAAGTATTATACATATTCTTGCAAACTGAATGGAAACCATCCACGAACAACTGTATTTTTGAAGAAACTAGAGTGGCGATACAAAATCGAAAAAACACAATGCCTTACTTATCTCTCAATATTCAGAGTTTTGTGTAAAATGGATGATATATAAACCATTAATAGAGGGTTCTTAAATGTATTTTACTTTTGTATGATTTATCCGATTGCGATTTGCCACAGTCCTAAGTTGAACTTTGATCAGTCTTTTGTGTGCCAAAGTTATCTATATATTGTTGATGTATTCGAGGCCTTTTTAAGTTGTTTCTCTAAATAGAACATTGAATGAAAACGCCATTGATAACATCCATCCATCCTCTCTCTCTCTCTCTCTCTCTCTCTCTCTCTCTCTCTCTTACCCCATTTTCCATTTCCATTTCTTACTTCTGGCTGTTTAAAACATTATTATTATTTTCGACTTTTGGTGTACAACGCCCTTTTGTATGTATATGTTTGTTTCATGATACTGAATGCAAATTTTTTAAACAGTTAAAAAAAAAAAAAAAAAGCTAAAAAATGTATACCATTGAGTACCATCAAAAAAGTAGCTGCTTTTCTCAATTGAAGAGCCTTCTTATGTACAACTCAACTTGAGACTGACGACATCATTGGCAATTTAGATATGGAAGGGATTCCATAACATTGTAACACAATGAGTTTTTATTTGTGATGTTCTGTGAAGGCTGGGCAGCATACGACGAAACTCATTTGATTGTCTTTTGATGTTTTAGAAAATGAAGCAAATCATCGTCATTGATAACAGATTTGCATGCAGATTTGGGACCTGCTAATTCCAATATACTCCAAGTGTAAGTGTCTATCGATTTCTAAAATGAAATAGAATTTCAGACTATTAAAATTGATAACAGCTCCCCATAGAAATCAAACCTGTCACCATTTTGCACTGTCACCATTTTGCACATGGTTTAAGAACATCTGCCAGATACAGTCAATCAACTGTTGATGAAACAACATACAATTGAACCATAGCAAAATCGCATCCGTAGTCGAATGATCAGAAGCGTGCGTTACTTCCCTGCTTGGTATTCTTGAAAGTACATACATCTGACAGACGGACAGACACAGCAGACTCTCTCTCTCTCTCTCTCTCTCCTCTCTCTCTCTCTCTCTCTCTCTCTCTCTCTCTGTGTGTGTGTGTGTGTGTGTGTGTGTGTGTGTGTGTGTGTGTGTGTGTGTGTGTGTGTGTGCGTGCGTGCGTGCGTGCGTGCGTGCGTTTGCGCGCGCGTGCGTGCGTGCGTGTGTGCAGCAATCTTTGAGACAATTTATAACGTAAATGGCAGGTGCTGCGCTCACCCTGCAAGAGGACATCAACAACATCAAAGATTTTCATAATGGCAACAATGGTCCTTGGAGAAAAGAAGCGAGAAGGAAGGAAACGGAAGCCGGGAGAGGGGGAGGCAGAAACGGGGAAAAAAAAGGGGGGGGAATGAGGGAAGGGGGTTGACAGTGGGATTTGAGGGTCTCCCTTCTCTGAGTGTTTGCTCGTTTGATATTTGTTAATTGATATTCTCTCTCTCCATCCCATCTTTTCCCCTCCTCCATCTCTCTCTCTCTCTCTCTCTCTCTCTCTCTCTTTCACACTCCGCACCACCAACTCCCTCTCTCACTCTCACTCTCTATCTCTCACGTTAACTCATT
>JADBJO010001604.1:77500-82500 GCA_016801955.1 Conus betulinus
TGTTGCCACAGCAGGACAAAGCCATCTCACGAACAGCTGTGAAACGACAATAGACCAACACAGGTGTGTGTTTTTCATTACAAGTGCATTACAATTTACATGCATTGCTTCGTGTCTGCTCTTACCCCCCACCCCCCACATCCCCACACACCTTCCCCCTCCACACCCCGACCACACACCCTCCCCTACCTCGTTCCCCCTCACCACGCCCCCACCCCCCCCACTACACCCCCCCCCCCCCCCCCCCCCCCCCCCCCCCCCCCCGTTCCCCACCCCCACCACCCCCTTCAACCACTTATCCACACCTTTCTAGTTCTGTGCCTGTCTGTGGCCAAGCCAACACGAACCGAAAACTGTTCGTGTGTTGGCGTCCATACAAAAGTATATTTTTTATCGTGGACATGTCTCTAATGCAAGCACGCGCGAGCGAATCCATTCGCGCATGTGTGCGTTCGTGGGTGCGCGCGCGTGCGCGTTTGAGTGTGTGTGTGTGTGTGTAACTGAGAGAGCGTGAGACACAGAGAAAGAGTATGTGTGTGTGTGTGTGTGTGTGTGTGTGTGTGTGTGTGTGTGTGTGTGTGTGTGTGTGTGTGTGTGTGTAACTGAGAGAGAGTGAGACAGAGAGAGAGAGAGTATGTGTGTGTGTGTGTGTGTGTGTGTGTGTGTGTGTGTGTGTGTGTGTGTGTGTGTGTGTGTGTGTGAGTGAGTGAGTGAGTGTCGTGTGTGTGTGTGTGTGTGTGTGTGTGTGTTGTGTGTGAGTGAGTGAGTGAGTGATCGAGTGTGTGTGTGTGCGTGTGTGTGTGTGTGTGTGTGTGTGTGTGTGTGTTACAGGGGCTCACACGTCTGTCATGGAGCAGAATACAAATCATAACGGTAAGACACATGACAGCTGTGCTTTCCGTGCACAACAGGTGAACACGTTTTATCCACATCCTAGCCCCTGTCCCCCGTCCCACCTTCCCGCTCCATCCACCCCTGTCTGTCTGTTTGTCAGTCTGTCTGTCTGTCTGTCTGTCTGTCTCTCTCTCTCTAATCCTGAAACCATTCCTGATTCCCCCTTTCCCTACACACACACACACACACACACACACACACACACACACACACACACACACACACACACACACACACACACACACATCTGTGCCACACCCCCTCCCTCCAGACACCCCCCCCCCCCCCCCCACCACCCTCTTCTCTCAGTCCTGCTTTTCCCACCCCTACAAGTCAGTCAGTCTCCCCCCCCCCCCCTCCCCCGGCTCTCTCCTCCTCCCCCCCCCCCCCCCCCCCCGCCCTTCTCCCCCCACCCCCCCCCCCACCCCCCTCTTCCGGCCTTCCCAGCCGTCCTCAACTCGTCACGTCCCCAAGGCTTTTATCAGAGACCACTCTGTCACGTCCGTAGTTTACAGCTGCCTCCCCCCCCCCCCCCCCCCCCCAACCCCCCTCCCCCCCCCCCCCCAACCCCCCACTTCCGTCCCCCTCACCCTACTCCGACAACCGGCCAGTGTCAAGTGTAGTGCGTGTATCCCGCCGACTTGCTCCTGGGGGGGGGGGATTTGTTTTTTTTTCCTGTTTTTTTCTACGAACTAAAAACCCTGTCGTTCGAACTTGTTTGGAAAACAAACAAACAAACAAACAAACAAAAAAAACACCTTTAACATGAATAAGGATAAGAAGCGTTGGCAAACATCATCCTAAATGTCACGCACGCGCGCTTGAAAATCGGGAACTGCTACAGCAACATGAATAAACATGTACGCACGCGCACATCAGAACTGACGCAAACACACATAGTTGCATGATTCTTAGGTGGTGTTTCAAGCCCTGTGTGTGTGCGTGTGTGTGAAATGTGTATGTGTGTGTATGTGTGTGTGTGTGTGTGTGTGTGTGTGTGTGTTGTTTGTGCGTGTGTGTGTGCCTGTGTATGTGCGCGCGCGCGCGCGCACGCGCGCGCGCGCGCGCGCGTGTGTGTGTGTGTGTGTGTGTGTGTGTGTGTGTGTGTGTGTGTGTGTGTGTGTGTGCGTGTGTGTGCGCGTATGTGGGTGCGTGTTGTGATCTCTCTCTCTCTCTCTCTCTCTCTCTCTCTCTCTCTCTCTCTCTCTCTCTGTATATATAAATGTGTGTGTGTGTGTGTGTGTGTGTGTGTGTGTGTGTGTGTGTGTGTGTGTGTGTGTGTGTGTGTGTGTGTGTGTTCGGCGCGCGCTCGCGCGCGCGGGCACCGCTGACGGAGCTGAAAGTGAAGAAAATGGCAAATATCAGAGACGAGTGTGCATGCACAGCATCCAGTTTCCTCTCTGCGTGCCTGCGCTTGTGGAATGTGTTTTGCATGCGTTCTGTGTTTGAATATGCATATGTGCGTGCATTGTGTGTGCCGTCTTTATTCACAAGTGTGCATGTGCGTGCGTGCGTGCATGCGTGCGTGCGTGCGCGCGCGCGCGCGCGTGTATGTGTGTGTGTGTGTATGTGTGTGTGTGTGTGTGTGTGTGTGTGTGTGTGTGTGTGTGTGTGTGTGTGTGTGTGTGTGTGTGTATGCGCGCATCCGTGTCCGTGTGTGTGTGTGGAGTGTCTGGAGTGTGTGCGTGTGTGTGTGTGTGTGTGTGTGTGTGTGTGTGTGTGTGTGTGTGTGTGTGTGTGTGTGTGCGTGTGTGTGTGTGGTATCTGTGTGCGTGGTGGCGTCTGTGTGCGCGCGCGCGCGCGTGCGTGCGACAGGCACAGAGACAGGCAGGGAGACAAAGCAGCCGGAAAGACGCGCGCGTGAGCACGTACGCACGCACGCACACATGAAACTTTCTTTTTTTTTTTTCATCCTCTCGCCGTAACGGCACTGGCAGCGCAAACCTTTTAGCCAGCCTATCTGAGAGTGGTTAAGTGCCAGCCATCATGGCTTTCTTTCACTGTCACTGACTATCACCCCAATATCACCGCCACCACCACCACCATTCACCACCACTCCCACCATTTTCACACCACCACCATCACCACCACCACCACCGCCTCCCTGGACCCAGTTAGCCTAGTCTGGGAAAGACGGGTGGTGAAGAAGGATAGCGGATCCCAGGTGAGAGTAAAAAAAAAAAAAAGAAAGAAAGAAAGAAAGAAAGAAAAAAGGCTGGTGGTGACCTAAAATTCTTGCCGTTCGACAATGCCGCTCTCTTTGTGTGTCTGAATCTGTCTGTCTGGTCTGTTTGTCCATCTCTCTCTGTTTGTCTGTCTATCTGTCTGTCTGCCCCCCCCCCCTCTCTCTCTCTCTCTCTCTCTCTCTAATCCTAGGCGCAGCCACGAGCAAAGCTTATTACGACTGATGTAGTTTTTGTTATCGTACAGAAAGGAAGAAAAAGCAGAGAGAATCTCTCTGTATTTGTGTTCTGGATTTAAAGGAGAAAAAGAAATTGAATTTGTTTACCTACGTATGACAAGAGCACGCACGCACGCACACGCACACGCACGCACACACACGACACACGCACACACGCGCACGCGCGCACACACACACACACACACACACACACACACACACACACACACACACACACACACACACACACATGTTCAATATATGTATAAGCGTAATATGAACAGTTGCCTGCTGATGACACTAAACTGCTTAATGATTACAATAGAAGTAAGCTTGCGTAATGTTAGAAAAACCTGCTTAGATGAGGCAGAATATTGCCTAATGTTATTATTAGGTTTTGCCGAATGTGAACAATACTTGACTAGTAATAAGGTGTTTACAGAACACAAACACACACACTCTCTCTCTCTCTCTCTCTCTCTCTCTCTCTCTCTCTCTCTCTCTCTTTTCTCCCCCCCCCCCCCCCCCTCTCTCTCTCTCTCTCTCTGACCCAAACACACGCACAATCACGTATAAAGACGCATAAAACGTGGCAAACGCGCACAAAGTGTCAATGACTAGCGAGCGCAATAAATACTGTCATGAATATTTTCCAAGGCACAACGACCTACGAAAAAGGAAAAAAAAAAAAAAAAGAAAAAGAAAAATCCTGAACCATGTTTTGGTATCTGTGTTTTTTCTTAAATGACAGCGTCGCTAATGCCCCCCCCCCCCTCCCCCCTCTCTCTCTACCCCCCCCCCCCCCCCCCCTCTCTCTCTCGCTCTCTCTCTGTCTCTCTGGTGACAGCAGGAATTGCACAATCATCCCCCAGATAAGATGTACATTGACTTTTGCACTGCCACTACCACTTCTAGTGATAGCTTTGGCCATCAGAAACCTTCGCAGTTGTTCCATTATGTGTGGAACCTGGAATGGAACAAACATTCTTTTTTTTTTTAATCCCACAGGATGGAGGTCGGCAAACATCTCCCACTCCCAGACAGGTGCAACAGTTCACCTTCGCAAAGGACATATGCATACACTATATGATACAGAGTGACAGACGAAAAACAGCATGTATCTTTTGGATTACAGTCTCACCCCTTTATTCTGGCTGTTGACATGGATAAAATGTCAGTATCTAGTGTACCGTTTAATTTCTGTACATGTCATCCAAAATATTATTGCCTGGTATGAACACACGTGTGCGCGCGCACACACACACACACGCACGCACACACACACACACACACACACACACACACACACACACACACACACACACACACACACACACATACACTGTCACACGACGGTCCACGTGCACACATGTGCACACAGAGACACTCCCGCGCCCCGCACAAGAAGACATCTGACTCCTTTCTTTTTTAATATAACAAAACAGAACACAGTTTCAAATTTCTGCCCCGTTTAAAAAAAACAAAATCTAAAAAAAAAAAAAATCTTATTTCCGTTCGCGCCTCACTTCTTTCAGCGTGAGGAGGTTATGATATTTCCTCTTTCTTTTTCTTATAACAATATGTTATTCAACAAGACGTCCCTTTTATTTCATGCAAAGTGTTAACACACTGTTCTCGCAGTTAATATATCTCTAGGTCACACTGACCTGGATTCGTTCACCCAAGTCACAAACTGCTTTTTCAG
>JADBJO010001604.1:85000-87500 GCA_016801955.1 Conus betulinus
GTGTGTGTGTGTGTGTGTGTGTGTTGTTTTGTTTTGTTTTTGCATTAAGCATATGCAATGCACTTGATATTCAAGGAAAGGGATTAAGGAGGCAAGACATGTCAGTCTGAAGAAGAAAATATTTTTCCTAAATTTCACCCATTTCTCTGCAGTTGTTGATTGTGCTGACGCCAAGATAATATTTAACGTCACTGAAGGCCTGTGTTACGTTGTGTGGAACGTATCAGGCAGATGTGCACGCAGTCCCAAGTCATCTCAATATGCGCTAGGCCCTAGCCTAAATAAACAACTACTGTCGCTCATCTTTCCTCCAGACACACGTCTGGGTTTTTGTGTGTGTGTGTGTGTGTGTGTGTGTGTGTGTGTTTTGTTTTTTTTTTTCTGTTTCTTCTGCTTTGTCTCATCCTGTTTTCTTCTTGTCGACAGTTATTTATTTGGAGTATATAGGCCTACTGCAAGGTATTCTCTTTCAGTCATCAACGGTCAAAAACAGCGCAGAGTTTGAACTTTACCACACTTTCCGTCGAACTCACATTTATAACGCCTCCTTTTCCCTCTTTGCGAACAAGCAGACGAGATCACCTACTCTGTTTTAAAAAAAAAAAAAAAAAAAAAATTGTCCACGGCTACGGCTACTGCCTTTTCGTTTTGGAATCAAAGTTAGGTTTTTCCAGCTTATTCTCACTAAGCTCGCGCAGAAATTTTCTTCCGACGCTTTTCACAATTATGAAGTGAAACACGAGACAAAGATGACGAGTCACAATATAACAATGAATTTCAGCAACGCTGAACCGGCCAGTCACTCAATGCCAACGCAGAGTGTGCCGAGCATCCATGATCCAGTTTGAATGTGTTGTACCGGTTCAATATATACCTCGATCCAAATCATTTTAGACATGTATGTTGACAATCACACCTCACAACCTACCTCTATACAGCTGTATTGTTTTCGATCAACAAGCCCTACGTGCTGTTCAATTTTTGTCTTCACTCCCCAGTCAACATTAGCAGACGACAATTTTCTGCTGGTTTAAAACTCTTGTGTTCATTGCAAAAACTTTCAAAGGTTGCTGCCCTTGATGGATTGCAGCCAAATTCATATTGTGTCACAATGTTCTCTGTGTGTGTGTGTGTGTGTGTGTGTGTGTGTGAGAGAGATTTTTTCTTTGTCGGCTTTACCAGCAGTCCTAAATGGCAGCCCCAGTGCGTGGGGCGAAGTCCTTTAGTCAGCCGCAGAGAATCAACCAATCACCAGGTTAGTTTGGTTTTTTTGTTTTCTATCATTTGATAGGAGATTAACATTTTTCATCTGATCTAAGACTTTACAGAAGAAAGACTTTAAACAAAATTTCCGGCGGGTTTTTGTTGTTGTTGTTGTTGTTGTTGTTGTTTGGTTGGTTGATTTTTTAGAATGTGTACTTTCAAGGGTTTGTGTGAATGACTTTTTTTTTTTTTTTTTTTTTTTTTAAAAGAAGAAGAATTTATTCAGTTTCTTTTTAAAATGACTTCAACGCGGTGACACCCTGATACGGCCCTTCGCGGTCGGCCAGCCAATATGCAACATTGCCATTACCGTTTGTTTTCCCCCAACAGTTCCGCCGAAGCTAACTGGCCATGTCTGATGGATGGGACAGTACTGCACAATATGGGTTTTGGGCCTCTGGCACTGTGTAGTTTACCATGGGTGTTCATCCGCGCAGGAGATCCTACAGAACGCAGAGGAGCTAGCTGGCCGTGTCCTGTTAGCCTGAACAGGTGACGTGCTGCGTTCGGCCTGTCTGGGGCGAGCTTCACCGCCGCAAGAAAATGGCGAGGGGGGCTGGCTAGCTAGCCTGTGTTTCCGGCGAGGAAAGTGAGAGGCGAGGGGAGCTAATACACGAGTTGCCAGATAAACTCAAATTACATTAACAACACAGCCCCAGTTACTTTCCTTGCCTTGTTCCACATACGTCTATCTCATGCTGACTGCTTTCATCAAGGGAGTACTGTTTTGTGAATTTTTCCTCTGCTGTTAGTCAAGTCTGAAGAGGACATACTTATTTGTGGAAATTTTTTTTTTGTACCTGTTTGGCATGGTGTATGAAAATCTACGTTACTGCACACTATCGTTTTTGGTGTGTTTATTTTGTATCAAGCCTTAACAGTGACAGTTTTTATACATTTCTTTTTTCTTTTTTTTTTTTTTTTTTTTTTTCTTTTTTTTTCTGCTGTTGAGAGAGCAGGATGCTGATTGTTTCATGCACCAATCACAGGACGCCACGACTTTTTGTGCACCAATCAGAGAGGTGTTTACAACTGCCGGTTTTTTTTTTTTTTTCTTTTTTTTTTTAACACATCCGAAAGAGCCCCCAGATTCACAAGCTCTCCAGATCTCTCGCATGTGCTTCGCCTCGCTTGTCGCTAGAGCGTGTTTGTAATTTGCTGCCATTCACCCGCCAAACTCGTAAGAATTCTTAGTGTCTGACATGAAATGTTTCGGCGGATACTGTGCAGACTGGGG
>JADBJO010001604.1:90000-95000 GCA_016801955.1 Conus betulinus
CAAACAAACGAAACCAAAAAAAAAGAGAAAAAAAAAATTGGAACCAAAAGTTTAACACCTACGCCAATGAAAATGAGTTCCCTGCGACTGTACGCACACACCCCCCAAAACAAACAAACAAACAAACAAACAAACAAAACCAGATTTCAACGCAATCTAAGTAATCTCCGGAAAGTGATACTCGTCATTTTGGGGGGCAGCAAAAGTATTAATTCTTGCACAGTGACGTGGAATGCAGCATTTCAAGCAAGTGTTTATTACGTATGGCCATAATCTCTGTTCTCACATGAAAACCAACTGAAAAAAAAAAAAAAAGAAAAGAAAAATTCAGAACTTTCACGAATCAAACAAATGTAATGGGCAAAATAAGGAATAAATTGCTCATTCTAGCACAATGAATGAGCCTTACCATTCAATATATTCATTTTCATATTTTCGCAGCCTAGGTCGTTTGCCTTGGAGAAGAAGAAGAAGAAGAAGAAGAAGAAGAAGAAGAAGAAGAAAACTCTACAGCACAAAAAAAAAAGAGAGAAAAAGTGTCCTCTTTCTCTCATGATTAAACCACATTTTCAAAAAAAAATGTGGGTTTTGTTCGTCACTGGACTTCTTTTTACTATTTGTGGTCAAAAGAAAGAGAAAAAAAGGAACACAACGTTTATCCATACAGCAGTAACACATAGCGAACAAATCAATACATGCTAGATAATGTGGACAGTGGTGATATGGATAACACAAAGAGTAATCTCTGTAAGGTAATCTTCAGTCAGCAGAGGACAGGAAATAGACAAAGCCAACGAACACATTAACACACATAATCAAAATTCAATCCAAGAAACTTTTTTTGTTGTTGTTGATGACAAATCATGATACAATGAAGAAAAAAACACTTTGGGGCAGTATTCCAAAATATAGCTAGGTTGAAAAAAAAAAGGGGGGGGGGGGGGGGGGGGGGGGGGGCGGGCAGGAGGGGGCGGAGGGGGGGGGGCAGCAAAGTCGGGGTGATACACAACTGGTCCCATTACTGGAGAAAAGAAAATTCACCATTCGAACCCAATAAGGTAAATAATTATTCGTAACACAAGGTAACCGTGTAATGATATGAGCACGGATATTTTGTTCGAAGTTGAATCACATTTGAAAGCGATGTTGACAACATCACCAGTAAAAAAATAAAATAAAAAAAAAATCATCAACCATCAAGACAGTTTGATACACGTTATACTTGCAGCTTGATAAAAACATTGGCATTTCAACGTAGTCTGACAGGCATTCAACGCAACTGGATGATCATAGGTAGTAAACAAACAAAACCAAAAAAATAATAATGATTAGAAGTAAAGAATATTTGATAAACACAAGTAGTAAACATTTTTTTCTTTCATGAACATGATGTCCGTGGCAACGCCAATACCATCATTACCGTCATCATCATCATCATCATTGGCATCGTTATCAGTGGCATGAACACAATCTTTTTTTTTTTATCTAACAAAGGAAAAAAAAAAAGAAAAAGAGAAAAAAAAAAGGAGGAGAAAAAAAAACGAAAAAGAAAGGGAAAAAAAAAACAGAAGCTTAAATTTTGAACTTGACTTCTGAAAAAAAAAAAAGAAGACAGGAAGTCTCTGTTGATCAAGCATGGCCCACGTTTTATTGATCTAAGTGTTGGCTTCCTTGTCTTCTTGTCGTTTTGCCCCAAATCCACTGACTGAAGGCCATGTCATCAAGTGGAGAACACACCAGCTGAGCAAAGTGACCCCCCCCCCCCCCCATTCCTCCCTCCAACCCCGCGTTCCATCTTTCCCTGAATCAATGGCCTACAAATGCTTGCTTAATCAAGGTTGGAAAAAACAAACAAACAAACAAGTAAACAAACAAACAAAAATCAACCGTTCGACCGAATAAAGTAAACGATTGACAATACAACGCAACCGTGAAATGAGATGGACTTGGAATTTTTGTTCCACTTTGCCTGGAGCAGGGGCGACCACCCCCAACCAGGCGGGTCCCAGGGTGGCGGATGGGGGGGGGGGGGGGGGGGGGGGGGGGGGGAATGGGGAGGGGGGATGCCCCCAGCTATGAGGGTTAGTTTCGATACAAGCAGGCTTGCCTGTACTGGTCGAATAAGCAGTCCCGACAAAACTATAGCGAGGTTCCTAGCAGGATGGGGGCGGATGATAGGTGGCACTGTTATCTCCCCTGAAACACCCCATGTATCCAATGACAGGGACCTCATGCGATCAAGAGCCGCGCTGTAAGCTCTTAGCCCTGGGAAAAGGACACTACCCCAGTGAACAAACCGCCTCCTACTATGGGACAAAGAGCCGGGTAGACTGGACTCGTCGACAGCCCAGTGAAGCAACCAGGATAGGAGAGCGCGTTCACTCTGATATGAAAACATGCCGAAGTCGGATGTTGCTGGTCCTGACTTTGTCAGGGGCATAGCGGCAGCACAGCGCATCCACACTCACAGGACAGACCAGAAGAAGAAGAGGAAGAAGAATCACATTTGAAACCAAGTTGACTGTCTCTTCCCGCCCCCCCCCCCCCCCCCCCCCCCCCCCCCCCCCCCATCTGTAGGTTTTCAGGACAAACAGGGGAAATAACTCTCCAAGGACAGCGGGGTAGGGATGAGCCCACAGTGACGCTACACTGCCATCACCAACACGACAGACAACAACCACAACCACAACAACAACACGTGAAGATGGACAGCCAGCAAGGGCAACGTTCAAGCTGGCCACTCGCGGGATCCGAACCCCACAACCGTCACACGACAGGCGAAACCGGTACTTTAACCGCTGTACCCACAGAGAGGGGGGGGGGGGGGGGGGGGGGGGGGCATCCCTGGTGGACTATCGATTCACCGCCACAGACAGAGAGACAGACAGACAGACAGACAACATAATGATCCACATTCCTCTTTCTTTCTCTCTTTTCGTCTCTCTTTCCTTCTTTTCCTTCTTTCTTCAGTTCTTTTTTTTTTTATTTCCGCATATCACAAAAAAAAAAAAAAAAAAAAGAAAAGGAAAAGAACATGAATAAAGCCTGACGTTCTGTATTAAACGCCAAAACGCTAATAGTCCCACCTGAGAATGTTCATGAGTAATAGAACATAGTATTTTACAGACTTGCATGGTGCGCTAGAGTTGTGGTAACTTGTTTGAGGGGCAAAAAAAAAAGGTAGGTAGGAAAAGGGGGGGGGGGGGGGGGGGGGGGGGGGGGGGGGGGGGGGGGGGGGGGGGGGGGGGGGGGGGGGGGGACGAATGCCCTACCTTAAAAAACAAAAAAAGGGAAAAATGTTAAAAGAATTTTCAATGTAGAAAAATAAGAGGTTCGAGAGAAAAAAAAATGTATAAAAAAAAAAAAAAAAAAAAGACCCGCTCTGATTCATACTGTAACAGTACGATTTCCTGATAGCATATACCACTAATCCCTACAGAGGGCGACAGCCATTCCGCTAAGACAAGAACATCCGTGAAAATTTGAGAGTAAAGGAGGGGGGGGGGGGGGGGGGGGGGGGGGGGGGTTGGGGGAGGGTGGGGGGGGGGGGGGGGGGGGGGGGGGGGGGGGGGGGGGGGGGGGGGGGGGGGGGGGGGGGGGGGGGGGGGGGGGGGGGGGGAAGGGGGGGATGGGGGGGGGGGGAGGGGGGGATGAGAGGGGGGGAGGCAAGGGATAGCAAAGAGAGGAAATGGCGAGGTTAGGGGGGAAAAGGGGGGTGGTGAGGGGGTGGGGGTGGGGTGGGGAGTGGGACTGGCCTGACAGCGAGAAATGAAACAACAGAAACAACAGAGGTATGTTGCAGGTTGAGTCTGTTCTTGCAGATGTGGACCCTTTCAATGCTTGGATGGTACCACTCACTCCCACTTCCAGCTTCTCTTCCTAAACAAACTGATCCGCCTCTGTACCATTTTAACATTTTTTTTTTCTGCTCACAGAAGGCACCAGGTTCCAGCGAACGCTGGCTCTGGCATGTAATAATGATGGGCTCTGCCAAGTCTTTCTCACACTGGGGGGGGAGGAGTATAACAATCCCTTGACACGCATTTTTTTTTTCGTTTCTTTCCCCCCCCCCCCCCCCCCCCCCCACCTTTTTTTTTTTTTTTTTTTTTTTTCTTTTCTTCCTTGCTCTTCGAATATTTCCCACGAATTCGAGTGGTTTTGTTCGATGTATTCTCTGCTTGCCTTCTGTAGTTATGGCTGTTGTAGTTGTTGTTGTCGCTTGCTTGTTTTTTCGTTTGTTTAAACACACACACACACACACACACACACACACACACACACACACACACATTATAATAGTTCCCATATGCTGCTGCTATTGAGGGTTTAATATGTATATTTCCCTGATTTTTCATTCTAATTTTTTTTCCTATCCCCCCCCCCCCCCCCCCCCCCCCCTTTCCCTTTCCTTTTTCTTCTTGTTTCTCTTCTTTTTCTTTTTCTTTTACCGAGTCATTAATGTAATGACGGAGGAATTGTTAGCCTGCACTTGTTTTTCCCCCACTACTAAATTTAGCTCAACGTAGTATTTTCTGGTGAATCAGTGGGAGACTGCATCTCTTAGGAGATGCAGGTAAAGGCTGTGTGTCTGCACCATTCTTTGCTTACTGTCAACGCTCGGGTTATTTATTAAAAACAGCAGAGCTGACCCACTCGGACTGTCCGGAGAGCTGTTTGACCTCCATGGCATCTTTCAATGGATCCTCAAGCTCAGATTTAAAGACCCTCCCCTACATTTCCATACTGCTTGCATCATGGTTTTCAGTTTTCCCAGCAACTTATTTTCTTACCTCACCTTGTTTTTTTTTTGCTTTTCCTACCCTTCGATGGCTGCTTTGGGGGGGGTTGTTGGATTCCGTTTTTGAAATCCTTAGTGATGAGCATGCCACAGAATTATATAGACTGTGGCATGTCTCCATTTGATGCCAAGGGAGCACAGACACATCAGCCGTGCCTCCCTGACGAGTCCCCGATCCAGCGGACGAAAAGCCTCGGCGCAG
>JADBJO010001604.1:97500-110000 GCA_016801955.1 Conus betulinus
AAGTGCATATGCATCACTACTAGAAAGTCTCACACAGTCAAATGAAAACCACATCAATATCATCAGGAAAAGGAAAAAAAAAAACAAAAAACACGAACAACAAATGGTCAGAGAACAACTATATCATATGATCAGAATTTATTAATGAAAAAAAAAAAAAAAAAAACGAACAAAATGGTCAGAGAACAACTACATCAATATGATCAGATTGAAGAGAAAAACGAACAAAATGGTCGGAGAAAAAATCTGAAAACAAAACAAAACAAAAAATCAAAGAAAACACATCCAAAATCTACCACGATCAAGGCACATAATCACAGCAATGAAACCAAAAGCATACCTGAACACAATTCAAACTTCTTTTTTTTTTCAAAATTAAAAAAAAAAAAATCAAACTAGAAAGCTCAGAGGATGATACTGACCATCCCGTCAATCAATTTTTCAATCAGAAAAAAAAAAAAAAAATCAAATGTCAAAATCCGTCATGACTCGGGTCACTTTCTCCCCCCTCCTTTCCCCCCCCCCCCCACCTTCAACCTCTTGTCGGACCCGAAAGGCTTGAATTCCCACCCAGCCTTATCTCCCCCCCACCGGACCCGCCCCCTCCCCCCCCCCCCCCCCCCCCCCCCCCCCCCCCCCCTGTCTCACCTCCCATACCCATACCCTCACCTACCGCCTTCCCTTTTCTCCCTTCTTCCCATACCAAAAGGCGTGTTCACACGGTCAAGACTGGCAGGGGAGGTAAGCGGGATGGGGTGGGGGTGGAGGGGTCATGCAATTTGAATGTAGGGCACGAGCAGGGGTTCGAACCCGCAACATATGATTGCGAACTGGGCGTTCTACCCACTGAGCAAGCTAGGCACCCCCTTCACCCCCACCCCACCAAAAAAAAAAACAAAAAAAAAAAACAAAACCCACCGACAATTTGCATCCACACACACACTGTGTTTGTGCATATATATATATATATATATATATATATAGATATATATATAATATACACACACACACACACCACACACACACACACACACACACCACATTCGTTCTATACCATTTTACTATCCTTCACTGGCTGCTTTGGAGGTGCTGTTGGATTCTTTTTTAACCCTTGGTGGTGAGAACACCACAGAATTATGGACTGTGGGTGTCTCTCTATTTGACGCCAAGAGCACAGACACAATCAGCCGTGTCTTCCTGATGAGTCCGATCAGCGGACGAAAGGACCTAGGAGCAGGCAATCCAAATAGATCTGCCTTCGAGAGGGATTACGATGGTTCCTCAGGCAGCTAGTGAAGGGTTTCTCATATTTATAACATATTCCCCCATTTTCTTCATCTTCAATTTTTTTTTTCTCTAAAAGTTCAAATCTTTGCCAGGTCATTACTAGAATGACTGAAGAATTGTTAGCCTGCACTTGTTTTCCCCCACTACTTAATTGTCAGCATTTATATGTTATATATATATATATATGTGTAGGTGTGTGTGTGTGTGTGTGTGTGTGTGTGTGTGTGTGTGTGAATGCACATAAAACTAAGACTATAAACAATAGACCCATATATTATTCCCTAGATATGTACACACACATACACACACATACAAACATACGACATACACACAAGACACTAAGGTAGGGGACAAGGGGGAGACAGAGAGAGAGAGAGAGAGAGAGAGAGAGGGGGGGGGGGGGGGGGGGAGCCGAGGGCCAGTACATTTGAAAAGTCGGAGTGGCAACTGGGTCGTGAGGGAGAGCGTGCGAGTTGAAATGCAGGTGGGGGTGAAGGAGTGAGTGGACGGGGTGTGGGGGGTGTGGGGTGTGTGTGTGTGTGGGGGGGGGGGGGGGGGGGGTGTGAGGGTGGGGATAGCACCCTGGGAGGGGGTCACGTCAGACGCAATGACTGGCTAACATCGACATCCCTCCCTCCCTCCCTCTCTGTATGTATACTACTCTCCTTTTTCTGCTGCTTCTTCTCTCTCTCTCTCTCTCGTTCTTCTTCTTATTCTTCTCTCTCCGTCTCTGTCTTTGTCTCTGTCTGTCTGTTTGTTTTCTTCTCTTCTCTTCTCTCTCTCTCTCTCTCTCTCTCTCTCTCTCTCTCTTATCATCTTGTTCTCCTCTCTCTCTCTCTTTCCTTTCTCTCCTCTCTGTTTTCTCTCCCCCTCCCCGCTCTCTCTCTCTCTCTCTCTCTCTCTTCTCTCTCTCACCAGCGTCTAATTTACTCCTTCCTGTCTACCTGTTTAAGTCAAACATATGTTTGGTTGATTGTTTGTTTAACTTTCACGACCACTCTCTCTCTCTCTGTTTTTTGAAGTCCACGGCGTCGAGAAACCCTAATGGCAATTCTGCTCAACACTAGAAGGTCTCACACTTTTTTGTGTCGGGACGTTACTTGTCATTTAACCTATACGATAAAGACAAAAAAAATGGGAGGTGTCCAACTGGCCTAAGTAACTCAAGGAAAATGGAGAAAGAAAGAATGAATGAATGAATGAATGAATGAATGATGATGAATGAATGAAAACTACGACAACAACAAACAAAACCAGATAAGAACGGATTGCTATTCAAGAACACTCATGACCTAATTGCTAAAAGGTAAATGGTCGATCGATCATTACTAATCACTCAATCTGTTAATCAATCAGTTAGATCAAAAGAAATGTATTCCGTGAAGAAAGCTGAATGCAACACATCTTACAGTATTTGCTGAATGTTTATTTACATAGCATATGTACATACACATTAGTCACATGGAACTGCATATCAGTAAGTTATGTGAACGACATGACTGCTGATCAATATGCTTTGTGAACGCGTACGCACCCACGCACACACATATCTACCCCCCCCCCCCCCCCCCCCCCCCCCCCCCCCCCCCCCCCCCCCCCCCCCCCCCCCCCCCCCACACCACACACACACACACACACACACACACACACACACACCGAGTCTGGAAATGGAAAATCATGTCTTTTAAAAATTCGCACTACCACACACTAGTGGTCAAAATCCTGAATTATGATTATCATCGTTCACAGTTAAAATCCGAAGAAACGGCATTATTCGAATGCAAATCCACGAGTGTTTCACGTTTGGAGTTCATACGACGATATGATCAACTCTCTCTCTCTCTCTCTCCTCTCTCTCTCTCTCTCATCTCTCTCTCTCTCTCTCTCCGCTTAACCCCCTCGCCCTCGCCCTAACCTCTCTCTTTCTCCCACACCCCACCCTTCCTTCTTTCTCTCCTTCGATTTCTTGTTCTTTTCATTTTATTGCTGTTTTTTATACTTCACCAGTTTCCGAGCCAATAGCTTCTGGTGAGATGAAAAAGAGAAAATCTTGACCAACAAACGGCGCCCAATTCATATTGTTTGTAGCCCGGCTGACCACGAGGGTCATCTCAGGGCTGAGAACCCACAGCTGGACCGACATCAGGTCGGGTGAAAGGTTCAAGGTTCACCCTCTGACAAAGAGGATACAGCAGACGGAAATAACCATGCGAAACGAGTTGACAGAGGGAATAAACGACAACCCGTTCAAAGTATGTTGGGCGTTAGGGCGATTCGAACCCTACTGCCACCAATGACTTTCCACATCTGGAGCTCCTTCGACCAAAGCACCGACAGACAGAGGGATTCGAACACCACTACAACCGACTTTCCACGCCCGGAGCTCCTTCGACCAAGGAACCGTGAGATGGAGGGATTCGAACCCTACTACCACTGACGTTCCACACCCGGTGCTTCTTTGACCAAAGTACCGTGAGCTGGAGGGATTCGAACCTTACTACCACTGACGTTCCACGCCCGGTGCTCCTTCGACTAACGTACCGTGAGATCGAGAGGTTCGAACCCTACTATCCCTGGCTTTCGACACCCGACCAAAGTACCGACAGATAGGGCGGTTCGAACCTTACTACCCTGGCCTACGACACACGTGCTCTGCCGACCAAAGACCGAAAAAAAAAGCGACATTTTCTGCCCTACAATACGTGTGTGCGTGTACCGGCTGTAAAGTGATTTAGGAATGCGTCTTTGAACACGGTCGGTCACACACGATCATGGAGGTGGCATCGCAAGGGGCGCCGAGAGAGAGAGAGAGAGAGAGAGAGAGAGGAGAGAGAGAGAGAGAGAGAGAGAGAGACTGAGACTGAGAGACAGAGACAGGGAGAGAGAGAGACGGGGGGAGGGGGGGTTGAAATTGCCTTCTCGACCGTGGTGGTCGGAAACGACCACAGAAAGGAAATCGTGCAGCTCTCCAACTACGTCCGTTTTCCCCCTTTCTGAGGCACCCTCTCACGGCACAGCACCATCGCCACCCGAGCATGAAGAAGGCCGCCCGGGTAGCCCTGAAGACAGACAGGCCTGGAAATGTGGGAGAGGGCGAAGGGGCGTATGGGGGTAGGAAGGGAACAGGTGAGAATCACCGCCGCTCACCGTCGGCTGACAACCATCACGGCGTGAACACCAGTGCACATGGACCCTGAACCAAGCGTGCTGGACACCAGTTCAGCAGGAAGAAAGAGGACTCCGACTCCAGTCTGGAACGACAGCCCTAACAGTGTGAAGAAACTCTTAAGGGACAGCTTGACAGCAGACGGTCTTCAAAGAAGAACCCCCCTCTCAGGCAAAGTGTTTCAGCTCTGAGCTCTCTATATTTTAAGGGGACCGGGCCGCATCCAGTTCCGTGATTCCCAGATGCCCTTCTACTGCCATTTTTTTTTCTGGTGCTGCCGTGCGTTTGCCGTCTTTGAAATGGGTTGCTTGGTTTGAAAAAATGAAAATGGCCATTTTCGCTGCCTGTTTTAATGTGCTGTCGTTCTGGTGGTGTGCTGTAGCGTCAGACGGGCCCCCCCCCTCTCCCCACCCTCCACCCCATCCCGCAACTTTTTGGATGGGTGGACGTCTCAAAACGGGTGTCTTGCCCCACTGCTAACAAGACACCCGTTTCTAAGTTGAGAAATTGAAGCCTTATGAAGTTCACTTTTGTTCCTCCTCGACCAGATCCAGCTGGAACTGTTTTCAGCTGCCTCTGCCGTTGCTGAAGGTTTCTAGCCCTCTTCGCACCTGAAATCCCCAGCTGTTTCATGAGGCCATATGCTGATGGAGCCTACAAATCCTCTCGCTCCAACCTCCATGGCGAGAACCCGGGGCCTGGTAGCCAGATTCCTCAAGCTCTTGGCTAGACTGGTACACCTCTCAGTCCTTCTGTGGATGTCAACTTGCTCCATTCTGCTTTCGTATGGCGCAGTGAGTTCGACCAGAACCACCTGTTTAGAAAGACCCGACGACTAGACCTCATGCCAAGGGTTGTGCCAGCGACCAGACATTCCGGTCACCAAGAAGACAGACCACGCTCTGGGACACCATGTCCTAACGGGCCTCTGGCCGATGGGACTGAATCTCACCATGTGCCTCTGCCGTCTTTGAAATGGGTCGCTTGCTTGGCACAGTCAGTTAGACCACAGATTTCCACAAAGTCAGAGGTTGGCAGCTGAAATTTCTCTGGCGCTCGACATGACAAAAAATGTCTATCTTCGCTGCCTGTCTTAACGTGTTTGTCGTCCTGGTGGCACGCTATAGTGTAAGACCCCATCTCCCCACCCCACTCAGTCCTGTCTTCTAACACGGATCCCCGCTTGCCATGCGACATTTTGTGGGTATGGACCAGAAACCTGAATGCCACTAGCTATTTTGAAGTTCGCTAAGCAAAGCTCTACTTTCAGAGCGAGTTGGTCCTCCGTCACGTATTCATTAAGCTCACTGAATTCTGGCGTCGCTGTCCACCGCACACGACATCTCGATCAGTATCAACTGCAGAGGCTGCTTGCGGTAGGAAGCAAACTAAGCGTATTGGAATGTGACAAAATTCACAGAGAGAGAGAGAGAGAGAGAGAGAGAGGGAGAGAGAGAGAGAGAGAGAGAGAGAGAGAGAGAGAACAGACAGACGGAGACAGACAGGACAGACAGACGGACATTCAGACAGGCAGACAGTCAGTCAGTCAGTTTTCGGGCAGGAAAGTACGGGTGGGGTGGGGGTGGATGGAAATCGTAAAGGAAACTGGAATTCCTACCTCGCCCTACCCCCCCCCCCCCCCCCCCCCCCCCCCCCCCCCATACTCCCTTAAAGCTGTCGCGCCTTTTGCTTCCTCTTCTTCTCCACACCTCTCCCCCCTCCCCCCTTCACTCGAAACGTTGTCCCACAAATCCGCCATAACTGTGAGTTAGTTAGTGTTTATAGGTCCAGCGGACTACTAGGAGCCAAATCAGGACCTCAGCTATCATATCTGCGGAGTCTCTAGATACAAATACCCACACTAGTATTAACACATCGCTTAAAATTTTATATAGACAAAAGCACAATTATCTGTTCAACTCCAGCAACACCTATATACATTATTTAAAACTCTATAATTTATAAAATAAGTTTACCTCTCATTTTTTAACAGTTTCATGCAACATTCTTTGAAAAAAATAAAATCACATTGATAACAATAGAATCATTTCTATCCCGTCTAAAGTCAGCAAGATTCTTGTCGATTCCATAACCTTTTTGGGTTAAAAAAAAACAAACACAACACACACACACACACACACACACACACACACACACACACACACACACACTATTGCATCAACGAAGACAACAGAAGAGAAAAAGTGAATGATCATAATTTTTCATAGCGCCTATCCACAGTCAGAGGGCACAGACTACATTATTGACCGAGCTGGCATAATGTTGATGGTTACGGGAGGGCACAGACTACATTTATTGACCGAGCTGGCATGATGTTGATGGTTACGGGAACTACATTATTGACCGAGCTGGCATGATGTTGATGGTTACGGGAGGGCACAGACTACATTATTGACCGAGCTGGCATGATGTTGATTGTTACGGGAGGGCACAGACTGCATTATTGACCGAGCTGGCATGATGTTGATCGTTACGGGAGGGCACAGACTGCATTATTGACCGAGCTGGCATGATGTTGATCGTTACGGGAGGGCACAGACTGCATTATTGACCGAGCTGGCATGATGTTGATTGTTACGGGAGGGCACAGACTGCATTATTGACCGAGCTGGCATGATGTTGATCGTTACGGGAGGGCACAGACTGCATTATTGACCGAGCTGGCATGATGCTGATTGTTACGGGAGGGCACAGACTACATTATTGACCGAGCTGGCATGATGTTGATGGTTACGGGAGGGCACAGACTACATTATTGACCGAGCTGGCATGATGCTGATTGTTACGGGAGGGCACAGACTACATTATTGACCGAGCTGGCATGATGTTGATGGTTACGGGAGGGCACAGACTACATTATTGACCGAGCTGGCATGATGTTGATCGTTACGGGAGGGCGGGGGACTGGGGGAAAAGGATGGAACTCCAAAGAACTTCCAGAACACAGACAGATGAATAGGCCAGGAGACAGAAACAGAGAGAGAGAGAGAGAGAGAGAGAGAGACAGAGAGACAGACAGAGACAGAGAGAGACAGACACAGAGACAGAGAGAGATGAACAGGCCAGGAGAGAGAGATGGGAGGGGGGGGGAGAGAGAGAGAGAGGTGAACAGGAGGAGAGAGAGAGAGAGAGAGAGAGAGAGAGAGAGAGAGAGAGAGAGAGAGAGATGAACAGGAGGGGAGAGAGAGGAGGAGGGGAGGGGGGGTGAGGGAGAGAGAAGAGAGAGAGAGATGAACAGGAGAGAGACGAACAGGAGAGAGAGAGAGAGAACAGGAGAGAGAGAGAGAGAGAGAGAGAGAGAGAGAGAGAGAGAGAGAGAGAGAGAGAGAGAGAGAGATGGATGAAGAATACAAAGGCGAACATTACAACAACAAAAAAGAAAGAAAGAAAAAGAAGCACAGAGACTATAACAGACAAGAGGAAACGGCTCTAGCACAGAACGTCCGTAAGACGTGGATGTAATACATAGGATAAAAAACCTTCGGCTTTGCCACCAGAAAAAAAAACACAAAAAAAAACAAAAAAACATTTTTTCATGATTGCATTCATTCAATATTCATCTCTATGTCCCTCCTCCTTCTTTATCTCCCCTTCCCATGACCCCCCTCCCCCCCCCCCCCCCCCCCGCCCACACCACACACCTTCCCCCCTCCCCCAGAAAAAAAAAAATCCGTACATGGTTGTTAAAAAGTCTTTGGTAAAAATCATTTTAAAACAGAAAATAAAGAAGAAACTGACAAAAGCTAAATGGGATGGGCAAATCGACAAGCATTAAATCTTTTTTTTGTCATGTTATCAAATAAAACAAAATAATAATCAAGCAGCCTTAAAATGCAATTTAAAAGAAGATGTGAACAGAGTTGGCGTACTTTCAGTTAACTGTCTTCTGTTCAGCTATCTTTCATTTTTTTTTTTTCTACTCATTTGTTTAATTAATCTTCATCACTTGCGGTCACTTTCATCCTTATCCTCCTATTACCCAAACCGTTCCTGGTTTCTTCAATTTTGTTTAAGTTTGATTTCTTTTTTTTTTCCTCCTCAGTTCCGACGATATCTCTCAAGAAACGCTGTTTTCGATAGTATGACCACATTTTCTAACACAAATAACTGGAGGCGCATATTATCTGCTTCCAAAAAAAAAAAAAATTAAAACAAGAAATCAAATTTCAAACAATTGCAGTCGAGCAACAGAAGTCTTCATGACTGATAAGACATCAGTTTACTTGTTGTTTTTATTTTTTTAAAAAATGCAATCTTTGTCAAAAAAGTGACACTTGACCGCCGGCTTGTCTTAAAAAAAAAAAAAAAAAACGTGCGTCGACGATTCCTATGTCACGTGCATAATAACATCATCAGCGGTACAAAATGCCGTACACCGCTCACAACGGAAAACATAATAATGGCCATAATATCGGAACGTCACTTCTTCAGGAGAAAGAGATTGCAGACCACTCGTCAAGCGAAATTCAAGATTAAGAGAATATTGCATTTAAAAAAAAAAAATTCTTTAAGAAAAAAAAAAAAAAAATCATCACAAACTACAATACGCACGTGTCGTCTTCAGCTCTGAGGGCCGTTCCACTGAGAATCCACCGTCATTGACTGAGAATCGAAAACGAGTGGCGGAATGATTATCATCGTTTCTTTTCTGAGCAGACTTGGAGTCGTGCTTACTCCTGCGTCCATTTCCGTGCCTTGTACAATTTGACCAGTATAGTTATACTCATTCCCGTGGATTGTACAAATTGACCACTATAATTATACTCATTCCCGTGGCTTGTACAAACTGATGAGTATATATAGTAAGTGCGGTACACAAAAGGTTAACTACGGATCCATTTCATCAGCTGCATTTCGGTTATAGGGGCCCTCGTTGTCCCTCATTATCCTTGTACTATTGAATTCAGCAAAAGCGCGCGTGCGTGCGGTCACACACACACACACACACACACACACACACACACACACACACACACACACACACACACACACACACACACACACACACACATACACACAGGTACTTTGATCAGCCATTAACAACGCAGAGCAAGTACAACAATAAGTCACAATAAGCATTGTGATATTTCAGGGAGGGAGGGAGAGGGTAGGGGGGGGGGGAGGTGGAGAGGAGAGGGATAAGGTAATGCACATACATATTTGTTTTAGTTGTTGCTCGAAAAAAAAAGCAAACAAACAAATGAACAAAACAACAAAACGAAACAAAACAAAAAAACGGGCACAAGTGGATTAAGGCTGGCTGGTCAGATTGGAGGCCCCTGTGGAATGTACAATGGAAATGGATCTCGTGGCACAACATGCACACGAGCAGGCAGTCACAGGGAGCTATTGTCATCCATCATCCGTTCTACACGGGTTTTACTGCTCACAGATGCAGAAGATTTCAGCTCTACAATTTTTCTTTTTCTTTTTTTTTTTTTTTTCATTTTGAGATAGACGTGGGCGAAAGGAGGGGGGGTATGTAACGGACTTATAGACAGCCAGACAGCAACAGAGACAGACAGGTGGACAGACAGACAAAAACACAGCGCACATACTGAGAGAGAGACAGACAGACAGACAGACAGACAGACAGACAGAGAGACTCAGAGAGAGAGAAAGAGAGAGAGAGAGAGAGAGAGAGAGAGAGAGAGAGAGAGAGAGAGAGAGAGAGAGGGAGGGAGGGAGAGAAAGATCAACCGATTTATCAACAAGACCCAAGACATTCATCAGAAAGAAACCTGTTGTCCACTCCCTTGAAAACCCGTCTCACGGCTTCATGTACAGAGAGATCACCCCTCACAACTGGAGGGAAAAAAAAAAAAGAAAACCATAATAAGTGGACATGAAGCAGCGTGGACAGTCCGGCCACTGGTCACGCCAGATCCTCACAACCTTTCAGACAAGGAAGGTCCTCCACCTCTCGCGCCGAATGACCAAAACAAACAAACAAACAAACAAAAATGATAAGCAGGTGTGTGACCACGGTCTGCGCCTTGACCACCTCCCGTGAAGACTGTGGACCCAGCAACGAAGGCAAATGGCTGGCACAGGTCCAGCGCCCGTGAATCCCCAGCACACTGCACCACCACCACCACCACCACCACCACCAACCACCTGGGGCAGGGAGAGGGAGGTAGAGAAGGGGGGCCTCCACACACACACCCCCAATTCTCGTCCACACACCCGGGGGAGGGGGGGAGGGGACCCCGGGGCTCGGGGGGCTACCTCCCACCCACACCCCCAACCCCCCCCCCCCCCCCTCGCCCGGTAAGCGAAAGCCTGACAGGGTGAGGACGACCAGGTGCTCGCCCTCGCGGCCGCCCCTGGAACACACAGAGGAAGAAGAGGAGGAGGATGACCGCGCAGGTAGCTGGCTGGCTGTCGGGGACACCTCGGCGGGGGAGGGGGGGGAGGGGGGTCATCCTGGCCGAAGGAGCTGTGCCTCAGGGACACGATGGCCGCGGGCAGGTCACAAGCCGGCGGAGGCCTGGTACGGTTTGAAGTAACCCTCCGAGGGCAGCATGGCGGAGGCGGAGGATTCCTTGGGCAGGGAGAGGGGCGGGTAGCCGTAGCCCAGGGTCTCGTACATCTTCATGTCCAGCTTGCTGCTCTCCGACATGAGGCTGGTGATGGAGAAGGGGTGGTTGAAGGAGTGGTTGGGGTTGAGCTGACCTCCCGACAGCATCGACGGGTGCTGGGACAGGTGCTGCTGCTGCTGTTGCTGCTGCTGCTGCTGCTGCTGTGGAGACAGACCCTGTGACTGATGATGCTGATGCTGCTGGTGGTGGTGCGGCTGGTGCTGTTGTTGCGGGAGATGATGGTGATGCTGCTGCTCCTGCTGATGCTGCGCGTGCGGCTGGTGAAGGTGCGACGCGGCGTGCTGGTTGAGGTGAAGGGAGTAGGACCCCAGAGGCTTGGTGACCTGAACGTCGTGAGGTAAGGAGTGCACGCTGCTGAGGTCCGGGGCGCGGGACGACAGGGGCGTGGAGCACATCCCTCCGTGGTGCAGGTCGCCCGTGGGGTCCATCTCGGCCTTGGGCTGCACGGGCAGGGGGCGGTGCACCGGGGGCGGGTTGCCTCCCTCCCTGCCGTGGGGCGGAGTGTCTGGCGCCGGCATGGACCTGGGCACGTCCTCCAGGTCCTGCTCTGCCCCGTGCACCATCTCGTCCATCTGGCCGTCCACCGAGCTCTGGCTGTTCTCCATCTCCTCCTCGCTGCAGCTCCTCATCCCTCCGGTTGTTCGGGCTTCCTGACGCAGGACCTCTTCTTCGGGCACTTGAACCGTTTCTGGCGCCTCAGGTAGCAGCCGTTCTCGAACATGTTGCCCGAGTCGGGGTGCAACGTCCAGTAGCTGCCTTTGCCGGGCCGGTCCGGGGTGCGAGGCACCTTGACGAAGCAGTCGTTGAGGACAGCGAGTGGCGGATGGAGTTCTGCCAGCGCTGCTGGTTCTGGCGGTAGAAGGGGAAGAGGTCCATGATGAACTGGTAGATCTCGCTCAGCGTGCACATCTTGCTGGGCGACTGCTGGATGGCCATGGTGATGAGCGAGATGTACGAGTAGGGCGGCTTGGCGTGCGTGTAGGAGCGGCGGTAGGTCTTGTCGTGCCGCGCCCGGTTCATGGACATCATGTCCATGGAGGTGCGGCTGATGCCGTTCATGCCCGCAGCCGCCGCCATGCTGCCCATGCCGCCCATGCTGCCGCCCAGGCCGTTCATGCTGCCCATCGAGGTCATTGGAGGCCGACCCCATGCCGCCCATGCTCCCGCTCAGCCCCATCCCGCCCATCCCGCCCATGCCCAGGGCCCGGCGGCGTCATGGACCCGTGCATGGACATCCCCGTCATGGACATGCCCTGCGTGCCGTAGTTCATGGACGACATGGACCCAATGGCCCCGGGCCCCATGGACCCCATCGAGCTCATGGATCCCATGGACTCCAGCGAGGACATGGTGCCCAGCGAGGTCATGGGATAGGAGGCCACGCTCTGGGGGTCGTAGTGCGACTTGGAGGAGGCCAGCAGGGC
>JADBJO010001604.1:135000-140000 GCA_016801955.1 Conus betulinus
CCAGGATAGTCGCATTCGAAGGACTGTATGGGAAATGGAGTCAGATCCAATGTTAAACTCCGAGGGAAAAAAATCCCCCTTGTACCGAAACGGCCCTGGCGGAGATTCGAACCCGCGACCCCAGGGAAGAGAAATGCGGGAAACAGAATAGGATGATGGGGGGGGGGGGGGGGGGGGGGGGGGGGGGGGAGAGGGGGGGGAGGGGGGGGGGTGGGGGGGGGGAGGGAAGAGGGACAGAGGGCGGGGGTACAAGGGGGGGGGGGGGGGGGGGGGGGGGGGACAATGGACGTACAGAAGCTCCACTAAGATACAATAAGAGATGAAATCCGAAAGTCATCATCTTCTTCACGTGTACAGATTATCCATCATTACTCGCATTCACAAGGGAACACCGGGGGGGGGGGGGGGGGACGGGGGGGGGGGGGGGGGGGGGGGGGGGGGGGGGGGGGCAGGGGAAGGGGGGGGGGGGTACGGGGGGGTACGGGAAAGGTGGCGGGGGGAAAGGGGGGGGGGGGGGGGATGGAGTGTGGGGGGGAGGTGGCGGGTGGAGAGGGGGGGGGGGGGTGGACATTTGTCATCATGTACCACACCAACATATCATACAGCTGTGCCCGGTTTGTTCTACGTCAGCATCTACATCCAGTGCCGCTGGTAGGCACCAACCAAATTCTGGCATATACACACACACAAAAAAGCATCAGGCATCAAGGATGTATACGTCATATCGTTTATCTTCTGTTTTATCTGTACAAAGAAATGCAGTGCGTTTCATAGCAAAGGACTACCGCTCCACCACGCCAGGCTTCATGACGGGTCTGCTGAGAAAACATGAGCTTACTACACTCCAAGAACGGTGGCTTCAACTACGTCTAGGATTCTTTTACAAGGTGGGTGAGGGTCTGGTGCCAGCGATCACGCCGAATGACTTCATCACACCGCCGCAGAAACCAGGACGACGCATCCGCTCCACCAGAGACAACAGTACGTACCTGACACAAAACCCAGTGGAGAACTACATACGAACAACGATAGGTGCTACTGCGTTCCTGAAACACACACCGATCAGTACCGTAACTCATACTTCCCAAAGACAATAACTGAGTGGAACCACCTCGACGATAACATCGTACACAAAAGTCAGTCGACAGCTTCATTTCGGCTCTGGCAAAAGCCAGAAGCCCGATAATATCATCACGCCGCGCACCCTCTGAACCCCCCCCCCCCCCCCCCCCCCGCGCCTCGCGCCTATGCCAGCCAGTAAATGGATGTTTTAGCGACGTACTAATACAGATCCAGATCTGAAAATATCAACCTTCAGTTCAAACGAGACAAGAATCCATCAGGACGTGTGTCTACGGATGATCTCTGATGATGGCACAGGCTATAACTATATCACATTTATCATATTACAGGACTCTGAACCGACTGTTTCTCTACTGTCAGGCCCCTCTCCAAAGTTACCAACAGCTGGTTTTGGTGATGGAACCACACAACCGTCTAATAAACCACAGTTTCCTAGTGTAAAGCGATGGGCGCGCCTTCGAAAGAGAACGCACTTGTTTAAAAAAAAAAAAAAAAGTTAAAAAGGAGCAGGTATTCTTGCTATCGTCTTGCGCCCGTGCACCGTCTTATCAGTAGACTGATAAGTATACTAACCTTCGAGAACATACATTTAGCAATAGAATATTTCAGCACTGGAATGGACTTTCAATAACTACTAAAAAAAAAAAAAAAAATGCACCAGATATTAATCAATTCAAAAATCTGCTAGATAAGAGACCCAAATCGCTTAGTTAGGCAATTTGATGATTAATGTTGGAAAATTTGCATGCACAAAGCAGACCTGTACACCCATTATGATAAAGATGGGACGTTTAAAGGCTCGTGAGAGCCTAACCTAAGTCCCTAATCTACTACTACTACTACTACTACTACTACAGCAGATGTGGATACGTACCCTGTTGTGGTTGGTCCACGCAGGGCAATGTATCAACACAATTCCCCATCTCTCGATGGTCTTGTTTGCACACCACACGCGCATACGCCCGTCCCGCACACACAGTCTCGCTGCACTGTAGTCGAACCAGGTTCTTCTTGTGTGTTGAACGGAAAAGTGGGGTGAGCTACACTTGTGTGGGCGCAGGCACGCTTGGCACGTGTGAGTCAGTCAGTCAGAGAGAGAGAGAGAGAGAGAGAGAGAGTGTGTGTGTGTGTGTGTGTGTGTGTGTGTGTGTGCGTGCGTGCGTGCGTGCGTGCGTGTGTGTGTGTGTGTGTGTGCGCGCAAGCGCACGCGCGGTTGTATGAATACCTGTCTCTGTGTGTGTGCGTACGTGGCTGTGTACGCGTGCGTGCGTGCGTGTGTGTGTGTGTGTGTGTGTGTGTGTGTGTTGTGTGTGTGTGCTTGAGTGCGTATGAGTGTGCCTGAGTACGTGCGTGCGTGTATGCGCGCGCGCACGTGTGTGTGTATGTGTGTAGGTCAGACATTGGTTCATTTCACACAGGAGTCGCCGCCATGTTTCTTTCGTGAAGCGTGGTCTGCCTTCTACATTCGTGTTTCCTCCCCTTGTGACCTACTTAACTACCCGCTACCTTTCCAAATTGACTCTGCATAAATTTCACAATACAAGGGAGTTTCCTGCTGTTCATATTATCATTAACCCGATTCAACAGACGTTTTTTTTGTTTGTTTGTTTTTTTCCTACCAAGCGCGTGACAGTTCAGAATTCGGCGAATCACTTCGTAAGCGGCATACTGACAAGTGGATAATAAAAAGAAATTGAACAAAAAAAAAAAAAAAAAAAAAAAAAAACAACCGAAATTTGATTAACAGAGTTATTAATTCAGGTTCTCTCCATTTACAAATCCCTTCATCTTCGACACCTAGTACAGACTTTCGGACTTCTGGTCAAAAAGAAAATCCTTTCTAATGCTGTTCAGCCTTCATTTCAATCCCCACCCACCCCCACCCCCCGGCTATAAAAAGAGTGCCGTCTTCTGATTGGTAGGAAGAGACATCGGCAATTTTGTTGCACATCCAATCGACGCTGTGGCTGGTTTTCACGTGAGCGACTTGAAGGGAGTCGCAGTCATGTGAAACAGCGTTGATTGGAAGAGCAACAAAAATGCCCACGTCTCTCCCTACCAATACACCGACGCCCATCGCTGGCCGACCAACACCAGAATGCGAATTAAAGTTCACAAGGAACCAGCAGAGCTCAGAGAGCGACAGACGACGGCCCTCACACGGAATTCGCCCACTACTACATTGCCAGCGACAATAGCTGCCTGTGTCTACGAGTTTCCCTTGTCCTTCAAGGGCCAAGAGGACGTAACTGGCCCCCAGCAGTGTATCAGTGAGAGCTGGAGGGATGACCCCGCTTCAAGTTCTTGATCTGGCAAAGGAGGCGTGGACTTTCGCCCCGTGGACTTTCACCCGTGGGCTTTTCGCCCCGTTGACTTTTTGCCCCACTTTTCGCCCAGTTGACTTTTTGCCGCGTTGACTTCCGCCCCGTTGATTTTCGCCTTGTTGACTTTCGCCCCGTGGACTTTTGTCCCGTTGACTTTTTGCCCTGTTGGCTTTTCACCCCGTTAGCTTTTCGCCCCCCCTTGACTTCTGTTGGCTTTTCGCCCCGTTTGACTTTCGCCCTGTTGACTTTTTCACAATCGTACAAACGTAATTTGTATGTTCAGTCATTTCTGGTAGCATTCGCTTAATGTGCCTTCTAATTACCACACACACACACACACACACACACACACATATGCACACATATACGCGCGCGCGCGCGCTCACACGCACGCACACACACACACACACACACACACACACACACACACACACACACACACACACACACACACACCCGCACGCACGCACGCACGCACTCACACACGCACTGATCCACACCATGGTCTCCTATGATAAATGATATGTAAAAATGAGCGTGAAATCAATATGGTTGCACTTCACTGACAAGATCTTATATTTACTTCGGTCTACATCTCTTGAATGACTTCATAGATCATGATTAACGTCCAGTTGACACTAGCTACCGTGTCCTAGTGGTTAACGTCGCGGCATTTTCGGCCAGGTCGTGGATTCAATTCCAATCAGAGTCAATTATTTGTGGGATTTTTTTTTCTGTCCTCCTACCCAGTGTTTTTAAGTTTGCTGTGGACTGGGACCACACAGTCGAGCTTAATCCACTTGATGGGCGCGTCTCTGAGAGTGTTGCTCAAATTTCCTGACCCGACACTGCAGGTGTCTGTATCTATCGGGCCTGGTCAACGCCAAGATATTTTATGAAAGATAAGCGGTAGAGTACGGCCTTGTCAACGGCAGTCTCAGACCAGAATGAAATTCCGTAGCATCATTTTCGTTATCCTCATACTTTATCGATCCACCTTAATATCAGATTCAGTGGCCCTTCATGCCCTGCTCTCATGGTGATCTCAGATTCGTTTACCACTTGCGTCTTATGGTCTTGGTTTGATTCCGTAAGGATCACCAGTATCGGCAACTTCCTTGGGTCTGTCATTGAACAGACGTGGTGGCGCCCTCCGGAGGGAGTGTTCACTCACGCCAGCTCTGATCAATTAATAATCGTCAGGAGAAGATGGGACAGCAAGCAAGCAACAAAATAAAGCAACAACAAAACTAAAAAAAGAAAAAGACGACGAAAAAAAAGAGAAAAAAAAAGACGAAGAAAATGGCGATCAGCCCCCAAAGAGAGTTAATGAGAGAGAGCGAGCATCAGCATCACTTGTTGATGATGATTCAGGACATTTTCCGATGAATGGGAGAAAAAAAAGCTACTCTATGAAAAAATCCTGCCCCCCCCCCCCCTCTCTCTCTCTCTCTCTCTCTCTCTCTCTCTTTCAAACTGACTCTCTCGTCATCTGCACAGGGCGAAAGTCCACGGGACGAAAGTGGCTGAGCCCACAGTAGACTGACCTATAGCACGCTTCACTGACCTCCTTCACTTGACCATCCGACCTAA
>JADBJO010001604.1:145000-147500 GCA_016801955.1 Conus betulinus
ACAAAAACAAAAGAAAAAAAAAAAAAAAAAAAAAGGAGCAAGCTGGCACTCACTTCGACTCTCAACTACATGCAAATACAACATTTAAAAGCTGGTATAATAAGTAATGATATTTATTTGGTGCAGATTTATAAAATAACTGATTATGACTGCGACTGGTTTGCCTGCTGTCATTATTATTTCCATGCATCTTCATCCTCGTGAAAGTAAGGGAGGTAAACAAAACACGGGCTTGTGTCTTTAATTTATGTCATTTAGAGTTAGCGTCATTGCTCTTTGTGTGTTGGTATAACCCGTAGACTCTTTATCTTCAGTATCTTTGCTTTGTGTCATTGTTTTTCGATTTATCATATTTTACGTCCTCATTTTTTTTTTCATATAAATATTTGTAGGCTACTTATCGACTTTTCTTTAGAAAAAAAAAAATCTATTTTAGATTTCACGTCTGTAGTGTTTTCTACCGTGTTGACTTCATGTTTACCTTTACTTACTGTCACCATTTTTTGCTCATTTTTGCGACCTTAATTTTTCTCTTCTTTTTTTTTTTTTTTTAACTATTTGGAGCAATAGTACCGTTACATTTAAATGGCCTAACAAGTGGAACCAAGTTACAAAATGTTACCTGTTTGTTTTGTCATTTGTTTGTTCTTGGCGTATGTCGGTCTAGTCATTGGACATTCTTTTTTGTTTCGAGCTGCAATACCCGCCTGCAATGCACCGATTTACAAAAGAAAAGGGGAAACACACACACACACACACACACACACACACACACACACACACACACACACACACTAACACATACACCACCTTTTCTCACTTCCCTTCGCTTTTTTGTGTCAGTTTGTCTGCGGATTCTACACGTTCGTAACTCTCAGGTTGTTACGAAGGTAGTTGTCTATAATGCCTGCGCACTGTTCACACAAACACGCGCGCGGGCGCACACACACACACACACACACACACACACACACACACACACACACAACACACACACACACACACACACACACACACACACACACACACACACACACACACACACACAGAGAGTTGAACTGTTCAATGTCTGTATATTACCCGAACAGCAACATAGTGTTTCTCGACGGATCATTTAAGAACGGCAATTTTACGTTCACTGTCGATGCTGAAAAGGATTGGGATTTTTTAAATTTTTATTTATTTATTCTCTTTTTTATTTTTTATTTATTTATTTATTATTTTTTATTATTATTATTATTATTTTTTGGCATCCGTTTGTCTTTTGTCGAATCCCATCATTGTCATCCTGTTAGAAAGATGCCAAACGCTTATTTTTGAATACTCAAATTTAATGTCTTTTCAATATTTCATCTTTGTATTAGTTTACTTTCCAAGTCATTTCAGAGACTTAGTCAGCCCAGCAATGCCGTACCAGTGATGAAACAGTTCAAATGTTATTGTTTTTACTTCAAAGAGCTTTAGGGGTGTGGAAAGGCGAACGTGCTATCATTGACGCGCCAAAACACACACACACACACACACACACACACACACACACACACACACACACACACACACACACAAAAGATTCCCCCCAAATACTTAGTTTCTTCGGCGAAATGTTTTCGTTTCTGCCTAAACTTCTTCTGAATGGGAGACAACAGAACACATGGGAAAGTTTACATGTGCTAGCGGGAAAAGGACAACCCACGGCGCGCCTTTCGTTTACCTTATCTTCGGTTTGTGTTAGGTTTCAAATACTGCCGACAATTTCCTTTCTTTCCTTTCCAGTGTTTTGCCAGTGCCTTCCCAGCAGATAACACAATTCAATCACCCCCTCCCATCAGCACACCGGTAATTATATTCTGTCGAGCCCCGATACCGACAATCCACAGGGAGCTTTTAATGTCAGGTCGTGAAGAGGCAAACCCACCAGAGGAGTCACTGCACTGCTGCCGAGTCACTTCGGTGGTGTTCAGGGGGCGCCTTTTCCGATCTTCTTCTTCTTCTGCATACGCAGGCTGATACTCCTGCGGACACTCCCTGCGTAGACAGGCAAGGATTAATCCCATCCGCTCAACAAATGGAGTGGAGTTTTTGTGTGCATGACCGTTTTTTCATCCCGCCCATTAAGACAGCCATACTCCAACTTTGCGAAAGGTGCATGCTATGTGTAACGTGTCATCCATACCAATGGCCAAACTGATCTTCTTTCCGAAAGTTGGTGATGGGATTCTACGTGTGTACAATATGTTATGCGTGCGTTTCACACACGGAACTTCGGTTTATAGTCTCATTCGAAGGACTGTATGGGAAATGGAGTCAGAACCAATGTTAACCCCGAGGGAATAATCCCCCGTACCGAAACGGCCCGGCGGAGATTCGAACCCTCAACCCCAGGATCACCAAGATTACGAGTCCCGGCCCTCTACCACTGAGCTATTCCTGCCCCCGATAACACAATTTAGTTACCCGCCTCCCATCCCGCACACCGATAATCATATTCTGTCGAGCCCTG
>JADBJO010001604.1:157500-162500 GCA_016801955.1 Conus betulinus
TTTTTTTTCCCCTTTTTGTTCAGAAGAAGATGTTCTGTGTAACGTAATGCATATATGAGACAGAGAGAGAGAAAAAGGGGAGGGGGGGGGGGGAGGGGAGGAGAGCTGAGAGAGAGAGAGAGAGAGAGAGAGAGAGAGACAGAGAGAGAGAGACAGAGACTGAGAGAGACTGGAGACTGAGAGAAAAGACTGGGACACAGAGAGAGAGAGAGGAAGAGAGAGAGAGAGAGAGAGAGAGAGAGAGAGAGAGAGAGAGAGAGAGAGAGAGACAGACAGACAGACAGACAGACAGAAAGTGAGCACACAAATTAATGTTTGAAGTTCTGGAAGAATACCATTTGTACATGATGCAGAACAGAAATTGATGAAAAAAAAAAAAAAAACCAAACAAACAAGAAGAAAAAGATTTAACACCCTCTACATTGCGACGATAATACATAATGTGTATTCATGTGCACTTTTTTTTCCCATTCATTTGTCTCCCTGGGTAGGGTCTTACTAAGAAAAACAAACAAAACAAACAACAAAAAACAAACTTAAAACCCACCAACCACTACCACCACCTACGTTGGATGCATGGGTCACCAAAGATAATGCCAATGAAAACGCAGGGGAAAAAAACAGAGGGGAGAGAGAGAGAGAGAGATAGAGAGATGGAGAGGAGAGAGAGAGGTAGAGAGAGAGAGAGAGGGGGGGGGGGGATGGGGGGGGGGCGATTAGGGAGTATAGGGGAAGGTGTGAGACATTAGGAAAACAGCTGCTTTACTAATACCCACTGAAATGAAGCATGCAAATGTAACAGAACATAAATATGACGGACGAAAATGTGCTTACATGGTATTTAGCTGTAAGCCTGGTGAAAGAGTAAACATACGACATATTTGTTAATAAGAGACAGAGACAGACAGACAGGCAGAAAGACAGAAAGTCCTGTTTGACAGTTGGGAAAGACTACAACTTGAGGGCACATAAGACCGTATGGCGAAAGCTTGGCTGTGTCTGGAGTGGCACTGTCTTCATCTGTCCGTGGGCAGGGGGTGGTTGGGTCTGTGGGGTGTGCTCAACAACTGGAGGGGTGGTGTTTTTCGCCGGTGGGTTCTGCATTCATGAAATACGGGCTGGTACAACTCCATGGGATGCTACTTTAAGGCTGTTATGAGTTGCATCCTGTAGTCTGATTTACCTCTGTTCAGGAGCATTTATGTCCTTGATATCTTAATGGAGAGTCCTGCGCGTGCCCGTACCCATCGTCAACACAGCGCAGGGCACCAAGGGTGGTACAGGACTGCTCTAAAGGCGGGTGAAGACAGTTTCTTCTCTGGGTCCTCCCCAGCGCCTTCGAATGTTTCCTTTTCTTTCTTAATAAGAGACAGAGACAGACAGACAGACAGACAGACAGACTGATAGAAACAATGAGAAAGCACATTAATGGATTGAATGGGAAGAAGAAGAAGAGAGAATACCTAAATGTAAGCCACGTGAAAGAGAAAAACACAATAAACACATGTGTATAAGAGAGAGAGGAGGGAGAGAGAGAGACAGAGAGCGAGAGCGAGAGCAGAGAGAGAGAGAAGAGAGAGAGAGATGAGAGAGAGAGAGAGAGGAAATGAAGAAAAAAGAGGAATAACCAAACAAAAATGCTAACATCATCGGAGCAGAATTTGCATAAACGCAACAGAACAGAGAGTTCTTATAACGACTTTCTTACAAGAGAGACAGCTGTAAATCTTATTAGAGAGAAATGAGAGAGAGACAATAAATGGAGGAGGGAAGAGAGTAAAGTAATACAAAAGTGTTAACATTGAAGTAGAACGAATTTGCATCAGAACGAAGAGAGAACAGATGAGAGAGAGGAGAGAGACGTGACTGAGAGAGACGGAGAGAGAGAGTGATGAGAGAGATGAGAGAGAGAGACAAGAAGACGGAGAGAGAGACCGAGAGAGAGAAAGCTTAAATATTGACGGTGGACAGAAAGAAGTGGTGCGCGACAGGCGACAGAGAGAGGAGAAGAGACAGGAAAGATCGAGACTAGATAGAGCGCGAGAGACAAACGCGAGAAGCATTAGAGACGGACAGAGATAGAGACAGAGCGATACAGAGAGAGAGACATATAGCGAGACAGAGCGCAGATAGAGACAAAGACGGGGGAGAAAGAAGGAGAGATAGGGAGTGGGAGAGTTGGTGGACAGGACAGACAAGAGACAGACTCTAAGGCCAGACAAAATGTAGATAACAGGGAAGAGATAGCGCATATAGAACTACAACATAATGATGGATACAACATGTGCTACATAAATAAGACTGAGCGAAATATAACGTGCCAACCTCGAAACGGAGGGAACATCAAACAACTATATGGATACAAAATGTGCTTACAGGATACTTACGTATAGACCCAGCTGAAATAGAACGCTTGACGGCATAACATGAACAGAAACATATTAGACGAATAAAATTGTGCACATACAGGATATTAGCTTTGGATAGCAGATTGATGAAGGAGACTCAATGAGACCCTGTGAAGGAGATGAGAGCGGAGAGAGATAGAGAAAGAGAAGAGAGATAGAGAGAGTAGAGAGAGAGAGAGGAGAGCTCAAAAAACTTT
The DNA here is from genome assembly GCA_016801955.1 of Conus betulinus. Lineage (NCBI taxonomy): Eukaryota > Metazoa > Mollusca > Gastropoda > Neogastropoda > Conidae > Conus > Conus betulinus. The sequence goes on from JADBJO010001604.1 coordinate 160,106, forward strand.
TATTCAATATCAATCATTGATATTTCCAGGCAGAGCCTAATCTTCCTTAAATCTGTCCTTTGAGAGGAAGCTGATTGTCCTTGAGAGAAGCGAGAAGAGAAGAGAGAGAGAGAGAGAGAGAGGAGAGCAGGACGAGAGGAGCAGGGGGGGTCAGGGGGGTAGGAGAGGGGGGTGGGGGGCGCAGGAAAGGGGAAAAGGGGGAGAGAAGGGGAAATTGCAATTTTATATATTATATATATATTATCTATACTAAATAACGTTGCCTACTGCCATCGCATTAGACATGCGTTATATGATAGAACAACAAGCAGCAAGAACGTGCTTACAGGACCTTTAGCTGTATAATCCATGCAAAGGAGAAAGTAATATATTTAAGGAAGAGAGAGAGGAGAGAGAGAGGGGGGGGAACTAAGGGGAGGGTGGAGAGGAGGTGGGGTGGGCGGGAGAACTGGACTGGTGTGGGGCCAGGTAGGGGGGGGGGTGGGGGAGCGGGGGCGGCAGGGGAAGTCGACGGATGAAGATAACAGAAAGAAAAACCTGTGCAAATCCAGCGAATGAGAACGTGCACACATGACTGAACGAGTCAGGGATAATTCAGACGTACAGGATACTAAATGGTAAGCCTGTGTGTGAAGGAGGAAAATGAGCAATAAATAGTCCAATAAGATAAAGAGATAGGAGGGAGAGTGTGTGTGTGTGCGTGCGCGCGCGCGCGCGCGCGCGCGCGTGTGTGTGTGTGTTGTGTGCGGGGAGAGAGAGAGAGAGAGGGGGGGGGGGGTTGGGTGTGCGGTTTGTGAGAGTGAGAGAGAGAGGGGGGGGGGGGAGACAGACAGACAGACAGACAGAGACAGAGACAGAGAAAACAGAACTGAACAGACAGAGAGAGAGACAGACCAGACAGACAGAGACAGAGACAGAGACAAAGAGAGAGAGAGAGAGACAGAGACAGAGACAGAGAGAAGAGACAGGAGAGAGGGGACAGAGAGAGAAGACAGAGACAGAGAGAGACAAGAGACAGAGAGAGAGACAGAGAGAGAAACACAGAGAGAGAGAGAGAGAGAGAGGAGACGAGGGAGAGAGAGGAGAGAGAGGAGAGAGAGACGGGGGAGAGAGAGAGATGAGAGAGAGAGAGACTCAACATTTTTATTCAGATAAAGGCCTAGACCCCTTAGTGAAGGTAAATAGATGTACATGAACGAAACAAGGGGGAAAAAAAAAACAATCCATCCCGTAACATACACGAATACAAAAATCAATAGCCAGCTAGCATTTTTTCTTGGAAACAGATTGAAAAATACCTTTCTACAGCTCACAGTTAGCAACCTGTTGAACGCTTTTGGTAAACATACAATGCTAAATGGTGTGTTGTGTGGTGTGTGTGTGTGTGTGTGTGTGTGCACTGTGTGTGTGTGTGTGTGTGGTTGTGTGTGTGTGTGTGTTTCAACGAAGTGCTCATTTCTAACTGACATTAGCAAAGTTAATCTAAAAATACCATGGAACCTTGTAGAATTTGGGCTGGATAATTTTTTTTTTTCCCTGAGATAAGATTTTTATACTCACGTCTGACAGTTACATATTCTTATCCATAATGAATTCACTTTTCTCAAATCTTACTGATCAACGACACACTCTAAGCACAATTAAAATTGGGGTCTTAATTTTTCACAAATTGGGTATTATTCGAAATCAAACCATTCTATGAACGGCGCGAAAGATAGTAAAGTAAGAATTTAAGAAGTTTAATTAAATAAGAGCTTTGATATGAATAGTTGCTATTAGAGAGAGAGAGAGAGAGAGAGAGAGAGAGAGAGAGGAGAGAGGAGAGAGAGGACGAGAGACTGAGAGAGGAGAGAGAAGAGGGGAGAAGTAGAGAGAGAGCGGAGCGCGGCGAGGATGAGAGAAAGAGGAGAGAGAGAGATTGGGGGAGGTGGTAGGGCGGGGTGTGTGTGGTGGGGGGGGGGGTCGGGGGGGGGGGGGGCGGTTGAGTGAAGCCAAATAAACTAAAAATCAGTTAAAAAAATAATCAGTTTCATAAACCACCTGACTGAATGGAACGGCATGCACAATAGAACATGTTTTTAAACAAGAATGTGTTACATTCTACTTTGCTCTTGGGCTTATGAAAGAGAGGAAAATGAACAGTGTTATAATAAATGAGGACGTGAGAGAGGAGAAGAGAGGAGCTGGAGAGGAGAGAGAGAGGAGAGAGAGATGCGAGAGAAAGAGAGAAAGAGACGGAGACAGAGACAGACAGACAGACAGACAGACAGACGGACAGACAGACAAACAGACGGACGGACGGACGGACAGACAGACAGACCGGACAGACAGCCAGACAGACAGACACAGGCAGGCAGATACATGTAGGAAAGCAACTGAATGCGCTGAAGGATAA
>JADBJO010001604.1:175000-180000 GCA_016801955.1 Conus betulinus
CTAATGTCAGCGGCATTCAATCAGCTGAGGGAAGGTGGGGGTTAGGGGGGGGGTGGGGGAGGGAGGAGGATGGACGACTCTCGTCGTTTATTTCATGAATCATGTAATATGTAAAAAAAAAAAAAAAGGTCTGTTGACTTCTCAAGCAGGTACTCGGAGGATGCAGTTACTATCACACAGACACACACACGTGCTCGTTCACATGCTCTCTCTCTTCTTCTTCTCTTTTTCTTCTCTTCTTTCTCTTCTCTCTCTCTCTCTCTCTCTCTCTTGCATATTTTTTTTCTTTCAATGGCTGAGCCGAATACATAGTCTCTCTCTCTCTCTCTCTCTCTCTCTCTTCATTATCATCGACAAACCATGACGTCATTAGACACCGCATTTAAAACAAACATCCTCTCTCTCTCTCTCTCTCTCTCTCTCTCTCTCTTTTCATTATTATCGTCAAAACTATGACGCCATTAGACACCGCAGTAAAAAAACATCCTCTCTCTCTCTCTCTCTCTCTCTCTCTCTCTTCATTGTCATCGACAATCCATGACGCCATTAGACACCGCATTAAAACAAACACCACTCTCTCTCTCTCTCTCTCTCTCTCTCTCTCTCTCTTCACATTGACAAAGCTCTTTGCACACAGGTCCTCCACCTCGGCGTCGGCCTGTCCAATCAAAGCCAGCTTTGAGCAGTTCAAGGCGAGGGGTTGACCAATCAGCTCAAGTGTTAGCCAGCGGCGACATAAACACAACGCCAAGTATGTGAAGAGCAATTGGTTGGCTTTCAACGTACCAGTCCGATTCTCCCCTCTCTCTCTCTCTCTCTCTCTCTCTCTCTCTCTCTCGTCAGTTGCCACGGGAGACGACCACTGTAGCGGCTACTTTGATGTTTTCAACGCCCAATTAGGTCACCGGTCCTAGCGGCAAGTTACTGAAGTCGTTTTCAAGTAAAAGCGGCGCGCGTGTGTGTGTATATAACAACAAACACTTGTAAGTGACTCGAAGGATGGTAGTGGAGTGCGTTGTGGAAGCTTTCAGGTTTAAACACAACGAGTTTACAGTTACTGAGACGTGAGGGAAAAAAAGTGTCGGTGGAGAATAAAGAGGAGGAGTCGGGATAGGGATGGGTGTATGATGACTGTGGGGGTAGGGAAAGGGGAAGGGGGGGGGGAGGTAAGTTGGAGGAAACAAAGAGGTCTTTAGCCGAACGAGCTCTATCCGCCATGGTGACGAAGCCTACAGGAAAACTATACGGGTCGTCCTCCCTCCATGAAAGTGTAAGCCGACTTTGTATTGAAGTCCGGCGGTGTAGCCAGTACACGACCACTTTGTATACTTGTCTTTTGTCTCGTGGCAGTACTCACGGAGGACATTGAGTTGAATGGCAACACACTCAGTGAAAGGAAGACGTCTCACTCGTGGGATGAAGTGTTTACAGCTCTATCAGTGTTTGGGGATTGTGTTGCCTTGCAGTAGTACTGTTGCTCTGTGTGTCGATGATGTCTCCTGTTTCCGTTTGCTGTTGGAGTGGTTTTCCTCGTTCAGAGTTTTGGGGGCGGTGCTAGTTTGAATTCAAACTCAACAAGCGGTTAGTAGACATCAAAGGCGATACGGCAACGGGGGCATCTAATTCGGGCGAATGAATGACAGCGAGAGAGAGAGAGAGAGAGAGAGAGAGAGAGAGAGAGAGTGTGTGTGGTGTGTAGGGGGAGGGGGGGGGAGGTGGGAGGGACTGTCTGTCATCACACTAACACAACCAGAACGACAACACAGGAAGATGGACGTGTCGTGAGCATGGAAAGGGGTTTTTTTTTTTTTTTTTCATTATTTTTGTTTATTTTCTTTCCTTCTTTCTTTGGCGATGGCTGACTGTAAAACAATGCTTTTAGTTCACGTTGTTTATCACTTGGCCGACCGCTGACACCAGCAGAACAGTATGGGAGATCGCTGGTTACAAAAGTTAACGATAATGTGGTGGCACACCAAAAATTTATGCCCCAAGGCCTTTCTTAAAAAGTCGAGTATTTTCCAGACAGATACAATTACATTGTTTTGAGAATTATTATTGAGTCAGAAAGTCGATGATTTACCCTCGGTCCTTCCATATGTCCATCAACGTACATGCCAGGAGATTCCAAGCGGACAGATTTCAATGAAAGGAATGGGACTATTTTGGGGAAAACCACTTGGCGCATGGATTGGGTCACGGGTGAGTGGGAAGGCCTGACATGAGACGTCAGGTAAGGGGTAGGTAGCTCATGTATTTGGAGACCGTGAAAGAGGAAGATTCTTAAAACAAGTGCAGTGATCGGCGGTGTGTGTGTGTGTGCGTGGTGTGTGTGTGTGTGTGCGTGTGTGTGTGTGTGTGTGTGTGTGTGTGTGTGTGTGTTCATTTGATCTATTGTCAGTTTACTATCAATTCTTTTGGTTATGCTACACCTAAAAACGCTTACATGGATCATGTAGAGATTTAGTTGCAAGATTCTAATTGCGGTGTGTTGCCTGCATTACTGCTATAAACATCTTGATCATGAATCATGGATATGATGTTCATGTCCCACTGGTAGCTATTAGCTTTTCTAATGCTTTGCATCACGCCTCGAACAGTATTTAGGCTGGAAATGAGTGGTCATGACTCTCGTACATGCGCCTAAAGTATCGTACAAAGAGGAGTGCTGATTGTCATGAGGAGATGATACGGATAATTGTAATTAACATTGTTCACTTCACTGCCCATATCTGTCTGATTCACCCTCATGAAGCAATTGTTCGGGCAAGCTTGAATGTTGCGGCAAGGAAGGGGTGGAGGGTGGAGGGAATGTTTTTGTGTGTTTTGGTTGTGTTTTGTTTTGTTTTGTTTTTTCGTCATACCTCTCACCCAGACCATTCCACAGGACACGGTGTCGGGTGGACGGTCCCAGGGGCATCAAAAGAAACACCTGAGAGGGACAGCGTGAAAGACTGGAATGCTTTGAACTGCCTGCCCCCAGTGATGCAGCCCTGAGAATTGACATGTAAGACAGCCAGTCATTGTTTCGCCCAGTCACCTTTCGCCCAGTCACCTTTCGCCAGTCACCAGTCACCTTTCGCCCAGTCACCTTTCACTCAGTTACCTTTCACCCAGTCACCTTTCACTCAGTCACCTTTCGCCCAGTCACCTTTCACTCAGTTACCTTTCACCCAGTCACCTTTCACTCAGTCACCTTTCGTACCCAGTCACACCTTTCACCCAGTCACCTTTCACCCAGTCACCTTTCACCCAGTCACCTTTCGTCCAGTCACCTTTCACTCAGTCACCTTTCATTCAGTCACCTTTCAACCCGGTCACATTTCACCCGGTCACCTTTCACCCAGTCACCTTTCATTCAGTCACCTTTCACCCAGTCACCTTTCACCCAGTCACCTTTCACCCAGTCGCCTTTCATTCAGTCACCTTTCATTCAGTCACCTTTCACCCAGTCACCTTTCATTCAGTCACCTTTCACCCAGTCACCTTTCACCCAGTCACCTTTCACCCAGTCACCTTTCACCCAGTCACCTTTCACCCAGTCACCTTTCAACCCAGTCACCTTTCACCCAGTCACCTTTCATTCAGTCACCTTTCACCCAGTCACCTTTCACCCAGTCACCTTTCACCCAGTCACCTTTCACTCAGTCGCCTTTCATTCAGTCACCTTTCATTCAGTCACCTTTCACCCAGTCACCTTTCACTCAGTCGCCTTTCATTCAGTCACCTTTCATTCAGTCACCTTCACCAACCGGTCACATTTCACCCAGTCACCTTTCATTCAGTCACCTTTCATTCAGTCACCTTTCACCCGGTCACCTTTCATTCAGTCACCTTTCATTCAGTCACATTTCACCAGTCACCTTTCATTCAGTCACCTTTCACCCGGTCACCTTTCACCCAGTCACCTTTCATTCAGTCACCTTTCACCTGGTCACCTTTCACTCGGTCACCTTCATTCAGTCACCTTTCACCCAGTCACCTTTCACTCGGTCACCTTTCACTCAGTCACCTTTCATGCAGTCACCTTTCATGCAGTCACCTTTCACCCAGTCACCTTTCACCCAGTCACCTTTCATGCAGTCACCTTTCATGCAGTCACCTTTCACCCAGTCACCTTTCACCCAGTCACCTTTCATGCAGTCACCTTTCATGCAGTCACCTTTCACCCAGTCACCTTTCACCCAGTCACCTTTCATGCAGTCACCGTTCATGCAGTCACCTTTCACCCAGTCACCTTTCACCCAGTCACCTTTCATTCAGTCACCTTCATGCAGTCACCTTTCATGCAGTCAACTTTCACCCAGTCACCTTTCACTCAGTCGCCTTTCACTCAGTCACCTTTCATGCAGTCACCTTTCATGCAGTCACATTTCACCCAGTCATGGTCGTCCAGTCACGTTTTGCCAGTCACGTTCTGCCTACCCACGTTCCGCCTAGTTACGTTCCACTTAGTCACGTTCACCAGCCACGTTTCGCCAGTCACAGTTCGTCCATTCACGTTTCGCCCAATCACACTCCGTCCAGTCACGTTTCGCCGGTCACAAATCGTCCAGTCGCGTTTTCGCCAGGCACAATTCGTCCAGTCATGTTTCGCCAGTCTCAGTTCGTCCAGTCACGTTTCGCCAGTCACAATTCATCCGATCACGTTTCGCCCAATCACACTCCATCCAGTCATGTTTCGCGGTCACAATTCGTCCAGTCACGTTTCGCCCAATCACACTCCATCCAGTCATGTTTCGCCGGTCACAATTCGTCTTGTCACATTTCGCCCAATTACACTCCGTCCAGTCACGTTTCACCCAGTTTACACTCTGTCCAGTCACGTTTCGCCAGTCACAATTCATCCGATCACGTTTCGCCCAATCACACTCCATCCAGTCATGTTTCGCCCGGTCACAATTCGTCTAGTCACATTTCGCCCAATCACACTCCATCCAGTCATGTTTCGCCGTGTCACAATTCATCTAGTCACATTTCGCCCAATCACGCTCCGTCCA
>JADBJO010001604.1:202500-205000 GCA_016801955.1 Conus betulinus
ACAGAAGAGAGAGAGACAGAGAAACAGAGAGAGAACAGAGAGAACTAAAACTTCAAAGATTTATTGTTTTAAGCTTCCAACCCATTCACGAACCGAAAAGGGAAGGCAGGGGTGAGGGAAGGAAGGGGCGAAGGGTAGAGGGAAGAGGAGATGATGAGGGGGATGGAGCAGTACATGAAAATCGATTAAAGAGAGCGAGAGAGAGAGGAGAGAGAGAGAGAGAGGAGAGAGAGAGAGAGAGATTTATGGTTTTGTAAAGACACGAGAGAGAGATTATCAGCGAGAGAGATGAGAGGGAGATAGAGAGGAGAGAGGAGAGAGATTACTCGAAAGAGACAGATTATCACAGGGATATGAAGAGAGATTATCTGAGCTCGGTCGAGTAAGAGAGATATTATCTGATAGAGAGCGCTAGAGATCTCTCTCTTAGCGAGATCGAGACCCTCTGAGAGAGAGCACATTCAGCTACAGAGACATATGATTCCCTATATCGCGAGAGAGAGAGATATATCTGGTCTCTCTCGCTATCGCGCTCGTAACATAGATCCAGAGCCTTAATCACCGAGAGAGGAAAATCGCGCTTATCGGAGAAGTGCCGAGCGATTTATCGGAGCTATAATAGAGAGAGAGAGAGAGATAGATCGGCGAGATTAGACCGGAGAGAGAGATGCGAGAGAGAGAGCGAGATAGCGAGAGAGATATAGAGCGATCGCGAGAGAGCAGAGAGAGAGAGCGATTATCAGAGAGTGATCTGACCATTGATCACTTTTCACACACCCACACACACACACCACACACACACACACACACACACACACACACACACAAAGAAGAGAAAGTGAATCGATCGGACCGACGGGACAGCTGTCTGGATGTTCCTTTCAAGCTGGATACTGCCCCCCCTCCCCCCCACCCTGACAACACCACCGATATAAACACCAGCCCTCAGTCCGCGGGCTTTAGAACACGGAATTTTTGGCTTTTGGCTGTCGACGTTAATAGCCAGGGTTTCTTCGACAGCAAAAACGTTGGTGCCTAATGAAGGTTTTTTTTTTTTTTTTTTTTTTTTTTTTTGGGGGGGGAGGGGGGATTTTCATTGATCTACTAAGATTTTCATTGTCTCCCACACACTGCCAAATCTCTGCGTAAGGTTAGGCTGGGGACGGGTAAAGTCAATTAAAGTCATACTGGCTGATCACGAAGGTTACATCGAGGCTGCACCCGGTAGTTTAAAAACGGCGACAGTAAATACCAATATAAAAATGACAAAATGAACGTTTTCAAAACTCGCTGAAACACCAATTGAAAAAGATAAAAAGAAAAGAAAATAGAAAAATATCTGATACGGTAGTTGGAGAGTACACTTACTTCTCGTCACTGTCAGTCTTGAATAAATATTAATTTGTGTTTGTTCATTTCTCCAGTTGTTGTTGTTGCTGTATAGATGTGTCAGGTGCAGGGTATATGGGCAAGCTTGGAATTTTTTATCCTTTTTTTTTGTTCGTTGTTTGTTTGTTTGTTTGTTTGTTGTTGTTGTGTTGTTGTTTGGGGGAGGGAGGGAATTTCTCCTTGTTTGCTCTGAGTGCTCTGTGTTGTCATTTCTGCCCGGCGATTTGGTGTCGTAAGCTGCATTCGTTTGGAGTTATGGCCCATAGCTGTAATATGAGCAAGTTTGTAATTTACTGTTTAATGTTCCCTGTTTGTAATTTACTGTTTATGTTCCCTGCTTCATTTAAGATTTCCTTTCATACCAATCAAACTGAGGTTGTCTTGTGTGTGTGTGTGTGTGTGTGTGTGTGTGTGTGTGTGTGTGTGTAAAAACTTGGCCAGGTAAGAAGCCTATTACAGCACAAAAACTCGGGATTTGGAAGTACAGATATTATGTGTTTGGGCTACGATTTTTTTTTTTTCTGTCTTTGTGGTGCATCTGAATTTTTCATGTGTACATTTTAGGTACAGCAGAACCTACATTTCTTGTTCTCAATCGTTTCAGAAGAGAAGCAAATGCGTGACACCCTATTCTTAGAGGAGGTAGAATGTTTGGCAGGCAATGCACAAGTGGACAAATACCTGCATGATTGGAGAGATATCTTGGTGTGTTGAGCCTGGTTTTCAAATCACACTTAATTCACTTAAAACAATACCATCGCGATTTTCCCCAACCTGCGCGCGCGCACACACACACACACACACACACACTCACACACCACACACACACACACACACACACACACACACACACACACACACACACACAGAGAGAGAGAGAGAGAGAGAGAGAGAGAGAGAGACCACGCCGAAGTGGGTATTCTGCTTGCTCAAAATATCAGAATCACTCAAAAACCCAAATTTTAATCAAGTTTAGGCTACGCGAGTGAATAGCTTATCTTCTCCGTTGTCATCCACTTTTTTTTTAAATCTCCAGCGATAGGACTTTGCCTAAGTGACACGTCATTTTTCACCAAGACCTGCCCTCTGTTATCTTCTTCCCATGCTTTGC
>JADBJO010001604.1:215000-325000 GCA_016801955.1 Conus betulinus
CTGGCACATTTACACCATTGTTACATAGGAGGGGGGAGTGGGCGGGTAACTTTAGTTCCATCAGCATCTTATCCATGCTGGAGAACTGGTGGTAACCGGGCCAGAGCCATTATGTGTGTCCATCTCTGCTAGATTCTTTTCTCTGTGCATGGGTAGGTGTGTGTATGGGTCCCACACTGGACTTGAAGTATTCCAGGAAAGTGTGGGTTACAATGATGACTGGGGAATTGATATCATCACCAACCAAAAAAAAAACCCATTGATTTTTACCTTGGCATCTGAAACAGAACGATTTCACTGGGAAAAAAAAAACATGTTAAAATAGTTTTCTTCCTCTTATTTTTTTCTCTTTATTCAAAACAGGAATCTCACATGAGGGCAGAAGCCCATATAAAAATGAAATGATCAACTAAACACAAAGACAACATATAAATAACACAAACATTAAAACCCTACAATGATCAAAAGTGATGTTATCAAAAATAACAACCCCAAATCAGTGAATCAAATCAATGATCAATGGTGGTTGTTTAATCAACAAAGCCAATAGCACCTGCTACAAAAGGAAATATTTCACTGAAGTGTATCTTGCAATCATCGAACACAAAACTGTGAAACAGAATCACGCCAGTCTTGCACTGGGTGTCCTAGGGGAAATAACCACATGTTTCTCTTCTTCCACACCCCATTCAAAATGGCCAGGTTTTCATCGACTCTGATAAAACTTGATCGTACAGAGTATCCATGCATCCACTGCACAAAGATTAATACAATATATTATCAAAGTGAACTGAAACTGAGCATATCATTGCACAATATCAATTAGGTTATCCTTTTTTCCTTTTTCCCCTTTTTCATCCTCTGTGCTCTCTCTCTGTGGCGATATCCCCACAGCCCTCTTTCCACCTCCCACATACACAGCCACACCCTCCCATCACAGCTTCAGCTCTGACAGGCCGCAGGGAAACTGAGCAAGGTGATGAAGGAGAACAGAGTTTGTGTGGAACATGTATGCGTGGAACGTCGACCTGTCAACTTGAGGAAGGCAGACCGACCTGATCACTTACGCGCAGATTACAGTGTATGGTGCTGAGTCAGGTTGGAAGGCTGCAAAATCAAAGTGTGTTTTTTTTTTTTTAGTTGGAATACCCCCAATGTGCAACAGACTATCTACCATGAAGCGTTGTTGCTTCTTGCTGCACCCACGGCCATCTTAGTGGCAATCCTTGGAGGTGAACCTGACAAGACAAATTCACAGTCTCTCGGGTACTTTCTTTTCTTTTTTTAAACTCCCTAGCTTTGCATAAAGTTTCCCATGCTGTTCTGATTTTTTCCCCCTTCTAAATCACCACCAACTGTATTCAGTGGTTACTTTTACTGGGAAGACTGGGACCGCGCAGTTCAGGTTCATCCAATAAAATGGATGCATTTCTGAGAGAGTGTTGCTAAAATGTCCTGACCAGCCCTGCAGGTGCCTGTCTGTCTGTCTCTCTGGCCTGGCTGAAGCTGGGATATATCATGAAAGCAAGAACAGCCCTGTCAGACTGGACTGGAACTCTGCAGCATCATTGTTCATCTCCTCACTGCTCTACATGAACACAAAAAGTGCCCTTCTCCCATGGTAGCCTTTCAATTCCTCTCAACACATATGTCTTTAGTGAATTCCTGTCAGGGTCAACGATATCTGCAAGTTCAAGGTGGTTGTCATTAGTGGATATGGTGGTGCCCTCCAGGAGTGGACATAGCTGCTTCATTTCTCCTGAACTCCTGTGTACACTCGCAGCATATGGCCACACCACAGAACTATGCAGATGTGTTGGTCTTCAAGTCAACCACACATTGCTAATACTACTACATTGTCCAAAAAGCTACTCTCACTAAGCTGTACATGCTTGTAGGAACAAAGCCCAAACGACATCATTACCCCTTCCTTCTCCTCCCCTACCCTCCCCTGCCCCAGAAACAACACATACACACACATGAAGACACAGTCTAGCTGCCTATGGTGGTGACAAAGCCTCCATCATCCGTTCCGTTGTAGAAGAAGAAGTTGTTGTGGGGAGGATCCTTCTGCGATACTGCCTGAAAATCACAGAGAGAGAGAGAAAAAAATCATTGACAAATCAACAACCTGAGATTTCTTCACTCTAATTAGTCTGAAACATCACCAGAGATGGGTAGCAAACTAATTTATAGCATAAAAAGCAGGTTCAAATAGTCAACAAGTTCACACTCTCCTTTTCTCTTTCTGGCCTTCGGTCATGCAGGAAAGTATCCATGCATGCACCCACCTAGCTTACACACATGCATGCACGCACGCACACACACACCCACACCCATACAACACACACATGCACACACACACACACACGCTTATATGAGAGAAGGCAAGCTGTGAAATGATCAGTCTAAAAGTTCAATATGTTTACAGACAGCTTTAAGACATTAGTTCAAACACCACCTATTGCTGTTAAAAAAAAAAAAAAAAATGCTTAAAACTTTGATGAAAAAAAATCATAAAGTTACACCTATGCCCGACATTATTTGTGAACAGAAACTCAGACTCAGCGGTTTTGCCTCATCACTCATTCAATCTTCTTGCTACCTCCCAGCAAAACATGGCGCTGTAAATCAAACATTAAACTTTGAACTGGCCCCAAACTGTTGGTGCAAGTAAAGTGACAAAACAATACCTGCACATCAAACTGCATGCATGTGTCCAGATGTTATTAGTGTGAGAATAACACACACTCTGAACTCTTTTCACACCAAGTAAAACAAAGTCACTGCTTTGATCCAGATCAAGCATTTAGCCATTATGTTTGCTAGAGAGTTCAATGAGCAGAATAATCAGTAGAAATGCATTCATGGCTGGACCGTTGTAAAAATCTGACATGACCATTGCAAAATAGTTACAGAAACATCTGTACTCGTAAGTGTAAATTGTAATCAAACTGGTAGGCCTAGGAATGCCTGTTCTACTTTCAACTCAACTCATGCTCCCTCTCACCTGCAGCTGGAACGATGCTTTTTCAAAGACGTACACTATGCTGACATTTTCAGCCTGCACTATAATGCTCTTCACTATCATTTGTTTCACCTTCAGTTTTGCTTTTATTCTGCTCGTTTTTTCTGTCATTGTCCATGAAACATGCCCATGAATGTCACAAGTGAAAGATTTCAGTTGTTTTCACATTAGATTTTGCTCTAAATTCACCCAGTCACTCAAGTGCTGGAAGTGATATCTCCCTTTTTGTTTAAAAGAAGTTTACAGGTCCACGTCTGTGGCTTGGTTTGATTCTGTTGGGGTCACAGATATCAGTGAGTCCATGGGGACTTTCATTGGACAGATATGGTGGCGCCCTCTGCAGGGAGAGCTCACTCACGCTGGCTCTGTGAGAAAGCAATTATTGTCCTCAGCAGGAGGCTTAGTAGGTGGTGTCATGTGCATGTTGGATCAGAACAGGCATCACTGAACACTACCGAAGTGACTCAGCAAAATTGCAGTGTCTCCTCTGGTGGGTTGCCTCTTGATGGCTTGACACTGACTGCTCCCTGTGGATTGCCTGTGCCAGGGCTGTGGGCGAGCTGGGCCAGACTGTGTCTGTGGATGGGGTGTCAGAATGAGGGGTTGGGTGCTATGCCACTGAGGTGGCACAGAAGATGGGACAAAAAAAAAAAAAAAAAAAAAAAAAAAGTTTTTAAGTCTTGAGACTACGCATTGCTTACATTTATGCCATATATTTTTAGTATAACTTTACGCCAATACTTGGTAAAATCTGTCAAGATGATGAATGAATATTCTAACAGTATAACTTTATGCAACCGCTTGGTTAAATCTGTTAAAATAACTTCAGAGAGATCCACACACCTCTCCAATCTAAAAGCCAAGTAACGGAGAACCCCCTGGACACCACCTCAAACCCTCAAAACAGTCCCTCCCTTTACGATATGATGGGAGTGAGGAGAAGCCAGCCTAGGTAAAGACAGACTGGTTCAGTTGAAATTGTATTAATCTGTGTATTTTACTCTTGTACAGATGAGTGGGTGAGTGAAATTCCACTTGTGTCATGTTATTTGTTGTTCACACATCATTTCATGTTTGAACTTATTTCTGATTCTGTCTGTCAATGAGCACAAATATTTTTCAGTGCATAAGCCTAGGTGAATCACTTTTTAGCCATTCTTGTATTTTTTGTTTACAGTCTTGAGCACGATAAACCTTCATTTCGATGACTGGTATCAGAAAGTTTCTCCTTCCGCCACTAGTAAGAGACATAGGAGGAGGTGAAATTCTGATATGAAAACTACTCTATAATTCTAACAGAGAAAACACTCTTGAGTCCTTCTCCTGGAGGACCACACCTGTGACCCCTACAAGTCGTGAAGTGGTACGAAGGAAGAGTCAGTGGAGCATGAAAGCACAGTGACAGAAATCCTACCTTGATGATCTCCTGTCCCAGGATACCTCCCACAACAGCACAGACAGGACTCAGCTGGCCAAAGCAGAACCTGCAACAAGCAGTCATCACTGGAACAGTGTTCGCACACCTGTGTCTTTCAACGAAGTTTCTCTCCTTTCTCCTGAATCTTATGCTTATTTCTAGTGGCACACGGCATTTAACCTCTCAACTACCAATCCCTGCTTCGCCACTGTTCTTCAGTTTCTGATTCACCAGTTGATGGATCAGTCTAACATTCTGTTACCACACCGGTTATTTGAGAAAAATTGCATTTTGAGTTGTTTCCCTTTATCCAGCAGACGTTTTGCACTGCCTCCAAAAGCTAGAAAATGAACTTTTAAATGTTCTCCTTTCACCTTGCAACATCAGTACCTGTAAGTGATGATGACTGCAGATACATTTACCATAAAGTTGCTGTTTGTAAACATTTCAACAAAAGTAAGTGTATTTTCTACAAAGAATAAGTGTACAAATCTTAAAAATGGTTGTTAAAAAAAAAAAAAAAAAAAAAGGCTGAGAAGTGAAGGAAGGTGGGGGTGGCAATCCCACTTCTTGATCAACTAGTTCTCAACCTGATCATTTATTAACCATATCTGGATAGCATACAAACTGAAAGATTTCTCCCACTGCATTTCTGTTTTAATCTGAATCAATTATTCCACTCACAAGGTACCCCCCAAACTCAACACACTTGTCACTTGTTTCTTTTGCCCTCAAAGTGCAGATCTAAGCATCAAACCCAATTTAGGTAAACCGTCCTAACCATAACTCACAGCTAGCTATTTCAAACTGATGCCAAGAAGCCAAACTAATAAGGTCTCTCCTTTTCAAAACCAACAGAGAACAATTTAGAAAGAGAAGGGGTTAGTTACCGCCAAGGATATAGAGAAACAAGGTACAGGACAAGACAATGCATTTCGACCCTCTTGGGTCTTCTTCAGGCAAAAACAGTGAACGAGAAACCACATATCTGGTCATGTTGGAGCAAACCGGTTTGCTCCAACATGACTAGTAAGAGGTTTCTCGTTCTCTGTTTTTGTTATTTGTTTTAGCCTGAAGAAGTATCCACGAGGTCGAAATGCATTGTGTCTCGTCATGTACCTTGTTTGTCTTTGTCCTTGGCCATAACTAACCCCTTCTCTGTCTAAATTTTGCTTCGTTTTCCACCCTCAATCACTCCGTTTTGGAACTCAGCAGGGAACAGTCAACACACCTGCATTCTAACAAAAAATGAGTGAACAGACCAGTTCATCCATGATAGCTCACAGTGAAATACACATTCTTGGTAACTATTTCATTCTTGCTTTAGTATTTGTTTTTTCCCCATACGCAGGCTGATTCTCCTGTATAGACAGGCAAGGATTAATCTCATCTACCCAACAAAGGGAGTGCAGTTTTGTGTGTATGAACGTGCTTTATCCCGCCATAGTTGTGTGTTTATGACCGTTTTTTTTTATCCCGCCATTAAGGCAGCGCCATACTCCAACTTCGGGGGAAGGTGCATGCTATGTGTAACGTGTCATCCATACCAAACGGCCAAACTGGCCTTCTCTTCCAAAAATTGTTGTTAGGATTTTACATGTGTGCAAGATGTTATGCATGCACTCACACACAGAACCTCAGTTTATAGTCTCATACGAAGGACTGTATGGGAGATGGAGTCAGAACCAATGTTAACTCTGAGGAAAAAAAAAAAACCTGTACCAAAACAGCCCAGCAGAGATTTGAACCCACAACCTCTGGATTACCAAGATTACAAGCCTGGAGCTCTACCACTGAGCCATTTCCGTCCCCCATTTTTGGTTTCAAAATTCCACGTCTTTTCTACAGCAAATCAATTTACATACACATGAGGAGCTATGATTCTGCTCACATAGATGGCTTTCTCTCCAACTGACTTTCATTTCTGAGTTGCAGCCCTCAGAGTTGCAGCCCTTTAATATCACAACCAAATAGGCTAAGGCACTGGTCTTGAAGTCTCACGGTGCATGGTTACAGCCCACAGCCACAGCACATTAGACAAGAGAACAAGCAAGCCTTGGTGTTGAAGTCTCACTGTGTAAGGGCTACAGCCCAACCACCACCACCCAATAAACGAAGAGAACAAGAAAGCCTTGGTGCTGAACTATCACTATGTATGGGCTTGAGCCTACACCATGGTCTATTCACTGAACAGAACAAGAAAGTGTTGGTGCTGAACTCTCACTGTGTAAAATCCTTGGGCAGCTTGGCGTCACTGATCCCTTCAGTTTCTATCTCCTTGTCGCGGAGCTTGGACAGCTGCGTGCAGTCGCTCTCAAGTGACGACGTCAGGGGACCTCCTCTTCTGCTGCTCCAGAAACTCCAGCAACACTGGACAGAGCAGACACAAAGTCACACTGGTCAGCCACCCCATGAAACAGGCAAGTAGCTAAACCTGAAGTATCAACAGGATCCCCACGTATCCACCACCGTCCCATCCATCCCCAACCCACCCTTCAACTCTCTCCCACAGGCACGCAACTACCTCACCATGAATAATATTTCAAGTGATTTTAAATGCCGGGCATGTACGTATGATTAAAACAAATAAAGAAAACATCTTGAATAGTTTCATTTGTCAACTAAACAATGCGTACACACATTCAAGATCATCAGACAGATTCAATAAAAAAAAAAAAAAAAAAAAACTGAAAATTATACAGCATTGTTACAATTATTCAAGACTGAAAAGAGTAAACAATGGTGGATTAACAAAGGGTCTTCAAATTAAAAAACACATCACACACTCCCTTTCGGAATGCAAGACCACATATTCAATTGCTGTGTCCCTTTGCAACAGATGTGAAAACCAAAAGCCTCATACAAGAACGCCTAGTTAAAACATATACTTAGGGCTGAAGCAAAAGTTTGACCATGTCATAGTACCATTTAGATCTTTTGCAGACTTCAGTTTGACAAAAAATGTGTTGCTTGTCATATATATAGGAAGAACATGTGTGCTGTGGACTGGAAATGTAAAGATAGTTTGTGGTATGTTTCAGTACTGCGTTCGTTGTGAAAATTGGTCACTCAGAGCGGGCAAACTGGCCACTGCTTACATCACCTTTGACACGGCATAGTGCATGAAGCCAAAATATTGCGGCCAAGTCTGTGGCCATTAACAAAACACAAATAATTAGTTTTCTTCATGATTCAAAATATTTGCAGAAATCCTGAGTGTGTACTGAGAAAACAATCATTGTGTATGTAAAGACTTCAGAAAAAACATTCCAATGAATATTCCATTCACAAGTTTTCAGACAGGTTTTAACTGGTGTGCTTTCTTGCTGAGGGTGTTTTTTTTTTTTTTAACCGTCCACAACATTTATGGGCAAAATCTGTTCACATAAAGACTAAAGAATTAATGTCTCACCCTTGGTGATAAAGAATGTGTTGGGAGTCTGTCTCAGTTTCTTCTTGCCCTCTGGTGAACTGGTGTCGAACTTCACTGAAAGAGCTGTCTCCAGAGCTGGGAATGTCATCGTCTGCAGCACACAAACATATTCACTGGAGGAAACAAGGAACACGCTTCCTCACTATTCTACCTAAAAATAATCTTTTAACCACCGATCTACTTTTCTGCTGGTCCACTATTTCATCCCTTGGGAAGTCAAACTACTTTTCATTACCATACTGGTACTTTGGGAAGAGTTGAGTATTAAGATGTAGTGTGACCAGGTAGCTTCAATTGCTGCTGAAGCCATTTGCACTGCCTCCCGAGAGATAGTATAAAAATAGAAGTTTTGATACTTATTGTTCATCCTGTATCAAACGTGACTGACAACAATAAATGACCGTACTAACCATCACAGGGCACTGGAGATTGTAAATGGATTTGCAAGTTGAGAGGTCATGGGTTCTATTCCCACCAAAGCCTCGACCAGCTCCCACCCAGAGTTGAGCATGCTAGGGACTCAGATAAGAAGACAGGAACAACACAGCTGAGTTTCATCCACTTGATAAAGACATCACTGCGAGCATTGCTCAAATTTCTCCACCAGCGTTGCTGTGTCTGATCCTGAGTACCTGTTAGACCTGGTTGATGCTGGGAGGTATTATGAAGAGAAGTACACAGTACAGCCCTTTCACACAGTCTCTGGTCAAAATGGAACTCTACAGCATCATCTTCCTCACTCTCATCTCACCAATCGGCTCTCAAAAAAAGTTGTATTCAATTCTATGATCCCTTCACGCCCTGTTCTCACAGTGTCCTCAGCTTCAACTTCCTTTGTACATCTATGCCCAGGGTGACTTCCTCTCCAGGTGCTTGGCATCAGCATGTTTGTGGGGACATTCGTTGGACAGACATGATGGTGCCCTCCAGAGGTGCAGGCTCACTCAAGCTGGCTCCATGACTTGGCAGTTTCTGTCATCAGCAGGGAACTTAGATGACGTTGTGTACATTTTGGTCAGAACAGGCACCACTAACTAAAACTAAAGTGATATGGCAGCAGGACAGTGTCTCCTCTGGTGGGCTGTCTCATGATGACTTGATATTGACTGCTTCTTGTGGATTGCTGGAGCAGGGGCTGTGGATGACTAAGTCACGATCTGGCTGTGGACAGGCAGCTGGAATAAGCAGAGTGGGGCTACAGCCACCGAAATGGCACGCAAGCTGAGACAGTAAGAAAAATAATGGACTGATTAACTAATCAAACAGATCTTTAATAAATGTTAGCGAAGCGCCAAGAAAAACGTGGACAAATGAGTCACAAGACAAAACACGATGCATTTTGACCTCTTGGGTCTTCTTGAGGCAAGATACAAACAGGACAACGAAAATGAACCAGCAATCACTTATCTTCAATCACTTCAGCGTAAGGTAGGCGCATTCAGCGCCTACAGTTGCCTCATTTTGCAACTAAATCTGATTAATTAATTAAAAATAATTATAAAAAATGACATGACTAATTGAGTATGACTGTGGAAGACTGAGCTGTCCAGGCACCACTAAACTGACGACTCAAACATTAACATAGACCACTGAAACGTGACTGACGCTGATTCAAATTTGGGTGGGTGTAAACCAGGTGATCCAATGGGAAGCTCAGCATGGATGCACAGCAGGAGTCATTACAGTACAGCTGTGTGACCACAATGGTCAGCCACAAACATCAGCAACATACAGACAGACAGAATTAGATTATACTACACCTACCATTGTAGAAAGAAAACGAAAAAAAAAACCCCCAAAAATTGGTGTACCGTAAGTTCAGTCTATAAGCCTCGACTTTTTTCCCCAGCTTTAAACAGCTTTTAAGCAGCGGTCCTGTGTCAGCCAGCTAATAGGCCTTGTGGATGAGATCACCTACAGCAGGGAAAAGGGCAAGCAGACAGACATGCTAGTTATGGACTTTGCGAAGGCCTTTGACAAGGTGTCCCACTCACTCCTGACCCACAAAATACAGCACTCTGGAATCACCGGCAACATCAACAACTGGATCCAGGGCTTCCTAAGCGACAGGAGGCAAACAGTTGTCGTTGACGGTGTCACCTCCACCTTCGTGCCTGTAGAGTCAGGAGTCCCCCAGGGCTCTGTCCTCAGCCCTTGCCTCTTCCTGCTTTACATCAACGATCTCCCCAAGGGCCTGGCTTCCACCGTACGGCTCTTTGCAGATGACACGGCCTGTCCCAAGACAATCACCAAAGCCGCCGACCAGCACGATCTGCAGAGAGACCTGGACAAGCTCGCTGACTGGGAAGAAAAGTGGCTGATGTCCTTACACCAGGACAAGTGTGAGGCCCTGCACTTTGGCAAGCGATGGCAGAAAACATATCATCTGAGAGACCACCCACTTAAGTCTTCCAGCCATGCTAAGTACCTCGGTGTCACCATCTCCACTGACCTCAGCTGGAAGAAACATACCAACAATGTCGCCACAAAAGCCAGCAAGACCTTGGCTTCCTGCGATGAAACCTAAAGGTCGGCTCCATCTCCATCAAAGACCAAGCCTATAAGACCATGGTGCGCCCCCAGCTGGAATATGCGTGCGAAGTTTGGGATCCGCACACTGACAACAACACACAGTCCCTCGAGAAGATCCCAAGGAGGGATGCCCGCTGGTTAGTAAACCGCTACCGCCAAACATCGAGCGTGGGAGAAATGCTTGACCAACTGAGATGGACATCACTGGAAGATCGGCGAAGAAGAACCCGCCTGACAACACTGTACAAGTACCACCATGGTGACATCATGATTGAGACCAACCATACGCCAAGACTCCTGAAAACTGGATACGCCACTTGGTACTTTCATGAACGCCATTACGCCATGGAGTCCAGCTGCAGAAACTACCGTAAATACTCCTTCCCACGCACCATCAAGGAATCAATAAGCTCCCACCTGAGGCAATTCGATCAGCCTTGGTGGTGGACTTTCAGTCCTACCTCTGATCCACCACCCCCCATCCCTCCCCCCACCCCCGTCTCTCCCACCCATCCCCTCCCACCCCATGCCCAGAGTACAAACCCTTCCCACCACACTCCAAAGTAGGGCCTACCAAAGTATGGTTAGAGGTCTGAAATATGTGAGTGTGGTGGCCCCCACTTCCCCTGCCCACTGTCCATGCAGTTAGGTAGTGAGCACTGACTGCATAAACTGACCCACAACTCCCACAGCAAACTGAAACCCCTTTGTATGCCAGAATCTTCAGCTTGATGAAGGCGGGCAGATAAAGAAGAAGTAGAAACCTGCGGCTTAAACAACGATGCGCTCATTTGCATATTTTTCATATTTTCCGATTCCAGCAGCATCACACCCTCGTCTATTCTCAGCTTCTCTGTAACTCATCATAATGTGTTTACTGTTCATGAATGTTTCGATGAGCTCCATGTTAAAGTGTTAACGGTTCACGTTGTTACAGTGTTAACTGCTCACATTATTAAATCAAAGCCGCACACATTGAAGCATTCAGACCATTATCAATGGTTTTCGCAAGGCTGAACTGGGTGCTGCAGCAGATGACAGTGCAAGCGACGGAGCAGCTGCATCCTTCACCTTGCCTCAAGAGGAAAGCGACAGTGAAAACGAGGGCTGATGTCATTAACACAGATGGCAGAGGAAGCGCTACTATTTCTGTTCAACTCCGACACTGAAGAAGAAGACTTCAGCGGATTCAGTGGACAGGACGATGATGACACTGAATTAATATCATTTTTGTTGTATATATCTGCAGCATATAGACCAATGCGGCTTATTTGTGAAAAAAGTTCAGATTTTTGTTAAACTTAGTGGGTGCCGCTGAACTTTACGGTAACCCATGCTTGCAAGGTTTGGAAAACCATGCTTTCAAAAAAGAGTAAGCTATCACGATTCCCAGTTTGTCTGGCATTCAAAGAATAAATCTATTAGTTCCATTTAAGTAGTTGAATTCCAAGCAGCTATATGAAACCTTTCAATAAAAGAACATAATTATGGAAACAAACTTTCAGTACATGACAGATTAACGGTAACAAGCTGGTGAATTTCTGTGGATGCCTTGCCTCAAACACATTTCCGAACTATCAAACACAAAGAAGCAGACTGAACCCATAGAACGTGTACAAAAAGACAGACAAAGACCAAAAAATCAAGCGAGGAACAGTGAAGAACGACCTGTTTGACAGTGATGGTTTCTGGTTCCTCCACCTTGGCTTTCTTGGCTGAGGGCTCCCCATCCCCTTCATCTCCCGCTGGGCTTCTGGCTGGTCTTGGGTTTCTTCACCTCTCTGAAACGCCAGTCACAGCAATAGTACTGGGGTCACTACACAGCAAGTGCTCAAACACTTCCAGCCACAAAGGAAACTGGGCTGATGACTGTTTGTGTCAAGATTTTAAGTTTGATGATTCATAATTTTAGCAAGAGATGAGATGAGCCTGGCAGACTATGATGTATATGTCAGAGTGTGACTGCTGAGTGGGTAGAGCATTGATTCTTAGTCTGAGGGTTGCAGGTTCAAGCCCCAGTAGTGCCTGATGGGTGTAAATGTGGAGCAAAGTTTTCCTCTATATCTCCCAGGTCAACATGATGTGCTAGTGGACATACCATCTTCATCTAATATATCAAGTATACTACCTGTCTGTCAGTCTGTGTGTGTGTGTGTGTGTGTGTGTGTGTGTGTGTGTGTGTGTGTGTGTGTGTGTGTGTGTGTGTGTGTGTGTGTGAGAGAGAGAGAGAGAGAGAGAGAGAGAGAGAGAGAGACAGTGTGTGTGTGTGTGTGTGTGTGTTGAACATGTGTGTGTCTGAGTGTGAGTGTGAGTGTGTGTGTGTGTGTGTGTGTTTCTCTGTATCCCTTTTTTTTTTTGTTCCTCATACATAATCGTATTCAGTTTTCTTCTTTCTCTAATTTTTCTACAGAAGGGGAGGTGATGGTGTGGGGGGGGAGAGAGAGGACAGGGGAAGGAAACACTGGGGGAAGTGGGGATGGGGTGGGTGGGGACACATCCAAAGGGGGACAGGAGTCCGGGAAGAAGAAGAGGAGGGCAGGACGGCAGTGGGGGGGAAGCGGGAGGGAGAAGGGATGAGGGCAAGGACATGGATGATATGGGAGCTGAGGGGAGAGGGAAGAAGAAGGGCAAGACAAGGAAAAAAAGGGGAAGAGGAGGGACAGGAGGAGAGAGAGAGACATGGAGACATGAGTGGAGGACAGGGGGGTATGGGGGACAGGTGGTGTATAAACATGTAGGCACAAAATCAGATGCGCACATTAAAGATCCAGTACACAGCTAGTGTATAAATATATATGCACAAGATCAGATACGCTCATTAAAGTTCCAGTAATTCAGGTTAAACAGGTTATGGAAACACAATGTTACCCAGCATGAGCTTCAACATATCTAATTAACTTAGTGCAGAGTTGACAACTCCTGCTCATCATGCTGCACAATGCTATGTTTACCATCAGCGCATAAAATTCGGGAATCAATATATTGCATATGTTTGATGAATGTTTCCAGTGTGTTTGACAATTGCAGTTTCTCTCTAAATGCATCCAGCCTCTCTTCTATTTTCTGCACACATGCATGCACTTTTGTGTGTGTGTGTGTGTGTGTGTGAGTGTGTGTGTGTGAGAGAGAGAGAGAGTGTGTTGTGTGTGTGTGTGTGTGTGTGTGTGTGTGTGTGTGTGTGTGTGTGTGTGTGTGTGTGTGTGTGTGTTTGTGTGTGTGCGTGTGCGTGTGCGCATGTGTCTGTGTCTGTGTCACATGGGTGCGTGCTTGAGTGCATGTGTGCACAGTGATAAATGCATTTTAAATTGGAAATACAAATGGTTTCACAGTCAATTACCATAATGAACAGACTTACGAAAAAAAAAACAACTTTATCATCATAAATACTTAGCAGTTTTTCAGTTCAATCAGTATTCATGTGGACGCTGTTTTAAGATATCATAGGTTTCAGAACCATGCCACGAAACAAGATTTGCCCAACTTTCCCTGCGTAAAGCACAGCTTAAATTCAAGTAACTGTGTGTACACACTATGCCTACACCACACACATGCTTGCACACGTGTGAGCACGCGGGCACACACACACACACACACACACACACATACACACACACACACACACACACACATATCTTAACTCTAGTTACTTTGCAAATTCACACACACACACACACACACACACGCCCATGCACACAAGCGCGCATGCACACACACACACACACGCACAATCCAACACTACTTACTTTGCAAATTCATGGGTCCCTAGGTCAGCAAACATGTAGCCGAAAAACCCAAAGATATCACCTGCATAGAACTTGACCCCAGCTTCCCGGCACACTTTGTCCAGCCGCTTCAGCGTGGTCACACCACAGCCAGTGGCACACACCACATCGAACGATCTGACAAAGTCGTCGTCCTTGTCCTCTATGCTGGATGTGTCGGCGGTGACGTTAACCATGGGATTGAGAAGCTGCGAGCGTTCCAGCGATGCCTCTGCTCTCTGAGAATACACATTTTCTTTTTCACATCCTTCACCTTTTCCTTGCAGACCATTATTAAGAAAGGAACTGGAATGTTATGCAAGTTACAGTCTGGTATCATGAATGTATAACTATTTGAAATAGCCTTCTATGGACCAAGTCTGATGCCTGATGGTAAAATAGAGGTTAAGATCTTTAAAGATGTCAATATAAAAACACTCTTGGGCATCTGAATCTCCTTCTGCTGTAATGTTTCATGGCCATTTAAACTTAATCAAGTGTGTACTAATACTGATGTGTGTTTCTGTTTTGTTTTGTTCTAAAAAAATCTTTCCAGTGTTTATGTCCCACTTTCTAACCAATTCAGTGAACTACGTTTTATTCATCATATAACATTATACAAATACAAATACATATGCATACATCATTAAGGATCTGAATCTCTACTACCCCGCATTCATCCATTTTCTATGATGCTCGTTTATGCATTTTTATGAAAAGTACATAAAAACTGATGTTTTTAATTTCTTTTGATTTCTCCACACATATGAACACATAATGAAACTTCTCATCTGGACAAAGTAAATTACAACTGATAAAGCAATTTCTGTTTGAAATGCCTTCAGAACCAACATAGAGAGAACTGCAATTGTCAAAATCTTAAATCTTACATCCATTGTATAGATCTGCTTCTTGCTTGGCAGGTGAATAAACACGCTGAACTAAAGGGGACAAGAATCCAGCATTTGACTTAAGTCTGGAAATGTATTTCAGTACCTGTTAGTAATATTCAGTCTTCTAGGTTTTAGTCATCATTATATAGTATAATACTTGCATAAACTTGCGTACACACACACACACACACACACACACACACACACACACACACACACACACACACACACATGGAACACACACGTACCAACCGAGTATTTGAATAAAGTCTAAAAGGGGCATATCTGTATGAATTATGGCACATTCCAGTATTTCAGTAAAACTACGCATATCTGTATTTATCATCAGTGAACATTATACATCATATAACATTATACATATACAATACATACATGCATTCACACACGCACGCACGCGCACACACACACACACACACACACACACACACACACACACACACACACACACACACACACACACACACACACACACACACACAAACTTACGTTTTTGCCAATTTCAGATCGTGGAATAAGGAACTGTGCAGCAGTGTCTTCTTCATCAGCCTGTGGTAAATATTGTAAAGGTAAAAACAGAAAACTACATTGTATAGAAATACATGGGCTGGCAACATTATCTGCTCCCCTGCTCCCCCTCCCCTCCCCCCACACCTCTTCCTGACTTCAACAACAGAGGCTAGTGAGAGCTGTACATCACTGAAACAATATTCAAGAGAAGGAAAGACAGTTGAAAAAAAAAAAAATCTAAAAGTTACAATCCAATTTCTCAACATCAATCACGTCAACTGATTGATCCCAGTGGTACGTTTATTTGTTTAGCTTCCTCCAACTGAAAGTCACCTAGTGTATGAACCATCCTCAAAAACAAATACCTCTCACACCCTGGCCCTTATCTATCTATCTACCTATCTACATACAAACATATCAACACTGAAATATCCCATTTATATCAAGTTCTGCTTTCTTCCAACCTGGCTGCACTCATGGCGATACATGCCAATTTCCCCTCCTTACCCATGCCTGTGGTGGGTTTGTCATTTTGTGTCAACAATGTCTGTGTCACTGTCAGCAGATAACTTCTTCTTCTGCACATGCAGGCTGATACTCCTGAGGACACTCCCTATATGGACAGGCAAGTACTAGACCCATCTACCCTACAAAGGGAGTGGAGTTTTGTGTGCATGACCGTTTTTTTTTCCTGCCATTAAGGCAGCCATACTCCGTCTTCGGGGAAGGTGCATGCTATGTGTAATGTGTCATCCATACCAATGGCCAAACTGGCCTTCTCTTCCAAAAGTTGATGGGATTTTTACGTGTGTGCAAGAAGTTATGCGTGTGTTCACACACGGAACCTCAGTTTATAGTCTCATTCGAAGGATTGTATTGGAAATGGAGTCAGAACTAATGTTAACTCTGAGGGAAAACCCCCCCTGTACCAAAACGGCCCGGCGGAGGTTAGAACCCGCAACCCTTGGATTATGAGTCTGGCGCTCCACCTACTGAGCTATTCCACCCCCAGCAGATAACAAAGGGCCGGTTGTAAATGGATCTGATGATGGCTGTACCCTTCCAGAAGGGAATGCTCACTCATCTGGCACCATAACTAAGCACTGACTGTCACAGTAGAGCACTTTTTAAGTGGGTTTTCTGCCTTGAATCAATCAAAAATGACTCAGAAGCAGGGAACTGCCTCCTCTGATTGCTTGCCTTATGATGATCTGATATTGCCAGTTCTCTTCAGCTGCCAAAACTGATCAGGGACAGAGCTGTGTCTGGTGGGAGGGTTGGAAGGAGGAGGGGATGGATGGGTGAAAGGGGGAAGGGTTAGAGGACTGGAAGAAATGGTGTATTCATGAGTAATGTTGCTAAAAGGGCAAGTTCTGAAAACAGGCCAGAAAAAAGCGTGTTCACTTCATGTTTATAGTCCAGCCAACCGGAAGGGGCCATGACAGGACAGAATATATGGACCACATGTAAAACACCACAAATCTAAATAAACCATCTGACATTCTGTCTTGCTCTTTCTCCATAATGCAAAAAGAGAGAAAATGAAAACTTTAATACTTTTGTTCTTTTTTTTTCTCCTAGTCTTACAAATCAGTTTAACTCTCACTGTCTTATCTTTTGTTTCCCTGCCAAAGCGAAGCAACATCTTTATGACTTACAACTGTTGGATCCAGCAGTGTCAGTGATTTGATTCCTGCCAGCACAATATTTTGGCCACTTCTGCTCCCAGACCACGCAATCCAATCAGCAGAACACTGGCTGCACGAAGCCTGAAAATGGAACATTTTCTTGACTGTTTAAGTGTTGGGACAATATACACAGATGTGATCAAACAATCAGCAACATAAGCTACTTATTCACACTTTAATTTTGCTACAATCTACCCGGGACTGGTTTATTGTATGTACACATATTTGTTACTGTACATCATTCCACTCCTATGCGTCATTCACAGGAACATGCTCTTATGGGATACATTATCTGAAGTGTATTGCATTCTAATTTTTACTGACTTTGCATTGTATTCACTGTAATGCTGTAGGGTGTCAACTTTCTCTTTACACTTCCTTTTTCTTAAACTGGGATTTTCAAGCAAGTTTCCACAGTACACAAGTTTCACTGTAGACAAGACCACTTTTTCGAGAATTCTTTTTTGAAGGCACAACCTCGCTTAATGGTCGTTTTCTTTTTCTTTTCACTCCTTTCTGACCCATCTGAAGAGTCAGAATCCAACTCTGTGTCGACATCATGTCTCCTCTTCAATGCCATGTTCTAACTTGAAGTGAAAGCGAGGTTTGGGGATTTTCTTTGCGCGCATGCATATTACATCTACTCACTCTAGCAGACGATATTCTTGGCTCAGTTCTGTGCAGCACAATAAGAACGGCTTTTTAACTCCTGATTTTTTTTTTCCGGGACGCCCGATTTTTTTTTTTTTACAGTGGCTTCTAAAATCAACTTTCCAGGACAAATCCTGGATGGTCAGGGATGGTAGGCATGCCTGAAAGAATATTTAAACAGGACAGAGAGAGAGACAGAGATAATGAGGGGGGGGGGGGGGGGAGGAGGGAGACATAAACAAAAATAAAGAATACTATACTGGTGACAACAGTCCAGTTTTCTATTTTACCAGTGTATAGCAACTATTGGTAAAACAGAGCAACAGTACTAACACTAACAGAGACAGTAGAAAATATTCTTTGAAATTCCCTAAAAAAGACATCACAGTTGGCACATTACGGAAAAATTTCTTCTCTGAATAGACTAGACAGAATAGACTCTCAAAGTCTGCAGGGACAAAACTGACATTTCCAACTGTGAACACCGTGAAATCAAGCCTGGACATTCACTAGAAATACCTCCCTTCCACATTTGTATGACTCAGATTTTCCAGTTTCAAAAAGGTTTTTTTTTTTTTTTCTATCATGCACATGCCAAGGCATGTTTCAGTTTGAATTCTTGTGCTTCAAACTGAATTTTTTTAGTTCACGTTTCGTTCATCACAACGTTTTTCACCATTCCAGTGCTGAAAACTTTACGTTTAGAAATTTACGTGAGAAGTATTATTTCATACACTCAAGCATGTTTTACTCTTGTCTCGTGCATTTTGCAAACTTTAAATGTACCTAACCAATTTTTTCTTTCACTATCTATTGACAGTTTAAGGGAGATCAGATGAGAATCAAGGGTGCAAAACGAAAAAAAAAATGACATAGACGAGAATTTTTCACGAGTGCCGTGATGTGCAAGACAGAAGTGGTGTAGAGGCCAGCCAGCCTCTCGTATCGGGTATGTTTACAGATGAGATCCTTTTAGCGTAGAAAAATACACACCGTCTTTGAGCATCTAGACCCCATAACCGAATCTGTCTGTCATATAAGGGCAGCTTCGTCTTCTGTTATGTTTTCCTCTTTCGTATCGGCCGTCATTTTTGAAGTTTCGCGTGTGGATGGCTATCCCGTTAAAATATTAGCTGACTTCCTGTCTATGTAGTAAAGGTTCTGGCAGAGAAATGGAGGGATTTTCCTCCCATTTCAGTCTGGGGGTATTCCGCCTGATGACAAACATCTTTGATAATTCTGTAGTTTTGCTAGAGCCTGCACTTTGAAACATCACTTGATAATGACCTTTGCTGACACACACGAGCGCGCACACACACACACACACACGCGCGCGCGCGCGCGCGCGCACGCGCATGCACACATACACGAACGCGCGCGCGCTCACGCACGCACGCACGCACGCGAGCATGCACGCACAACGATTCGGTGATCCGGTCAACTTGGCCGGTTTGATTGTGCCTTCTACAGTAGACTGTGACCTAACAATATGGGGTCTAAACTAGCTAGTTTGCCACTGTGAGAAGTCTTCTGCGTGGGACTCAGGAAAGTGTGCATGTTCTTCTTCAATTTAACGTCTATCCACGTTAAGTGATATTAGACAATGTTAGAGGGGGGGGGGGGGGGGGGGGGGTTAGAGGTATTAAGTAATATCTTCAAAGGCTTTGAAGAAAAAAACAGCAACAGCAACAATAAAAAAAAAGCAACTATGAGCTAACAAAGAACTACTGATCAAAACACTCAACATCAGTTCCAATTTACAGAACAGAAAAAAATAGGACTTTGATGTAATGAAACTGCGATTTTTCACATCAGTGATAAATCTGATACATCTTGATCCAGAGAACATTTAGGTGTTTGTGCATGTGCAGGTGCGTGCGTGCGTGCGTGTGCGTGCGTGCGTGTGTGTGCGTGTGTGTGCGTGCGTGCGTGTGTGTGTGTGTGTGTGTGTGTGTGTGTGTGTGTGTGTGTGTGTGTGTGTGTGTGTGTGTGTATGCATGGGTGTCGCAGTGCATGGCAATGTCACAGAAGATTCATGGGTTCATCTGGTGTTCATACGTAGACGCTGACAAATTTTCTTTCTTCATGTTGTAATCATGAAATCATTGTCTAGAGTGAGATTTGGGGATGCAGCAGTTTAATGCACTACATTCAACTCACTGAAGAAAACGATGAAAACAGATAGGACACTTTTACTGAACTTGAATCGAACTTGAAATCGATCCTTACCCCCTTTTTGGGTGTAGAGTTAACCAGTAAACAGACCTAATATATCAGAAAAGTAGTTACAGACTCAGAATCAAAAACTTACTTGGAGAATATTCTAACAGGGTCGCCCTGTTCTTCAGCTCACTGTTGCTATTTTGGCAGCGAGGCCTGGTGGGACGACTGTTGTGTGGGGTGAACGGTTGTCAGGATCTGATCGTAGATGGGGAAGTTCAAAGCCTTGATCTCTGTTCAAACTGGGGGTCTGGTCTTGATTTCGATGGCTTCTTTAACTTTTCTTTTTGTGAGGAAGGGCTCTTTAGATACGATCTTGGTTTCTTGGGGGCTGAACTGTGGCCTGTGGCTTGTAGATATTCATGTATGGCAGAAGTAGATCGGTTTTGTTTTGTTGTGTTCCTGTAGACGGGTGGAAGTGGTCTTGCTGTCTCGCCAATGTAGGTATGGGTACAGTCTTGACAACCTACCTGTACACTACACCACACTGCTTGAGGGGTTCCGTTTTGTCTTTGACATGGGTCAGTTACTGGCGTAGAGATTTGGTGGGTTTGTGGAACACTTTGCATCCATGTTGTTGGAAGGTACTGCCTAGACGCTCTGAGACTCCTTTAATGTAAGGGATCCCCATTTTTACACCGTCCGTATCTGTAGAAGAAGGGTAGCGAACTCGAGGGTTCTCCCACATCCATGCAGAGTATCCATTAGCGGAAAGGGCAGTCTTGATGGGTTCTTCTTCTTTCAGCTCTTCATCCTGAGTGGAACACAGTACAGAGGCTCTGTGCATGAGGGGTGTTGACAACAGATCTCTTGTGCTGGAGGGGTGGTTAGAGTGAAAGTTCAGATATTGGTCAGTGTGGGTGGGTTTCCTATAGATGGTGGTCTCCACCCTGTCGTCATGGGTTCGGGTGTTGAGTGTGTCCAGGAACGGGATCTTCCCTTCTGCTTCAGTTCCGAAGTGAACAGAGATCAAGGCTTTGAACTTCCCCCCATCTACTATCAGATCCTGACAACCGTTCACCCCACACAACAGTCGTCCCACCAGGCCTCGCTGCCACAACAGCAACAGTGAGCTGAAGACAGGGCGCGACCCTGTCGAAATTTTCTCCAAGTAAGTTTTTGATTCTGAGTCTGTAACTACTTTTCTAATGTTGAATCCAGAAACCGATCTTCAGACCTAATATAGCACTAAACCAAATAAACATTTTTTTGTATGTGCAAAATGCACAAACACAAAAACACCACTAAGAAATCATGTTTTTTTTTTTTTTTTAATTGAAAAAAAAAAGGGTCAGTAACTCGTTATTTTCAGGAATTTTGCCCGTTTCAGTACTTTTTACCTCTTGGCATCATTTTATCCCTAGTGATAAAGACCTCCGATTGCGATAAAAAGTATGTAAATATTGTAAGAGTTTCGGCTGGATCTGGTCAAGGAGGAACGAAAGTGAGCTCCTAAAATGTGTGTGTGTGTGCGTGTGTGGAATCCCAACGCTTGGTAACTGTGGTGTTTGACTTTGATGACACCGGAAACAGACTATATTGTTACAGTTTTTTTTATTTGGGAGAAAGTATCCGACATCATCCAATCACGTTTCAAGAGAGAAAACTAGCGTATCCAAACAAAAATAACTTCTTAACACGAGAGCACTTCCTCTTTACACAGCCACGATCATGCTGCTCGAAAACGAAGCAGTAAGTAATTTGTTTAGTTAAAATTGAATACAAACCGAATAAATTTGAAATACTTTACTACTGAAAGAAGTATTTCGGTTGAAATATTGTTTTTAAGTGTTTACTTATGTATTTCTTTTGTGCAGTTTCTTCTGGAACTTACCAAGCTGTTCCAGAAGGCCAGTCGTCTGGATCGGTTTCACTCACCATGAAAAGATGTGAGTTTTCTCGTCAGCAAACCACAAGTGTAGAGGTCCTTATGCAAATCCTCACTAGTTGGACATTCTTTTGGAACAGACTTTTTTTTTTTAATCCTTGACGTCGAAAGTTTGTTGAGGCCGAAAGTGGGAGTAGAACACTTGTGTTTGCCCCCCCCCCCCCCCCGTGTAAATAATGCACAGTGTTGTCTCGAAACTTTGTGGATGTGATGTAGTGTATATGGACTAGTCCACACGCAGTGACTGCTCGACAAAACTGGCACTGTGTGTGTGTGTGTGTGTGAGGATTGGGGGGGGGGGGGGGGGGGGGGGGGGCAGTGGCACGTAAGTTCCATATGGCATGCCATATGGTGTTTGTGTCCTGACTTGATCCAGCAGCATGCTGTAATGACATTACAGTGTGACAAAACTTTGCTTTCATGATTTAATTGTCTTCAACTGTCCGAAGGCTGAAAGGTTTGGGATTAGGCCATGAAGCTTTTTGTTTTCGCATCGCACTGATATACAGCAGCTTTCAAAGCATTCTATTTAGCATGACAGAGCAACAAAGTTTGCTGTTTTGTTTTTATTGAGAGTGTTTGCACAATAAAGTTATTTCTGTTCCTGTTTGTGTGAGGGAGTGGTGGTGGAATGGCCGGTGGTTGATGTGGGTGGGTGGTGAAGGAGGAAAGTGGTATAAATCTGTTAAATTTTGTTCTGCTGGAAACAGTTTGTTCTCAAAAGACTGATTTTAAATTTAGCTTCACTGGAACCAGTTGTCTTCTCAAAATAGACACTCTCTGGGTAGATCCGACAGACAAAATATGTATGGGCGTCAGTCATTAGTAACGATTCATCATCATCAGACAGTGTTTTACCAGTTTAGTGACCAATATAATTGTAAAGCAAATGAAAAGGCTTTTTTTTTACATTTTTATTATTTCGTCACAATCATAATTAATTTGATTTTGCACTTACCTTAAGCGTAAGGAGAGAACTCGTCTGGTCACCATTTCTGGTGTTATTTCATTTTCATCTCCAAGAGCTTTCTCTTTCTCTCTGTCTTCTTCAGCATTTTCATAGATTTATTTTTAGTGTGTGACTACACTTTTTATTTTTTACATGATTTGATAGCAGGTAGGTAAATTTTCAGATGTTGTCAAATTTCATGGAATTTTTTGTTTTGTTTTCTAACATGAATTGTTTTATCATTTGTTGCTTTTGTTTATATTTGATTGTTTTATTTGCTCATTTCAAACAGTTGATGGCCACAATAAACCAAAGCCAAGGAATGGAGCGCTTTCCTGAACCCAGTGAATACAAGTGTCTGATTCGGGCAACATTAGGAAACCGAAAAATCTCCACTGTGGTATATACCATTTTTGATACATGTGCTGGTAGTCATTTAATGTGTGTGTGTGTACAAAATATTAGAAATCTGTACTAAATTTGCAGACATTTATAATGAAGTCAGAGATTAAGGTGTAAATGATTCTTATAAACATTGTATGTAACTTGAAGGATGACAAAAATGTGATAAACTCATAGAATGATGATGATATTTTTTATATGCGTAAAATTAAATTAACTTCATTACAGACAGATGAAAAGATTCTGAAGAAGGAAAGCTGCCAATTGTTTATAAACCACATATTCATTTTTGACAGGTATTATTATCTAATAATCTGAGTTTTTTATTTTTTTTTTTAATGAAGATAGATTGAGAGATAAATAAAAAAATAGATAAATAATGATGATGGAGCCACAACTTTCAGATTCTTGTTGATGTTATTTTGTGTTTAGATTAATAAGAATAAGATGTGTGACTTTTTTGCATCCAGAGATGTTCATCTGTGGTTTAAGGTTCTCATTTCAGTGTTGGAAGTTTTGTCAGATTCTGTAATTTTTAGCTCTTTGTATTCAAAATTTGTATGTAAGACACAGCAAATACGTAACAGCTTTGTACTGGACAAAATCAAAGAGATAAAGCATACCAAATGTTAGTATGCTTTCATGTTCAGTTTGCAGTTTTATTTGTAGATATTTCAGTTTGCAGTTTTTATTTGTAGATATTTGTTTCTTTACAGTTTGGGGATTTGCTCATTTACGTTAAAACTTCCGAAAAGAACACACAGATTATACAGCTGACACAGTAATACTTACGTACATGTTCATTACTTAGTAGCATTGTATCTAATTCATTTTTTCTTTTAACAGATCAATCACAAGGATGTTACAAAGTTTCAAATGGTAAGTTGATAATTTTAATGCTATTCTCATTAGATATATTGAAAATGATGTTTTTTAACATTTTCCATTAATTTTTAAAAATATTTGTGAAAAGTGTGAATTATTAGATTCTCATTATCATTGATGAAAAAATAGAGGGGGGAAGAAACAGTAAGTCATTTTGTTTTCCCATGCCTTCGTCAGACTCCCGTATGCTTGCACAGGTAACTGAACCTGTTCAGGGCGAGAGAATTGGTCAGGTGGCTGGGCTATCCAGTCAGGAAACCACAAAAATGACAGCTGCTGGTCAGCGATTCAGCGAGGTAGACCTACTAGTACTACTGGCACACACAGTTGCCCATAAGCTGTTACCAGGTGTGTAATTCAAACGTCATTATTTGAGATGTGTAGTGTGGTGAAAAGCCAGCCAACTTGTAGACAGGAGGCAGATACAGAGCCAGTGAAACCAAAAAGAGGTAAATGCCATCAGTATGCTGCACGCTGGAAATCCAGCAAGTGAAAGATGATGGTACTGCTCCTGTCCTGTCTAATTCTTCACATTAACATATAAACATGTCTTTTCTTTAACACAAGTGTAAAGTGAAACAATTTCTGATACTGCATGATCTGATTTTCCCATTTTGCTTTTGCTTTTGTGATTCATGTTGAATGCCATCTCTGGCATTACTAATGCTGCCATTCATTCCAGCTTTGCCATACTCGGCCACATGCTGGCCCATTTCGTCACAGTTCCAAATTCCAGCAGTCCACAGGGAGCTCTCAGTATGAACTCAGCATGAGTCTTCCCATCAGAGGTGGTGGTGCAGTGCTGAGTAGTCACTTTTACTCTGTTCAGCACTGCGTTTTCTGATCTGCATGCACAGGGCAAGAACTACGCTCCCCACTAGTGACAGTGGTTGCTGGGTTGGAGCCATCATGAGGATCTCCTCGGGATGGAGACCACCACTATGTCCAGCTCATTTACTCACTGACACACAAGATTTGATACAGACACCTCACAGACATGGATGTGACAGAGAAATGAAAATTAAGGCCACTACAAGAGCAGAGCTGTGGCCACAGAATTTGAGGACTATTGAAAGGATGATTGACGAGGATGATCATATTTTAAAAAGTTTGGTCTATGTATGAGTTCCTTTCACAATAGATCCTGCCACCAACCAGATCCGAGTGATGCTGACACCTGCAACATTGTTCAAGAACTTCATGCAGCATTCTTGGCTATGCATCTGTGGCATAGATGAAGCCCAGTTGTGTGCTTCCAGCCATTCTGTTTGAAACCCTGGAAGACACAAATAGGTAGTTTGCAGTCAAGATGAATAAATTCACAAGTATATGCCTCTGGAAGGGTTTTAAAGCAGCTGTCTGTTGGCTTCGGCCTGGGACATTACCACTAGACCATAGTAGCAGGACATCTATACAGTTTAGAGAGAAGTGTGTGATCACAATGTTGAACTGTCATGGTTGCGGATTCATACCCAACAGTACTGGTAGTTAATTGTTGGCTTTGGTTCTACCTTGAAAATGTATTCACTTCTGCACTTTGTGTTTGAAGCATCAAACTAAGTATGCATGCTTGCATGCACACACACACACACACACACACACTCTCTCTCTCTCTCTCTCTCACTCATTCACACACAGTCCATTAATATGAATGTACTAGTATAGAAGTACAGATTCAAAGTAAACTGTTTTGCATTGTCATCACAGTTTATTCTAATGAAAGGAAACAAAAGTTATAAGAAAAAAAAGAAGTTAGAAAATGAATATAAATGTACATCTGGCAGTTACTCACAAATATCAGGACCTTTTACCCAGCCACTGACATGGAGTTTCTTGTTCATACTCACGCACATCTGAATAAAATGTGTAAAGTGTATAATGTTGATGTTTTTTTGTTTGAATTGTAGTTAAACCTTCAGATCTCAAATAAATCCCCCCCCCCCCCCCCCCCCCCCCTTTCCGATTCTCGCCTCCTCCCCTTCAAGTCTTTTGACAGAGGAGCAAACTGACCTTTACGATGCGAGGTCTGTAGGAAACATGAGTATGAACAGGACAAAGCTGATCCCTGGTTGGAGTTCAGATTAAATTATGAAATAAAAATGTTACCTGCCTTACTTAACAGGTGCATAATTCAAATTCAGTTACTGTTGTTCTTGTGTCCAACCAGAATAGGATAATGTTTTTTTTTTTTGTTTTGATTTTTAGCTTGACAGTAGCTCCGGTGTTTCAGGCTTACGGGAATTTGTTGAAGGCCAACATTGATGGTTTGAAGAAGAAGGACAAGAAGTCGGCCAAAGGCAAAAGCAAGTCCAAGGCAACACAGTAGACAGCTGCTGCTGATCCTTCAAGGCAATGATCGTCTGGTCCCTGTCTTGGTGCACCGAGAGACAGTTTCTTTTTATTCATCTGTGAATGCAGAAATGGATGGTGTTTGTGAATTTGATGGTGTGTGCGAGTTGTGTGTGTGTGAATTTTCTTCACTTTCAGCTCTTCTTCAGAATGCATGGTGCAGGATGTAGGGAGGATCCAACCGTCAGACATTGTGTGTTGCCGGTGAAATGGTTGAGGATTGTGAAAATGGTTTAGTCTCATGTAATTTTTTTTTTTTTCTGGATGAAAAAAGTGAGCAAACGTGAATAAATTGAAAATACCTGATAAAGGATTTTGTTTTGTGCATGCAAGCTGTTTCAAGTGTGCATTTGTGCGCTGACACCGTAATTGTGTGTATAATGGATCATTAATTGATCTCTATGGCACAGGTGCCAGATGGGTTGTCAATAGGCTGTGGTTTGAACCAAAATGGTTTAACAGTTCGCGGTGAGGAAAGAGCCCCATTTTAATCCTTGATGAATCCTGTAATTTTAGCATGTTTTTACTTTATGATTAATTAAGGATAAAGATGATGCAATATTTATTCGAAACAGCATGTGAGATAGGCTGTACTCCTCTTTCTTTCATTGATGTTTTCTGGCATCAAAGGCACCTGCAGTCCCTGCACTCTGCTTCCTTTCATTTACCTAGTATCAATCACTAAACAGGCCCGATAGATTTAGGAAGGCACTCGCAGTGTTGCTCCTAAATTTGAGCAGGAGTTGGTATTTGATATTAAAGTGTATAGCTAGCAACTTTGGAGAAGCACATCGGTGATTTTACTGGGGAGATGGAAGCTGGGAAGGCCATAGCTCTCTCCTGAGAACACAGCAGTGGTCTGTGAACTCAAACCCTCAGGAACTAAAGTACTGAATTTTATTGACAAAAAAGCACTTTTAAATATAGGTGCATCCTTTGCTTTTCAGGAATATATTTTGTCTATGAATAAAGGGCTTTGGAATGCCACACACAAATTTCACAGAATACAGAAGTCAGTCCTCCTACCAGCGCTTGTGGCACAGTGGTTGGTATCATGGATTTTGGGCTGTGCGGTTGTGGGTTCGATTCCCACCAGAGTTCTTTACATGTGGGATTTTTCAGCACAGACTGGCTTTTACCAACACTGAATTTGCTATGGCCTCAGCTGGGAAGACTGGATCCATGTGGTTGAGATTCATCCATTAATACTTTGAAACTCCCTCTGAGGTGGAGTTGTGACGGTGACATTCCCATGACAGCTCAGTGTGACACAAGCCTTGGGCAAATGGTTCTTATCGGTCTTTTTTTTTTTTTTTTTTTTCTGTATTTCTTGTAAACTGTATTAAAACTGACCAAGAGGACTCGCCGAAGAAGAAGTGAAAAACACTTACTGGTGGCATTGCACATCACATTCTCACTGAAGACGATAGAAAGACAACCATTTCACTCTGTATTCATAAGAAAGAAAGCTGCAGCTATGCATAAATACATAACTAAAAAAAAATTCCAGCACTGAAGATTCTCAGGCTTTCTCATGGCACCATTAGCGACACTCTGAGTCGGATGACGTACAAACTGTGGTCACTGTCACAGGGTTGTCTGCTGGTGAAGTGGCTCCACCTGAAACAACAGGTTGTTGAACTTAAACACTTGCATTCGTTGGTGAACAATGAAAAAGGAAGTAAATTATCCAGAATAAATCACCAGCCATTGGTTGTAGTGTTCGAACACAATGATTGTACACTGCAAGTGCCACCACTGCTCAAGAATTTTGTCTCCAGATTTTTTATTTTGACATCTTTTCCCAGTGCATAGTATTTTTGCCAAACATACACAAAATACGGCAAAATCGTATGGGTAAACAGGTCTGAACAAGCATGCTCACCTTGAGGGGGACCAGCAGAAGATAGTGGTAGGAAGTCATCCATGCATAAAATGTCTGTGTTGTTGGGACACTGTATGTGTCCAGTTAAACCCGAGATCTGCAACAGATGTCACCAGTATGTCAGGCCTGAACATCTGAAGTTTGCTCTTGGGGTATTTCTCATCAAAGACCATGCACAGGAAAGGAACATAGTTGGGAAATTCATTTCTTCTTAACAGTTTCTTTGCAGAAAGCTGATGCCCAGTGAAGGCTTTAAATGTGAAAATGCTCTGCATTTCAGAATGACTTTGAATTAACAGCTAGCGCAAGTTGACTTTCAGTGGTTAATCCCACTACTGTCGATGTTGTCATGCAAAGACACTGGTCTCTGACACTTAAAACTTAACCACGGAAAAAAGACACACTTTCAAAGGGTCTACTTTCCATAATTGGGAGCAATACATACAAACACTACACATTAAAATGGTGAAGTGAAGGGTGCATATGCTTTGTATGCTGTTCTGTTGCTTCTTTTCATATATCCGTTGTTGTTTTTTTAACTTACTCCATTCTCCAGTCCTACGCCACACCCATTTTCACGAATCCTTTATGATATACCATCCCAGGGAATGGACAAGCCTTCTCCATTTTACAAGCCATTTTACAAGCCTTCATTCAACAGTATCAAGAGATCATACGACATCTGACGACATTCCCCCCAATTCCTCCCCAAGTCATTATCTCACTCCTTCCCCAAGGACTCCAAAGTCACTGACCTGAATACTCTGACCAGGCGGACATGGTGTCCACCCTGTCCCTGAAGTCTGACCAGCACGGTGCCATTCTCTAAGCATCGCCTCCTGTAACACTGGCCCACCAACCCCTCACCTCCACTCTGCAATCAACGGACATAACCACACACCTAGCAAACCCAACTTGGTTGTAAGTGATAATGCAGTGACCTTTCTCAATAGAACATGTCACCCCTGTGAAGACTTCTGAACTATTTTCCCTTTAGTCTATTCTGGATTTACCAATGGTCCTGAAGCCCATCAGGGGCATGGAGACGCTGGAATGATGAATGCTGCACTAACTGTCCCCACCTCTGACAGTTCTAGGCCAGTGCCTGGTTACTGCACATCTCCTGGTCCACTGGGCAATGTCACCTCTCTCCTCCTCCTTCTCTGATCCTCCTGTCCCCCCCCCCCCCCCCCACCCCACCTGGCAGGATGGTCTTGGCAAGTCTTGGATCTTGTCCCATGACCATACTAGCCAGCTTTCCATTCCCAACTGTTGTCAACAGGTGTTCGCACTGACTAGCAAACTGCCTGTGTTATTGTTCATTTGTGTGTTTTTGTTCTTCTTTTAAGTGAAAGTCCAACTACCTTTATCCAAGATATGTTAAATTACTGACAACCACTGATTCATGGACCAAATATTTGTTTAATCATAAATGAACAGGCCTAATTTTAACCCTTCAATGACAAGAACCTAGCAATAAAACATCAGCAAGCAGACATGCAAACATAAACATGTGAAAAACGCACAGTTTGGGAAGAAAACCCTACTAGATACCTTAAAACAATGTAACACAAGCTGACACAGAAGGTCCAAGACCGTCTCAAAGTGATGGAAGAGAACAGGCCTTCAAACTGGTAGTTCTGTGGTCATTGCAAGCTAAGACTTTCCACTTATCAACTGCAGCTTTGATTTCAGCATCAGTGACAGGTTCAAACAATGGTACCATTAATTCCAGTGTTGGTGGCAGACTGAGGTACCCTATGCTAAATACAAGGTAAGGTAATGCTGCTTATAGCCCAGCCGACCGCAAAGGGCCATATCATGGCAATGATATATACAAACAAAACAATACAAATGACCACCATACCTGCACCGGTCCTTTAGTAACATTGGAAAGGAAACAGCGGCTGGATGAAGAATAGATTTCCAGACTGCTGTCTGCCAATTCCGCAATGTTCTCTGTGCAGGATCCCTGTTGAGATTATGCCTTTCATGAAATGATGCAATGCCAACACCCCATCCAATCATTTTTTTCAGTAAAAAAAATACTGATTCTAAATTTTTTTTTCCCTGTATTTTCAAGGCACTCCCAATAGCACTACTAACTTCTCTCATCTCAGCTCCCATCCCCCAAGTGCCATACCGACTTGTCTTTTCACAGCTTCAGCACTGGCAACAATCAATAAGGCTGACATAAAGCAACCCACCTGAGGAGACACTGAACTGCTGAGCAACTGCAATGATGTTCAGTGGTGTCCAGCATATACAAGACACCAACAGTAAAAGTTTAATCCCAGGGCCAACATGAGTGAGCTCCCCTTTGGAAAACGTCACCACATCCATCCAAGGACACTAGTTCAACTTGCTGATACCCATGACTTTGACGCAAATTTGCTGAACAGCTGGGTATGGAGAGGAAACTGAGCTTCTAATATCAGCAGGGCATGGACCACAGAATTTGAGACTTCAGGGTTCATTGTTTTATTTAAAGTGTTAATGAAGAAAATGTCAAGGGGTTCCTTCTGATTTGGGATTACATAAGGTAGAACTCCAGGTTTTCTTTCACAACATATCCTGCAACCAACTAACAAGGCTTTATGATTTATCTGCTGCAGCATTGGCCATGAAATTTTAGCAACCTCCTCCAAGACATTTAAGACGAGGAAACTTGATTCCTGTTGTTCCTGAGCGTTATCTGAGCATTTAACACATTCAGCTACTCTGGTTATGAGCTGCCTAGGACCAAAATCTCCCACAAAGATATATATTATCTGATGTGATTCAAACCGATAATGTGATTCAAGCCAATAAACCAGAATGCTATATACTGCACCACACACACTTTCCAGATTCTAATGTTCATATCACCTGCACTTACACACACACACACACACACACACACACAGCGCATCCACAAAGACACACACACACACACACTCCCACACACACACACACACACTCCCTCATACACACAATGAAATAAATCGTTTACCTTAGGAACTGGAGCATAAACCCCACAAGTTCTGTTTGTCTTGAAGGCGTCACAAATAGCTTTATCCCTCAACAAGAAATGACATCCGCTGGAACTAGACAAATTGAGGCAAGCACACATTTGAAGCACTGGTCAATAAATCTCATATAATGCTTCATGTTGAGTTTTAACTCATCAAAGACAGAGAATCCAGCAAAAGTTAGAACAAGACAGAGGGTGACAAATTTAATGATGAAGGTTGGTTTTCATTTATCACAGATGTGTAAAACAAAGGCATGAACATGCAACACTTGGTAAACATTATTTTTTTTCCTGTGATGCCCAACATCACATAGGGATGGTTTTGACTGAATGAACTTTGGGTGG
The DNA here is from genome assembly GCA_016801955.1 of Conus betulinus. Classification (NCBI taxonomy): domain Eukaryota; kingdom Metazoa; phylum Mollusca; class Gastropoda; order Neogastropoda; family Conidae; genus Conus; species Conus betulinus. The sequence continues at coordinate 246,868 of JADBJO010001604.1, forward strand.
TTATCTTGTGAGCTGGGTGTAGTGCAGATGGGCTGCTTGGCTAATCAACCACATTTAATGGGGACAGGTAGGGGGAGGAGATGAAGGAGGGGGGTAGAGACAGAGGGGAAGAGGGTGGGTATGGGAAAACTGGATGGGGTAGGGAAAGGTGATGGAAGAAGTGCATGGATTAGGGGTGTCGTTTAAAAACTGAAATTTGAGCTTTCCACAGATCTTACTGATGCTGGCTCCTGCAGAAGACAATTCCATTTGCAACTAGAACCATTTCCTCCCAGCCCACAAGTCTGCAACTCTAACCACTGCACCACCACGGCTCTGACTCCCACGTGTCTGTGTGTGTGTGTGTGTGTGTGTGTGTGTGCGCGCGTGCGTGCGTGCATGCTTGCGTGCATGTGTGCATGTGTGTGTGTATGTGTGTGTACCAATTATCAAAAGTAAACTTGGACTCATTTTGTGACAGATGATTACACCAAAACATATTCAAACCCATGAAATTAGCAACCACTTGCTTTTGTATCCCCACTCCTGCCTTAATTTCCAAACTTGTTGTTTTTTCGGATTTATATGGTTTCAAAGTTCAAACTTTTAACCACAAAATCCACTTCATAATGCCTGTCTGCCAAGTTCATCAACTTCTGAACTGTCCTGTTCTACCCATCAAGGAGTTGGTACACTTTCCGATACCATACTGGTTGTTTGGGAACAGCTGAGCATTGAGATACAGCACATAAACTGGGGAAGCCCGCTATTCTGCAGCAGCCATTTACATAGCATTCAAAATGCACTCACTGAATTCAAAAATACTTTTTTTTCACCTCCAATCACATGTGTGACTGACAAAAGCAATAAATGACAGTAACAGATGACTCATTAGTGCAGACTATACCAGAGTGACTGACGATGACCCCAGCACTGATGACAATGACCATGACAATGGCTTGGGTGACCTATGTGTGGTGAATCATCATAAAATCATCCCAATGTGGGTGAGTGATCACATCAGTCAGTCACAAGCTTAAGCAACACATACACACATATACCTGCACATCAATCTGCATCTGTTACATGACTTTATACAAAATTTGATCTATTTCTGACTTGCAAGGTTTCAGTTTCTTTGAGCAAGTACCTAAAATTGTCTAGCACCTTGAACATCTCATCTGGAATTTTGGGGAACTCTTGCACAAAAATACACTCGTAGTTTACGTTTCCCATACTTGTCAAAAAACAGAAATATTCGTCATTCTTCTGGCAGTGATCTGGCAATGCGAACCAACACCCAGCACCTGAAACACAGGGGAAAAAATGCTCTACGAGATCACACAGCAAAATTAATACATGAAGACCTCTTAATAAAAGGACCTCAAGAAATAACTAGGAAAAGGGGATCTGTAGACAGCGATGGGAGTTATAAAGAGAATCACTTCAAGAAAAACACACACACACACACACACACACACACACAAAATGAGGGGCCAGGATTCATACTGAGGTGACAGCAGATTACCAGCAATTGCGGCCTAGTGGCTACCATTACTGATTCCCAGTTGGAAGGTTGTGGGTTTGATTCCTATCAGAGCCATGTTTGTTTGTGAGATATTTTGGCTCATGACTGGTTCCTACTCAGAGTTGCGTTGCCATGGGCTCTTCTGGGAAGACTCGAACCACAGAATCAAGTTTCATCCACTTAATGGACACCTCTCTGACAACGTTGCTCAAAGGTCCTACTAAGCACCGCAGGTATCTGTATCTCCTGGGCCTGGTTGACTTCCAGATATATTATAAATGTCCAGCTCTGTCATGCAGAACGGAACTCTAAAGCATCATCTTCATCATCCGCAACCTCATCAATCAGCAGGAAAAAAAAAAAGCCTCCGCTTTTGTGACCCTTCATGCCCTGCTCTCATGGTTACCTCAGTTTCCAGTTTCCCTTCTGTGTCTATGTCCTTGGTGAGTTCATGTTGAAATCATCAGCAAGAGGAGGAGAAGACAACAAGAGCATTTGTGTGAGACTGCCTGCATGCTTTAAACGTAAGTGCGTATGTGATTGGAGTGTGAGCAACACATGGGATGACGCCTGCAACCATGTTACAAAAGAGTGCATGGCTGGATCTGTGGCAGAGCTCCAAGCTGGCAGTCAGGTGTTGAGAGTTTAAATCTCTTAATGGCACCCAAGATCAAAAAGAAAATGGCATTTTTACGGACAATCTTAACATGCTATCATTCTGGTAGGATCACCATAGTGTTAAATACTTCTCCTATCCCCCACCCACTCCTTCAGCTCTATCAGCTCCTTCAGCTCTATGTACCCTATCCCCAATCTCTGCTTTCTTGGGATGATTAACTCTGTTTTCTGCAACTGTGAATATTGAACCTGATTGCAACTAACAAAGCCACACCATGATCTACTACCCTCTATATATAAAAATATTAAAAGGCAGTGACAGTGACAGCCCCTTTCAACTAGACAGTCACAACATCTTCATATCATCGACAGAGTGATTTCAGATATAACCATTTCAACTTATCCAACAATATATGGCAACAGCCACATGAGCTACAGCTTACTGGTGAAAAGTTTCCTTTGATGTAAAGGATGTATGTCACATCCACGAGCCACACGTGACCTCACGAGTATGTGCAGAGGTCATAACAAAATTCAGAACAATGCTGCATGTAAATCTCCTTAAAGCTTCATTTCACTCCATTCAATTTTTTTTCCACAGATTATGTACCACTCTGTGCTTGGACAAAAGATGTTCAAACACCAGTATCTCTACAGCTTTTGGGTAGACTGGATCATTCTAATACAGCCAGAAAAAAAATAAAAAGAAATTTGATTCTGGCATTTGACCATAAGCAGTAATACAACTATTCATATATCAGAGTGGAATGTCAAGGTAAACTGTGTCGCTCCACATAAAATGTCATTAGAGGGGCAAAATTCTCTTCAGGTATATCCAGACACCAGCCTTAATAGCTGGGTTGGTTGCAATATATCTAGCTGGTTGCGCATGACTGAATGAAAGCTGAGGAGATTCCTATCCCCCTTAGCGTCGACCACGGCCCTATGATCTCCTGTCACAGGACATTAAACCCTTATGATCTCCTGTCATAGGATTATGACGATGACGATATTCACACACACACACACACACACACACACACACACACACACACACACACACACACACACAGAGGTTTACCATTTATTGCCAGGCTACAATGACAAACGTGTACAAACATAACTACACACACACACACACACACACTCACAAGTACCTGCTTTTTCACGACCCATGGGACATACCTTTGCCCCAGAGAAAAGGGTCTGCATTGGAGAAGTTGACCTTGTACCAGCCAGAATCTTCCAATACTGCCAGTGTGATGGGATCCAGTGCGTGATACGGCACCTGTTCTCAAAAGCAGATGCAGTCAACAAATCAGAAGTATGAAAGTGATCAAAACTACAGGAGTGATACACCAAATTTTACTGTTGCTGACAGCATCAGAAATTCTGTCAAATATGTCAATTAGGCATTCGAGTAAGATGAAGCATAGAAGCTACCCCTCACTGATCTACTCTTAATCCTTTCCCTTTTTTTTTTCTACCCCAAAATGAAATATAATTTTGTTGTAAAATATCTTTTTAACATTAGTCACTATCCTTTCTGGATTGTGTGAGTTAAAAGTTTCTCATCCAAAACAGTATTGCAATGCAGAAGCATACACAAATTCTCATCTCCTTCAGTTTCAAATTAGGGGAACAGAACAAGAAGCTAGGCTCCCTGAATTTCACCTCACCTAAACAGCCACCATTCACTTCCATTCCACTGGTTTTGACAAGTAACAAAAGTTAACGAACTGCCAAAAAAACATGTAGACAAATGAATCACAAGACAAAACATGATGCGTTTCGACCTCTTAGGTCTTCTTCAAGCAAGATACAAAACAATTATTACAACGAAAATGAACGAGCAATCACTTGTCTTCAATCACTTCAGTGCAAGACAGGTGTTGAAATAATTTCAGCGCCTATCTTGCAACTTTTCAGCCAATTCAAAATAGGTCACAGTACAATAGACCTAATGATCTATCTCAGTCAAGTACCAGCTAGCAAACTGTGTGCCCTCCTGTGAGAAAATATGGTTCAAACCTCAGTTAAAAATCAGTTCATTGTAACTCTCTTAACTGGATCATGGACTTCAGTTCAGAGAGAAACTATGGTTCGTCATCCATTCACAATTCAGAATAAAGAACAGCCGTAAGCTGTTCTTGAAGTCCATCACCATAAATCCGAGTCACACTTACATTTTCCACTTCAGGGGTCATCATCAGGGATATACATCATTAGTGAATCCCAGTGAGAAGTGGCTGCAAAATTCTAGCACACGCACACACACACACACACACACACACACACACACATGCGCTCGCAGGCGTGCGCGCGCACACACACACACACACACACACATGCAAACATACACTCTGACATAGATTTCCTGGCACTCTCCAGCAGTCACAAACAACCACACACCCAACTTGGGGCACAGTTTGACAAGCAAGACAAAACCAAAATCAGCTCACAGGCTCAGCTGATACTGACTTCAACTAAACTGAACATTCAGAGAGAGAGATGGAATATTGTTTATGATCAGCCGACTGCATAGGGCCCTGTCAAAGTCAACTCTCAAGTCAGATAAAAAAAAACACCATTCAATCTCTCTCTCTCTCTCTCTCTCTCTCTCTCTCACTCTCACACACACACACACACACTCACTAAAACACATCTTCTAAATACACACTGGACTTGTGTCAAAATCTCTCTCCCGTAATATCCTAGACCAGAAGGAAAAATATGACCTGCATACTTAGTGAGTCACTGAAACAATTTGCAAATGAATCTCAGTTTCAGGCATCTTTACAAACTGGATAACTCAAGGTGTATTAGCTTTATGCCCTTCTGAAGGAACTCACTCTTCTGGAAGGTGAAGATGACTCTGTTAGTCAATGTACTTACTTTGTTTATTTAAAAGCACCTTTACCTAAACTAGGTCAGAAAACTTAGTAGTTTGCGAAAGTGTGTGTGTGTGTGTGTGGGGGGGGGGGGGGGGGGGGAGGAACCCACTTCTACAGCATATGACACAGACAGGCGGAAAAAAAAAAAAAAAAAAAAGAAAAATCATCATCCAAACTTCTTTTAAACACAAACTATTGACAAAACCATGGAGTGAAACATCTGCATGTAATAATCTCCAAATACAAATTCCTTGCATCAACAGAATGCTTTACACTGCATACCGTATGCAAACACAAGCATACCTTTATATGTATACCTTTGTAAGAACATGCAAACGTGCATGTGTATGCACACAGTGCACGCATGTAACTGTGTGTCTGCAAGTCTGTATGTATTTGTGTGTGCAAGTGTACTGAATTCTGCTATATCACTTCATCATCACAACAGGTTACTCTGAATGACAGTTGGGCTGTTCTCCCTCTTTTTTTCTGTCTGCCCATGGTTCTGTTGACCTTCAAAGAGGATTTTACGACTGAAGTTTGCTATGGAAATCGCTATCATTGTTGCAGATTCTTTGGCCATGTGCTAGGTAAATGCTGCGCACAAGATCTCCATTTCTTGTCTGAAAGTCTAGCACAGCACATGTATGTGTCAGCGCTTAGAATTTGTCTATGAAAGGATTAAATCTTTTCAGGCAACCTAAACAACATTGATTACATTGACCTAGAATATGTTCTATCTGATAATCCTAAAGTAGAACATTTTCCATCCTAGAACATGACACAGAACATTTTCCACCTGAGAGTATGACACAGACATTTTTTCATCTGAGAGTATGACACAGAACATTTTTCATCTGAGAGTATAACACCGAACATTTTCCATCTGAGAGTATGACACAGAACATTTTTCATCTGAGAGTATAACACAGAACATTTTTCATCTGAGAGATAGCATGAATATTTTTCATCTGAGAGTATAACACAGAACATTTTTCATCTGAGAGTATAACACAGAATTTTTTATCTGAGAGTATAACACAGAACATTTTCCATCTGAGAGTATGACACAGAACATTTTTCATCCAATAACGTAACACAGAACATCTGCTATCTGACAACCTAATCAGAAAATTTGTCCACCACAATAGCCTATCACAGAACATCTTCTATCTGATAACGAAGCAGATGTTCACGCACCTTGGTCTGCAGAAGACCACCGAAAATGTCTTCTGAATGACAACCGAAGTGTTGCCTGGTCCGGTTGACCACAGTCGGAGGTATTAGCCAGTGATGTCTATGGTCGTTTTTACAGACGCCCCTTTCCTTGCATTCCTCACCTGCTGTCACTCATACACACAGGTCGTTTTTTACAGACGCCCTTTCCTTGCATTCCTCACCTGCTGTCACATCATACACACAGCCTCCTTTCTTTACATTCCTGTCCCTTTGGTAAACATTCACACGGCCTCCCTTTCTTTACATTCCTGTCCCTTTGGTGTATCATACACACAGCCTCCTTTCTTTACATTCCTGTCCCTTTGGTATATCATACACAGCCTCCTGTCTTTACATTCCTGTCCCTTTGGTATATCATACACACGGCCTCCTTTCTTTACATTCCTGTCCCTTTGGTGTATCATACACACACAGCCTCCTGTCTTTACATCCCTGTCCCTTTGGTATATCATACACACAGCCTCCTGTTTTTACATTCCTGTCCCTTTGGTATATCATACACACGGCCTCCTTTCTTTACATCCCTGTCCCTTTGGTGTATCATACACACACAGCCTCCTGTCTTTACATTCCTGTCCCTTTGGTGTATCATACACACGGCCTCCTGTCTTTACATCCCTGTCCCTTTGGTGTATCATACACACAGCCTCTTTCTTTACATTCCTGTCCCTTTGGTATATCATACACACAGCCTCTTTCTTTACATTCCTGTCCCTTTGGTATATCATACACACGGCCTCCTGTCTTTACATTCCTGTCCCTTTGGTATATCATACACACAGCCTCTTTCTTTACATTCCTGTCCTTTGGTATATCATACACACAGCCTCCTTTCTTTACATTCTTCTCCTGCCATCATATCATATACACACCATGCACCTTCCTTACTCTCCTGTCAGGGGTATCACAAACACACAACCTCCTTTCCTTCCCATCCCTCTTGTGCCTGCCTGTCACACACACATGTGTACATAGTATTTGTATAAATCATCTGTATACACACTATATTGAACAGTCATACATACATCCACCTAAGCATCAAATGCATAAACATATACACATACATAAATCAACAGTTTTTTTTTTCTTGTAAACATGTTTATTTATCAAAAACTAAAGAAAAAAAAAGCCTAAACACGTAAACATACAAACAGAAAAAGAGAAAAAAAAAATCATAGGGCTATGCAATGATAATACTTTGCTTAAATTGTGAACAGTTCAAAATGAAAAAAAAAAAAAAAGAACAATTCAAGGTAGTAATCAGTACCTTTGCAATCTAAAAATGTGCCAAACAGTTGTATAGAAAATCCCAGCACATGGATCATTTCATGAAGGGCTGTCTGAAAACACACACACACACACAAAATCAAAACCCATCATCTACATAGTCTATGAAAAGAAAAAAAAACAACAACAAAAAGAAAGAAAAAAAAAATACACACACATGTGAAATATCTGACCCTTCACTGACTGTATTTCAAAACCATTCAATCTCATTGATAGTACTATTCTTGTGCGTGGTTTGCATTGAATTTTTCTCTCCTTTAGGTGAGAACTGACAAAATTTTGGGCAGTGAGAAAGACTATGAGTGTTTTCATACAAAAAATTAACATGCAAAAACTTCTGTTCATGTGACTATTTTCTTTATGCTGATAAACTTGTGGCATTAGCAAGTTTTTTTTGTTGTTTTTTTTTTTAACAGTTGTCCTCAGCAAGACAACTGCCTTGAAAAAAGCGAAAGTGAAGGACAAAAATCAACAGTCAACTTCAGGGGATCAGGCCTTCTCACTAGCTACTGATCATAATACCACAGATGACTGGCTAGCAGCTGAATGCATTTCTAAAGCTGCAGCAATTCAGTAGTATCAGTAAATGCCGCAAGTCATCAGTAAAATTTGCTTGGACTCATCAGATATTTGAGGCTTCCAAGAGTGGTGATGCAGGATTGTTCCTAGCTGGTTTGTTCGGCAGTTGAGGACAGTACTTCTCTGGCTCCTACCCGCACCTTCAGTGTATCTTTTTCTTGTCTGCCTTTTGCCCAACTCTGGGGAAAGGTCCAGTGACGGTGAGGAAAGACTCACTGACCGCAGGGAAAGTCCTGTTGGCAGCGGGAAAGTCTGTGACCTGGGATTCTCTTCAGAGAGCATGTCAGACCTCATGGCAAAAGCCTGGCCTTGTCTGGAGTTGCACTTTGTCGCCTGTCAGCAGAACAGCAATGAATAAGGCTACGGGCACTTGCTTGGCAGTGGCATTTTTTGCCTGTGGGCTTTGGAGTCATGAAATACAGGCTGGTGTACCCATGGGAATGCTCCCATGGAGGTTCTGTCATGTCAAATCCAGTGGATTACAGGATGGCATCTGCCAGGGAGCAATTATGTCCCTTCACATGTTAATAGAATGCCCTTTGCATGCCTGCACCCTATGTGAACACAGCGCAGGCTTCCAAGGGTGGTGCAGGATTGCTCCCAGCTGGTTTGTTCGGCAGTTGAGGACAGTACTTTTCTGGGTCCTACCCGCACCTTCGGGTGATTCTTTTTCTTCTTGCTTTGCCTCATCAGAAATATGCCAACTTTTTTTTGGCCAGGAAGTATATTCAACGACCATAAATCCGGACAAAAGAAGTTAAACAAATAGAAAATAAAATGATTAAGCATGTGAATAAGCCCCTCTGCATCAACTATACAGATGCAGGCAACAGTGTCAACAAAAGGTGTAAGCAATGACATCATCAAAAGATTCTGACGATTACATCAGCAGAAGATGCAGAAAATGACCACAAAAGATGCAGGCAATGATATCCATAAAATATTCAAACATTCATGTCAACAAAGATGAATATGATGACATCACCAAAAGGAAGCAGTTACTGTTTCGAGAAAAGCTGCTGAAAATTGCATCATCAAAAAGATGCAGACAATTACATTAACTACCTACAAAAAAGATGCCGACACAATGACATCAAGAAAAAGATGCAAGAAACACACAGGCACCAACATTCACTGGGATAGGATGACATCCCATGATCAGGGTTAAGGATGAAAATGCAATAACATCAACAAAATCAAAACAAATAAAAAAGCAAAAAAAAAAAAGTAGAAACTGGGAAATGATACCACACAAGGGGGGTGAAAAGGGTAGGGACATAACAACTACAAAAAGCACAAACAGGGATATTTACTGGGATGACCACACTCAGAGGCAGTGGGACCATACAACGGCATTAACAAAAAACAGCTAAGTGGGGTAGTCTTTGTAAGGAAACCTAAACAGAGTAACTTTTATTCAAGACTGGCACAGCCTTTTAAACTGAAAAAGTCAGACAAACAAAGACGAACTATTTGTCTGACTTTATTCAAGTTTAAAAGGCTGTGCCAGTCTTGAAAAAAGTTATCTGTGTTAGGTTTCCTTAGGGAGCAAAGACTACCCCACTTATTTACTGTTTATTGTTTGCTGTTCCCGGCCTCATTTCATTTCCGATTAACAAAAAAGGCAAAAAGCACAAACAGGCATATTCAGGACAGGATTCCACACAAGAAAGGGTAGGGGGTGAAAACAGAGATGATGAGATCAACAAAAAAAGGCAAGAAATATAAACAGGCACAGATATTTACCAGGATACAACACACGGAAGGGAGAGGGTAAAAACGCAGGCTGACATTATGTGTCCACTCACATGGGCGCTAGCTAGCTGGTAAGCTCAGCGAGCAGTTCTCATGCCCTTCACACTTTGCATCCATCAGACCTGAACGCATGCTGTTAGTGATAGCATTGTTCAACAGGCTGCAACAGTCATAAGCTGCAATGTACTGACTGATCAATAAAACAAAGAATCTAATAATAAACAAACAGTGGTAAGGCTCATTAATAATCTTAAGAAAAACAAAATAACTTAATAACAAACAAACAGTGGTAAGGCTCATTGATAATCTTTTAGGAAAAAAAAAGGAATTTAATAACAAACAGTTGTAAGGCTCACCGATAATCTTTAGGGGGAAAAAAAATCATAACAGTGGTAAGGGACATTAATAATCTTTACAACAACAAAAAAATTAATAACAAACAAACAGTGGTAGTTAATAACCTTTAGAAACTTTTCTAATCCAGGTCTTCAACTAAAGGGCGGAAGCCTATTAGCAGGTCATCTGATTTAGTCAAAGCAAAATGTTCAAGACAAATTCAAAGTCTTTAAGCAACAATAACAACAAACAACTCATTATTATCTCATGACACAACATTTTGGTCATTTTAGAACTTCAACAGACTAAGACAATTTGACCAAAGCATACATATAATTTTAAGGTTTATGATGTTTACTTTTAAAATGTCAAGAAGGTTTTTCATGACAGCTACTCATAAATTTCTGCAATCATTGTAAATTATTTCACTAAAGTCCAGAGAAGAAAAAGCATGAAAGGTACATTTACTTAGCTTGGAACATTTCTTTCTATTGTCATCAGCAAATGCACTAGGAAATATAAGATTTTTTTTCCCAAGAAAGTGATGTTCCTTTCATTATGTGAATACCCTCAGCTTAGCATCCTTCACCTGTCATAGGCTAATCACCTCTGCAAAGGAGCACTGCCTTTGTCTCACCTGACTCATTATACCATCAGACAGAAAACCGCACTGAGTACACCTATATGGTCAAACTGATGCTAGCCTGTGCAATTTCTCTTTGATTAATGCTTCTTGTGTCTGCATGAAAAAAACTCTTATGTACGTTAGTGCATCGCAGTTGGTCAGTTGAGTGCTGAAGTTTAAACTTCAACATGTTGTCAATGAGTTAAAGGGAGGGAGTCTTCACTGGGTCTTTGAAGGGGTTAACTGTATATATGATATTATCAAAAACAGACCCACATTATTCCTAACCCTTGATTTTATGAGATCTACACTGACAAACGAAGAACAATTGTGCACTACATACAATTTTATGATGCTGGTGTAAATGGTAAAGCAAAACAGAAGCTGACTTTTTTTTTCCTCCTACTCCCCATTTCATAACTGAGAGGTTACATTCATTCACTGAAGGATGCAATTCTCCATAGCAGCCCTAATGGTCAAAGAAAATATCCATCCTTTACATCCAGATATTCAGTCATGTTTTAATAATTTGCAGAAAAAATGTTCCTTTTTGTCCCGTTGTTTTGATATGCTTTTAATTCTGTATGCCACATGCCCAACCTTCGATCGAGTTCACATGAATGCATATGACTGCATGCATCTGATCAGAGGTCAGGCGGGCAATTTCAGTTCAAAGTTCGCACATTTAACCCTTATTCTCTTCATGAACAAAGACAGGGAAGAACATTCTGAAACAATTTCCTTTTTGTATCATATGCTGCTTTGAATAAGCTGATTTCAAATGATTTAGTGTATTTTTCTTTCTCAGAAATTTTCTTCTGGTACAAGGAGCAAACAAAGTTCCCTTTCAGAGATGCAGCTTTTAGATGAAATCTTTCTTATCAAATAACTCTATAACTATGAACACAAAACCCATACTGATTTACCTATCTGCTAAAAAACATACTTGACTATGATACAGTCATGTTTAATAACAAAATTTAACAACACATCTTCTCAGAATATGAAACACTGAAGAGGTGATGAATGATCTGCACATTCCACATTCATCAAGGAACCAGATAATTCAAAAACAATGAAAATCCAACATGTCAGAGGAAAATATCTGTTGTAGCTGTGTGCCCCTTCATGTTGCGACACAAAGTATCTAGGTAAAGCAGCCCCAGTTTGCAACCAAACAGCCAAACCATGTCAGGCTGGGAAGGTTACACAGCTAGTCACTATATCAGGGCTGAAAGGGCTAAGGGGCTTGCAACAAATGTTTCCTTTCTCTCTGAAATTTGATGGCATGATGTTTCATTTTCCTTCAGTTGTTTGTCAATGCTTGTATGTAAATACTTTCTAGAATTAAAGAATAATCTTTCAAGCTTGTTTTTTCTTCTCTTTTCTGAGCCTTCTCTGTCACATGCACACCCACATAAACATACATACATATACATGAAAACAAATGCATACATGAACATAAATGTAACACACACACACACACACACACACACACACACACACACGCCCCTAATCTTCCAATGTTCTACAAACTACTGCATACATCGGCAAATTAAGGGAAGATAGTTAATTCTTACTCAGCTGCCAGTCACTCAGCAGTTTGCTAAAAGTAAAAAGAGATGTTTTCCCTTTGTCCCTCTCATAAACCCTCACCCAAGCCTCCCCCCTCTGCCTGCCTCTCTCTCTCTCTCTCTCTCTTACTGTATAAATGAGGTCCTGTGTCACGGCCGATCTCATAACAGAGAACGGACAGAAGTTGATCAGGCCTGCAATAGGGCGTCCCCTCTTGTCCACACGACAGTGGGGAGGCAAAGGCCAAAATGGACTGATCCTGTAACACACATGCATCGCAATCACCTACAATTCAGGAGGCGAAAAACCATCAAATGTTCCAAAATTGTTGTGGGTATATCTAAAACTTTCACTCAGTGTGCATAGGGGTAGGGCTTTCTCAGTTTTTTTTTTTTTTTTTTTCTAACTACAAAATTTGGCTTTGTACTCTGCTTTCAATCTCTTTGACATTAAGTATGGATTACTTCTACTCATTTGAGACAATTTTTGTGTTCTCATGGTATGCATTCACTTGTGTTAAGTACTTTGCTTCACTTTCTTTAACTGCTGCTCTGCTTATGAAATCAACTTCTGACTAGGTAACAGCCCCGACATGGTTCCCTGCTGGCTGTCATCAATATGAAATCAAATCAAATCAAAAGTCTTGATTGCCCACCCACTTGCCGTATTAAGAGTTAAGAGAGTTCTGTCTAATGACTGCTCATTTGCCATTTACCTTCTTTTTTCACACTAAAGGTGCCAATCAGCAATGACACACAACACAAGACTGTGGTCACTGATCGTCGACAACATACCAGAAGACTGTAAATGCAGATTGGCAACAGAGTCATAAGAGTGAACAAACTTCTTTCAGTCTTCATTGTTAAAGACCAGGAAAGCCCTATTGTCAGCGGTTGGTCAAAGGTTATTTCCACTTACATTGTACAAGTCATGGCAGGCAGAACACATATTCTTTTAACAATTTTCTCTGCACAAAAAAACCTAGTCAGCCAAGTACCTCACACTCATCACAACGAGTCTCGCTCAAGCAAGTTTGCAGCCAGTAATGAATGAAGATGCAGCCTGATGGATGATTTATGGCCGACAGTAATGCAGAAGAAGAATTCAGTTGAACTGTGGATTCCCCTTTCAAGTCTGATGATTTATGAAAGCATTTTACAACACACAGGGCACACACACAAAAACGAAAATGATAAAGGAAAGTTTGAAAATAACAAATACCAGCTCTTTAAAAATTCTACTTTATCATCATCAAAGAAATAATGAAGATTTGCTGAGCAGCTTTTGAGCAAAAGCTCTTCGAAGTTAGAGACTGACAAAGTCTCAGCAAGTTTCATGAAACAGATGAGCTTTTTTATTTCATTATTTTGCTTGCCGATTTCTTTATATAGCATTGTAAAATGAGCAAAATTCAGCCATCTCTCGGTCCACATCTAGAGCAACTACATTCTCGATACAAAATAGAGAAACACTTATCTCATGTTAATCCAAACAGAACCTGTCAGGGAGGCTGTCCAGACTGTAAACTCCGAAGGGTTGAAATGGTTATAACCAGAGCTCTGTCCACTAACTGTTCAGTTGATTTAGCCTGAGCTCTGTCTACTGACTGCTCACTTGCCTTAACTAGAGCTCTGTCTACTGACTGCTCACTTGCCTTAACTAGAGCTGTCTACTGACTGCTCACTTGCCTTAACTAGAGCTACCTGATTGCTCACTTGCCTTAACTAGAGCTATGCCTACTGATTGCTCACTTGCCTTAACTAGAGCTGTCTACTGAATGCTCACTTGCCTTAACTACAGCTATGTCTACTGACTGCTCACTTGCCTTAACTAGAGCTATGTCTACTGAATGCTCACTTGCCTTAACTAGAGCTATGCCTACTGACTGCTCACTTGCCTTAACTAGAGCTATGCCTACTGAATGCTCACTTGCCTTAACTAGAGCTATGTCTACTGAATGCTCACTTGCCTTAACTAGAGCTATGTCTACTGACTGCTCACTTGCCTTAACTAGAGCTATGCCTACTGACTGCTCACTTGCCTTAACTAGAGCTATGCCTACTGACTGCTCACTTGCCTTAACTACACCTATGTCTGATTGCTCACTTGCCTTAACTACAGCTATGTCTACTGACTGCTCACTTGCCTTAACTAGAGCTATGTCTACTGAATGCTCACTTGCCTTAACTAGAGCTATGTCTACTGACTGCTCACTTGCCTTAACTAGAGCTATGTCTACTGACTGCTCTCACTTGCCTTAACTAGAGCTATGCCTGATTGCTCACTTGCCTTAACTAGAGCTATGTCTACTGACTGCTCACTTGCCTTAACTAGAGCTATGTCTACTGACTGCTCACTTGCCTTAACTAGAGCTATGCCTGATTGCTCACTTGCCTTAACTAGAGCTATGCCTACTGACTGCTCACTTGCCTTAACTAGAGCTGTGCCTACTGACTGCTCACTTGCCTTAACTACACCTAGTCTGATGCTCACTGCCTAACTACTGCTCACTTGCCTTAACTAGAACTACTACTGAGCTACTTGCCTTAACTAGAGCTGCTACTGAATGCTCACTTGCCTTAACTACAGTGATGTCTACTGATTGCTCACTTGCCTTAACCAGAACTATGCTACTGACTGCTCACTTGCCTTAACTAGAGCTGTGCCTACTGATTGCTCACTTGCCTTAACTACACCTATGTCTGATTGCTCACTTGCCTTAACTACAGCTATGTCTGATTGCTCACTTGCCTTAACTAGAACTATGCCTACTGACTGCTTACTTGCCTTAACTAGAGCTGTCTACTAAATGCTCACTTGCCTAACTACAGTGATGTCTACTGATTGCTCACTTGCCCTTAACCAGAACTATGCCTACTGACTGCTCACTTGCCTAACTAGAGCTATGCCTACTGACTGCTCACTTGCCTTAACCAGAACTATGCCTACTGACTGCTCACTTGTAACTAGAGCTATGTCTACTGACTGCTCACTTGCCTTAACTAGAGCTATGCCTACTGTCTGCTCACTTGCCTTAACTAGAGCTATGTATACTGCTGCCACTTGCCTTAAGTATAGCTCAGCCTATTGACAGTTAACCTGCTCATCGGCCTTAACTACGCTATCAACCAATTGCTCACTTAACCTGAAGTACATCTCTGTCAACTGATTCCTGATTTCCCTACCTGCTCATCGGCCTTATCTAGAGCTCTATCAACCAACTGCTCATTTTACCTGAAGTACATCTCTGTCAACTGATTCCTGATTTCCCTTCATTACAGCTCTGTTTTTCTGATCACTTCAATACCACACACATCAAAAACAGCTGATCTGCTGTGCACCTGCAGTGATCTCACCTTCAGCAGACACTGCTGAGTGTCAACGGCCCCCACATACAAAATGAGATCGGCGTTCTTCACACCCCGGGCCCTGGTCCCACGTACTCTCTCACAGGGTGCGGGTACGTTTTGTTATACAAAAACTGCGCCTCCAGGTGGTCGTCAGGAATCTGCATCATCAGTGTCAGTGATATCATGTCATGGTAGGAGGTCAAAAACGGCAATGTAACGTAGCAGCAGCAGCAGCAGCTAAAGTTGTCATCTGACTGTGTTTGTAAAAAGAAGAGTAGCAGCAGGCAGAGAAGAAAGGATTTTCACACCCATCGTCACAGTTCAGTATTGTGGTTACTTTAACGTCTGTTCATCATCGATGATATCAGACGATATCAAAAGGCAACAGAGATCATTTGAGAATGGCAGACCTACTATCTCTGGTCATTTTCTCTCACCACTGTCCTTCACATATTAGATCTATACACATCACCCATCATCACATTTACCACAGAAGTAGTAACAACAGCACCAGCAGCAATAGTACTAATAAGAAGAATAAGTGGAATAAAACATTTCTGAATTAATAAAATACTGTTTTGACTTAATGAAATGATTATGTTTAAAGTAAACCGTCATTTCTATTTTAAAACAAGCCACATACATTTCTAAAAACTGTATCCTTTGTTGAAATATGAATGTATCAAGCCTGTAATGCGGAGAATATCAGCAAACTATCTTTTCTTATTGCCAGCCACAATTACAAGAAGAAAAATGTACTATGCGTCTTTTTGTTTTTCTTGCATGTGCTTCAGCTTAAGTTCCCAGGTTAACTGTTGAGGAGTTTTGCTTTCATGTGTCACCATTAAAGGTAGCCACAATCTGTCTTCGGAGATTATATCTACGCTCAACAGTGTATATACATTTTTTTTTCAAGTGTATGTCATCCACCCTATTTGCAAACATGGCCTATTTTCTTTTGCACATGATGGCCTGTTTTCTGAGGATGGAATAGGATTAACAGCCACACACGATATGTTTTGTTTTTAAAAAATGTGTATGTTCATAAAAATGACCAAGGAACTAAGGGATATGTTTCAATAGGTTAACATGCACTCAAGGTGCACTTTGTTTTCCTGAAATGCATACATTCACAAAAATGACCAGAGAACCAAAGGAAAGGTTCCAAGTTTTTGTACTGGTGCCTACCTGGAAGAGATAACCTCTGACCTGGCTGTCGAATGTGGGGACTAAACTCCAGACCCCGGTATTGAAAGAACAATATCTTATCAACTGGGCTGACCAGGTCTCACTGGTGTCTATGTCTGAATCTTTTACACACCTGTATCTAAAATCTGAGTCAAAACAACAACTGGCAACTATCATCACATCACATTCTTACTCAAACAAACAAACGAACAATCAAAAGCTTACTTTAAAAATCTTCAGGCACACTTCTCCGCCGAAACCTTTTGGCATTCTTGAACACCTGTCACAGACACCCCAGGATACACACAATGAGCATCATGTGCAAACAGCTGCCATCAAAAGCAACTCCATCAGAGATCTCTAGCTAAAACATAGTGGCTTAAAATTTATTTTCCCTGTGATGAACATCTACATGAAGCAAGGACAGTTGATTACCTCAAGTACTGTTCCACAAAGCACATTGATACCCACATCAGTAGATTTTTATGAAAAAAAAAAAAATTTCAATCATTAATTCAGTGCTTTGGAAGAAGAAAAGAGGCATTAAATTTGCTGCAAATTAAACTGCAGTTGGCAGTTGTATGCCTTACAAATCAGAACATGCACATTTAACCAAATTCTTACGCATAAATCTGAAACAGGCTGTGTGTGTGATTGAAATATAAAAAGGGCGATCAATGCTTTAACTCCCAGCATACAGTCAACAAGCATGATTGTAGATAATATACAAGCAGGCCTGCCTAGCTGAACATTCTAGAGCGTCAATCAGAGGAACAGATCAACACACATGGACAATGAGCATTATGCGCAAAGCTGATTTTGGATAGGATGCTTTGGAATACAAAAGGACGCACTTGGCACAATTTGAGAAGACAGTACCTAGCACAAGTCTGGAAATTACCGTATTAGTTCTAATGTTTCACCTTAATAAAAGAAATCATAATTCCACCTACTGGAAAGAAAACTGTCAATTCAATATAATTCATTAAACTTTAAATGGATCAGTCAACATGAAGCTGGACAAGATATTTGTTCTGGCTGCCAATGATAAAGCCAGAAATTTTGAGAGAAAAATCTAAAATCATCACAAACTGGCTTGAGAAAAAACTGATAAGTAAAAAACAAGCTGCATGATTTATACAGAATTCAGTTCCTTCACAGACTGAAAATGCACACAAATCCCTCAGGGTTTTTTTTTTTTTTTTTTTTTAAATCTTACATTCAGAGATGCAACAATAGAATTAAAAAAAACAACAGCTGTAATCTGATAAGTAAACATTACACATTAAGTTATCAAATTTGCTTTTTGTAACAATAAGACCAAACACACACACACACACACACACACACACACACACACACACACACACACACACACACGCACACAGACCAATGAAACCATTTATAACAGAGGTAGGATGTGCCAAGGTCACAAAACCCACGACAGTCTTCTACTAGTTACAATTACAACTCCTCCACCTAAACAATTTCACTCCAAAAATAATACAAAAGCACCTAAATTCAACTAATACTTTATGTTCTCTCCATCATTTCAGAGGTAAACAAACAACAAGGAACAACCCCACCCCACCCCTCAAAATTTAAGTTAAAAAATAGAAATAAAAACAAAATAATTCCAAGAAAAGAACACAATAAGAAAGCATGCAGAATTTCTTTTGTCATTTCCTTTTTCTTTTTAAAACAATATGTGCAGCGTGGCCACAGCTTGTGAAATTCAGCACAGTAGGAAGCTTCCACGGCTCCTCCAGTTGAAGGTAAAGCCCCAAATAATGCAGTACTGCATAACAATACTTTTAATAATGGCCGCAGGATCCAGCTTATATTAATGACAAAGTGCTGATTCAGGCCAAGTTATTAACATGCTTTGCATGCACATGTATTAAAAATAGGAACTAATTCAAATATTCAACATTACTCTGAATTCAGCTTCCAACTAATCTTTCTTTTTCTTTTTTTTTTCTTTTTTTTTTTTTTTGGTCTCTTTCTTAAAACCTCAATAATCTTTAACAAAGCAGAGCATGCAGATGTTTGTCTGTGACAAGTTCAACTGTGAAATACACTCAGAAAAACTACCCACATCAACATAAAATTTTTACTGGAGGACCAAAAAGTTAGGTGCAAAAGTTCATCGTCATTGTTGGCTACTTGATATGTTAGTCTTTTTTTTTTATAGTCATCTTTTCACAATATAAGCAGCAGTTTTAAAATTTGCTTTGAAAAGAGCACAGTTAGTATTATTAGTTTAAATTAAAGAGAAAAGAAGATGCCAAGTCAAAAATCCAGCAGTAAAAACTGATATTCTAAAGAGGCAACACTACAAAGAAGTAAAAAAATCAAAGCAATACGCAGTTTCTGTACAAAGAGAAATCAATTTCAGTTCATGAACTGACACAACTGAAAGTATAAGAATGCTTTTTAAACACAGAGATCAAAGCGCTTACCGTCCTTTATTTATTCCTCCTGAGAACGTTATTTCGCAAGCGATCCGAGGCAATAACAATGGGTCTCTGACCGGAATAACTGCAGACAGCACAATCAGCCATTCATGATCAGCCATTCATATGATACAGAAACACCCAGGGTCAATCAAAAACAAAAGAAAAACAATTCAATACCACAAACACAAAAAAAATACGCTAATGCATGAAATGGGAAAAGTTTAAATTTCCAGCCAGGGCAAGTTAAACTTATCTTTATTAATGGTTTCAGCAAAAAGCTTTACAGCTTTTTTTTTCTTTCCATCACAAACAAGGAAAACAATACAAAGCTCAGAGCACACAACTATATTATCTAGAACCAGAAACTGACAGTTGCAAAATCAATGATTTGACACAATAAAAATGCAAACAGAATAATAAAGTTTGTCAAATTACTGAATAAATATACAAATGTTCACCATAAAGCATGCATTTGAAAGAAATGCATATTATTCTCACAGTAAGGCAACTTGTGTAAATACCTCTTAACAAAGGCATGAGTACACACACTAACATAAGAGTGCGCACATTCACAAATTAAAAAAAAAAAATTATCTCAACACATCACCTTTATATACACACTCATATACACATGATGCAGGGCAACGTAAGTTGCAACGTAAGTTCCAACACAACACACACACAAGCATATACGCACACACATATGCGCACACACACACACACACACACACACACACACACACACACACACACACACACACACACTAAGAATTTCTCTCCACAAATAGACATGTTTTCAAGAGTTTGAAAACAGCTTGATGATTATAAAGAACTTCATCAAAAAAAAAACAAAAACAAAAAAATCCATATACCCACAGACAAATGTGCATGCAGTCGTTGTGTAGAAACTGACATGTGGACACAACTGTTCCTGGCTTTACGAGTCCTTATGGGACTGATGGCATCTTTCAGAGTTTAAAAACTCACAGTCTCTACTGAGCTCATGACTGCTGTCACTTGCAGTCCTGCATGCCTTTCTTTCCATTCATCACTCATACAGCATATTCAGTTTCACTCTTACCATCTTGCTACAAACATTTACTATGTTGCTCAACACATTTCTTACTTTTAACATTCAAGTTGCCGTATCAACAAAGGCAGGAAAAAGTCAACACTGACTCAATCTAGTGTCTGTGAAATGCCCTGCTGCACAGTTCTGTGGACATCAACTTTCCTGAGTTTTTGCAGGGAGTGAATTCTAGCCTGGCCTTTTTCATGAATAAAATGAACATCAGCAGTAAAATTACTTTACTTTCAATGACTGTCCTTGAATATTTACACTCACACACTCACTAGACTTTTCGTGTAAAAAGATCTGGTGCAAATGATTTCTTCCTAAAATTAGTTCCTTGATCGTCTGTACACCATACACCAGTAGTCATATATGTAAGCATAATCACCCGATAAGACACTCTGGATCTTGCGCACCGCTTGCTGCATGGCCTTCTTCACCATGTCCTGCCTGTCCTTGCCGAGCAAGACAGTCTCCATGTAATGCACATGGATACGCAGTGGCTGGTAGGCTTCTTCACCAAGGCTGGAAGCTCCAGCGTCGCGCTTGTCCCGGGAGTATGTTGTCATTCTGATGTCGGATTTACTACCTGTTCGAAAACTGTCCCGTTAAAAAACCCAGGTTGAATCAGTTCACTTGACTTTATGTGGTTCAGTTCAGTTCTTTCATGTGATTTATCATCCTTTTTTTGACATAACTTTACATAACTTTTCCAATTAAGTTAACGTTTTACATTCTTCACAAATGGAAACATCCCTGATTTTCAAAAAAAAAAACAAAAACAGAAACTTGAAATAAAACTAGAGAATTGTGGAGATTTTTTTCCAGCTAGTAATGTTTTATTCCTTTTTTTCATTTTTGGTTTTTTTTTTTTTTTTGGCTTTTAGATGTGGGATACTAAGGCAGAATAACTTCTCATTGAAGCTGAGTCTTTGATTGGTTTGTACAACTGAAGAAATTTATTCATGTTCTATCAGATTATCAAAGAGTATTCATAAAAAGTAGTTGTCAGTTTGTTTTCAAATAAAACTACACTTTTGATTATATTTATTGCCACACAATGTAATGCTTATGTCCATACCTGTCGCATTGCCCAACAAAACCCAATGCACTACCTAACAAGGAAACCTTAAAAGGAAATGAATTCATCTGTATAAATAACCTCCCCTTTCCATTCTTCCTGACAACTCCCCTGTACATGACTTTCTTTTCGAGTTTTGTGGTTAAAAAGAAAAACATGACAAAAAATCATCTGACATCCTGTATACACAGAGAAAGGGTTAATCAACAAAAAGGTCAATCAACAAAATGCTTACAATCATCTGAAATAGAAATGGATAGTCCCACTGGTATCAGATGTCAGACATAAACTGCAACTACATTAAACAGGCCCAACTTGGAATTAATTATTCAACAAATCCAGTCTTGTAGCCAAATCCCGGCCCACTTTAAGAATTAATTAGTCAAGTTCATCATTCTCTAGTCTTAATTTTAATCAGAATCACAATACTGGATCTATCCGCTATCCTTCCACGTTCTTTTATAATGTTAGGAAAAAGAACAATAGCAAACAAGTCTTTAAAAACATTACTAATAAAAAGAAAGAAAAACAATAATCAATCAATAAAAAAAAAAATGCAAGCAAGTAATATGCAAGCACATGAACAGACTACAAAAAATGAACTAAACTTATTGAACTAATTCAACATACCGAAAACCTGGTTAGTGACTGCAATATCATCATGTATGCACTTCCCCCAAGAAATTTCCAGGACCAATACGCCAGACACAAGGGATAGAAGCAGAAGAGAGCACATTCCGAAGGGTTCTTTTGAGTGGAGGTGCACACCACACACTGATCATCTGTCATCTAGATACCATCACCTGCAAATGAGTGTCATTGTCACCATTATAACTTTCTGTCACCTTTTCTTTTAGTTTCTGCATGCACAATTCAGTGAACAATGAATGTGAATAAACAGGGGAAAAGTGCTACAAATATCAAGACACAAGCAATATTTCAACACTTCAGAGATAAAATATGCCAGATGTCCACTAAGGCTGGAACAGACAGAAAAGCAGAGAGACAGACAGAAGAGGAAAAAAAGATGGGAAGAAAAGGCTTGAGTATGCAGACACTGGGAACTCCCAGAATGAAATATCATAGCATAAAACAGAGAATGGGTTTGTCTAAAGAAATGAATGTAATACTTGAGAGATGAATAACAATTCCATTTCAAATGCTAGTCTAATAACAGGCTGATTTGACAATCATATACTGGACCAAGACAACTTGAGATGAAATAAAGCATATGGGGGTATGTGATAAAGCCAAACAGATACATTATGAGCCCTAAACAATCATAACATTTTCAAATGAGATATCTTTCTTTCTTTCCTTTCAAAACAAAATATAGTTTTTGCTTTTTAGGGGTGGGTGGAGTGGGTGGGGGAAGGGTCAATTTTCTTCTAGACTGATTCAACTAGTTTTACCTCCCAGTTAAGACTTGATCTACCCTTTACTGAACATCATTCCACGTTTCATTTTAACTCAAGACACCATACAATAGGTTTGAAGCCACGTTCAATGTAAAAGCAAGAGAGGGCATGAAAATTAAAGACCTACTCTTTCCAGGCATGCCATAAAACATTTGCTTTAGGTCAAGTTAAAAAGCACTGACCATAATGTTCACAACACTACAGAAGGTTGCTTTAGGTCAAGTTAAAAAGCACTGACCATAACAACAACACTACAGAAGTTGCTTTAGGTCAAGTTAAAATGCACTGACCATAACAACAACACTACAGAAAGAGTACTTAACTACAGCCTACATGATTTTGCCAAAGGGAATGGGTTGTGACCCATAACAGAAAGGCTGACTGGAAAAATAGACAGTCCATGAAAAAAATTCAGGTCCTTGGCAAAGCTGAGGCATTTTCATGGGGACACTGAAGTCACAGCTAAGAGAGGCCTGAAACTGGTGACTGACAACCAGGAGGCTCAGATCTAATGCAGCAATTCCAGTTGGCCTTGAGCTCCAAAGACTTCAGAGAAGATGACTAGAGACAGATGCCCAAATATCCTCAAGACCAAAGCCAGTCCCTCTACAAAGAGATCAAATGTTAAATCAGAATCTAGTGTTCAGAGGCTGTTGCGTAAGCTTGACCCAGGCTGCAAATGCCTGCACCCCAAGCAGGATTGAAAGAGATTGCTACTGAACTGGGTCAGTCTCCCAGTCAGTTCTTTCAGATTCCCCCTGACTCAAATCAGTCACTTCTGACGAGAAGACAGCCTATGTCAAGCCAGCACTCAAGAATGATTACCTTTACATGGCAGAGGATTACCACTCTGCCTCTCAAAGCATAACCTGTAATCTCAGAGCACATCCTTGTCAAAATCATCTTTTCTACTCTAAGCAATACAACATTCTCTGCGTGCAACATGTCTTCTGTTGTTAAGCTCATGTAGGATTAAACTGCTAGGATTCGTAGATGAAACAACTGAAGCCTGTGAGTGCTGATGTCTGAGGGATATGCTAGACTTGAATTTCTCAAAGGCTTTTGATAAATCTAGTTGCAGTTTTCTGATCCATACGCTCCTTAAGCATTGCCTGCAGTGGAGTGCAGTGTTATTACGCCCAGTTGACCACAAAAGGCCCCTTCACAGCTACTAGCCAACTTCCGTGGCACTAGTAATAAGCAGTTTCTTGCTAATGGTGCAAAAAATCACAGTTTGCTCCATTGTAACAGGTGCTTCCCTGGAGCTCTGTACCTTTGTAATACACATCAATGACCTCCTACTCAGACTGTCATGCACTGTCAGACTTTATGCAAAACAGCAAGCCATAATCTTTATAAGAACATCTAAACCAAAAATTACTATGACACTCTTCTAGGAAATCTGGACAGACTTGTCACATGAGCAATCACAGCATCCAGCTCAGGTCAATTAACCAGCAAAGTGCTTCCTAAGACTGGATCTAGACTGATAGTTACTGACATTCACCTGGGCTTGAAATATAGATTGTGTTCAGACTATATAATACCTTCAGTACAACAAGTGGAAATCTGGTCACCACTTGTACATTGTCAAAGAAAGTGTAACAGAACGGTCACCCTCTGTGTTGACCGATTGCATAATTTGCCTCATCCCCTTTTCATCTTCACACCTTCTACCCCCCCTCACCCCCCCCCATCCATTTTTTTTTTTTCTCTTTTTTCTTTTATCAGAGGCGAACCCCAGCAATGTTCCGTCTCAATACCACAAAGGGTGTTCATACATAGGCTGTTCATTAACACCCACATTTATCCTGTGTACTCTTATTCCTTAGGCGCAGCAGAAAAGCAACATCTACCCATGAGTGCATGCAAGTCTGAGAAAGTTGCTTTCCAGCACATCCAGCAGAAGAGAACATTGGGCAAATGTAGGTACTGTCACTGTACTGTTTCAATAAAAGGTGGCTGCAGCACAAAGCCATTGCTATTGGTCAGCACTGAAATGAAAGAGCTACTTCCAATATCTCCCCCTATCAGATGAGCATCAGATGTGTGCACTGCATTCAATTGTTTAAATTAAGCTTGTGACTTTGTCAGGGCATATTTCTATTAACTGCCTCCTTATTTAGGACAAGAATTTGGAGGGCTGTGTTCATTTTCTTTTTGCTTGTGTCCAGGACAACTATAAATCCTGGGATTTTCTAATTCTATTCATCTGTTCTGGTTAAACACCAAACCACCCAAAGCTGATATATGACAATGAAACGGGTGGGATTATGAACATATCAAGGCAGGGATGAGGAAGAAGGGACTGATCTGTGATCATCATCTTGTGCTGTTATCAATCACGAGAACGACACCACAATAAATAGTCAGCATTTTTTTTTTTTCATTTTTTCCCCCCACAAACTGACAAACTCTAACTTTAGTTTAAACAACTATTTTTGCGCTGTCCCTGTTCTGTTGTGTTCTGTTGACTGGCTTCTGCGATGTATCTATCCAGATCCAGATCAAGCACCCCCCTCCCCTATTGATCTCATTGTGGTGAAGTTTCCAACTCTCACCACTTTCTAGTAGTAGTACTTTAGTAGTAAATTAGGGACTTAGGTTAGGCTCTCACTAGCCTTTATATGTCCCATCTTTATCATAACAAGTGTATAGGTCTGCTTTGTGCATGCAAATTTTCCCACACTAATCAATATCAAATTTCCTAACTAAGCGATCTGAGTGTCTGTCTAGTAGATTTTTTAACTGATTAATTTCTGGTGCTTTTTTTAATAGTTACTGAAGTGCATCCTAATGTTGAACAATTCTATTGCTAAATGTATATTTTCGAAGGTTAGTACAGCTGTAATTAAAAAATAATCTGAAGTCAGAGTGCCTTGTTAACTGTGCAGTATTTATACTGAAAAATTTAAATCATCTAAATTATTTATTATTTTATACACCTGAATACGATCTCCTCTGAAATGTCTATTTTCAGAAATTTAAATATGACAGCTGTTCTGTACATTCCCAATCCTTAATTTCATATATCAATCTAGTTGCCCTTTTTTGTACTCTCTCTATAGCTAAGGATTGCCTCTTTAAGTATGGACTCCCAAACAGTATTACCATATTCTAAAATGGGTCACACCACTGATTTGTATAAACACAGAAAAATATCTTTTTCAAGGAAATTAAAGGATCTTTTAATTATTCCAAGAGTTTTATTGGCTTTACTTATAGCACTTGAAATATATATGTGAATCAAATTTATTTTATTTTTTTTTTTTTTATCGAATATCACACCTAAATCTTTCTCCTCCTCACACTCTGGGATCATGTATATGTGCATACCATTTTTACCTCTCATAGAATATATCTCATTTGGGTTCTTATTCCCTATATGAAGTACTTTGTATTTGGTTTCATTAAAATATAAATTCCATTTATCTGACCATTCATTTCGTTTGTCAATATCATTTTGAAAGATTTTACTATTTTTTGTTGAGTTATATATATTTTTGTATCATCAGCAAACATTTTGCAACAACTCTCTATGCCTTCAGGTAAATCATTTATAAAAAAGAGTAAATGACATAGGTCCTAAAATACAGCCTTGTGGAATACCACTTAGTGACTTACTAAGTACTTTAGCTTCTGAAGAGTATTCCATACCAACTCTAAGGTTTCTGTTGTGTTCTTGAGTCTAACATTAAAACTGAACTGTACAGCAATGTGTACATGTGCTTCCATGTGATGAACGTGAAGAAACAAACTTTACAAAAGTAAGCAAACTTAAAATACCCAAAAGAATGTAGAAGTTTGAAGAAACGTAGCCGAGATGTAGTTCAAGCAATCACACTCACCATCATCCGCCGCCTGCTCTGATACTTTCCAAGGATTATCCCAAAATTTGTTTACAGTGATCGCCCTTGATAACTAACAGGCTCAGTGTGTCGAGCACGATCTCACTGAAAAATGAAAGTTCATGTCACTTGTGGCAGGGGCACTGAGCCATTCGTAAGAGAAGAGTTATACGATAAACTTCATTGCACCGTGGTAATTTTTGTTACAATTATTTATCTTCGGGATATAGCGCGGGAAAGGAAAAAAACAAAAAACAGGCAGGGGGGGGGGGGGGGGGGGGGGAGGGACAAAATCGAGCATGATGCATAGATACAACGTGTTTACCAATGGGTTGATCCCGATTCAGAGCAGAAAACCTGTACTGGAGCAACGCTTTCACGGTCCTGGCAACAAATAGCCGCCAAGATGTCTACACATTTAGAGGGGACACATGATAGACCGCGAGGTCTAGGCTAATGAAGCTTGTACCTACTACTACCACTACTACTACTACTACTACTACTAGTAGTAGTAACTACTACTACTACTACTACCACATGGAGATGTGGGGGGGGGGGGGGGGGGGGGGGGGGGGGGTGTGTGTGTGTGTGCCTAGGAGATTGGAGAGGAAGTGTTACAGGTTTAAAAAAATGAAAATGATAAAAAGCAGAAGAAACAAAGCCCGGAGCAGGTACAATGTCCCTTGGCTGTTGTGGCACAAAAGTGTGGGTCTTACCAGCAGGTGTGAAGCTTTTTTTTTTTTTTTTTTTGGGGGGGGGGGGGGGGGGGCGAAGGGAGTGTAAGTAAGACAGGGTAACCAGACCTACAGACACCAACCACTAGTACTGGCCCCAACATGTTGAGCCAGGCCCACTCATTGCTGCACCAGCAAGAACCAAGTTTGAGAAGGGGGTGGGGAGGGAGAAGGGGGGGCAGCAGATGAAGATAGGTTTATGATGCCATTCTACTTTGGAAAGATTCCATTTATGGCATTAAAATGGTTTCATCAGGCAAGCATGTCCACTATGTTACTGTGCATGGGGGGAAAAGCACTTTTTTTAGCAGATGGTCCTGTGCATTAGTGTCTGGTACATGAGAAGATGTGACTGGTGAGTGTCATAGGATGGGATGGTGGTCGGCTGAAGGGGGGGGGGGGGAGGGGGCTGTGTGTCTATGTTGATGAAGTCATTTCTTTCTGTAGAGTGTCCACAATCATCAAGTTGATTATTCTGACACTTTTGTGTGTATGACTGTTTTTAATCCTACCACTAAGGCAGCCATACTCCAACTTTGGGGAAGGTGCATGCAATGTGTAATGTGTCATCCATACCAACGGCCAAACTGGCCTTCTCTTCCAAAAGTTGTTGATGGGATTTTACATGTGTGCAAGATATGCGTGCATGGAACCTCGGTCTATAGTCTCATTCAAAGGACTGTATGGGAAATGGAGTCAGAATCAATGTTAACTCTGAGGGAAAAATCCCCTTTTACTAAAACGGCCTGGTGGACCTTTGAACCTACAACCCCAAGATTACAAGACTGGCGCTTTACCAACTGAGCTGTTCTGGCTTCCGGCTTAGTGGTGCATAAAGAAAATTGAGGAAAGGATGTTCAATCCATGGCCTGGAGCATATTGTCCACACTGGAGGTGTGTCTGTTGGACACTCTCCTGGCCCCACCCCCACCCCCCTCCTTTGACATTTTTCAAGGCAGGAGATGCCGTCTGACATGTGGGCTTTTACACAGGGCTGACATATTCCAAGACAGGGCAGGTGGGTCACCTAGCTGTAGGCTGCTCGTTTGATTTTCTTATTGACTGTCTTAATAGGCCATATCCACATTTACCTCTGTGTACTCTTCTGCTTGAAGTACAAAAAAAAACGTTAAAAAAAAAATCAATTTTGTTTAAATATAGATCATTGCCACTGTAAACAATATTACTTTTGCCTTTTTTGTGATTGCAACTGTCCTTTCTTCTTTCAGACTAGCGTTGAGGATGGGAAAGTGTTCTTCACACTAGCAGACATCCCCGGCGCTGACAGGGCTTCGGAGAGTTGCCAAAAGCAAATGTTTAACCTGAAGACTGTGGAAAGATATTTGCCACCGTGGTGCATTTCCTACATCAGACATAAAAGGAAATGGTTCGAAATGTTTTTACAGTAGAATCTTTCAATTATGACCTTAAGAAATTCTTATCAATTTCATCTTTGTAATAGAAGTGGGGTTGGTGAGGGGGGGGGGGGGGGGGGGGGGGGGGGCTCATCTTTATTGGGAGATAAATTTAGCATTTACAAAGACAAGAAAATGATTCATAGAGACAAACCTTTTTTAAGAGAGGATAATTTTATTTCAAGGGTCATTATTGCGAGATTTCATTTACTTCCAAGAGGTTTTTTTTTTTTTTTTTTTTTTTTGGGGGGGGGGGGGGGGGGAGCATATTGATAATGTTAGCAATTTTTTTGTGCATATTGATGTGTGATGAGTTTCATCTTGATTTTATGAACAAGCTTGGAATGATTCAAGTACATGACTGTGTAAATTAGATGAAGTTCGTTAACTGTAAACAGGAAATACACTTTAAACAACGTAATGCATGTTTTTTTTTTTTTTTTTTTTTTTTTTTTTTTTTTACTGGATAATTATCCAGTTACAAAGAGCAATAAGACTTGCTACTCTGAGTTTTAAAATATGGCTTTTTTTTTTTTGGTGCTCCTGTTAGATACGGTGTTCTTGCCGTTTCCCAAATTTCACTCATTACAGTGTATGAGAGACCACATGATCATCTGATGTTTTACTTTTGAGATGATGAGTCAGGTTCTTCTGGTGCTGGAGGATATGTGGGGAAAGAAATGGATAGGAATGTCATAGCAAAATGTAAGAAGGAAAATCAGTTACCCAACTAGACTGAAACTACCTGACATAAAACAAACAAGCCTTTGTCCCATGAGCAGTTAAACAGTACAATTTAACTGGAAGAAAGCTTGTCCAATCAGATTCACTCAGGTACCTGTAGCTGTCGGTATTGTCCTCTTTATGCATATCTTATGTCTCTCTCTCTCTCTCTCTCTCTCTCTCTCTCTCTCTTTGTCTCTCTCTCTTTCTCTCACAGTCGCTCTCTTTCTCTCTCTCACTCTCTCTCTTTCTCTTTCTCTTCCCCCCCCCATAGTTTTTTCATATTTTCCTCTTTGTGTATGTTTTGTGTTTTTTACCATCCCCCTCCCCCCACTCTCTCTCCCTATCTCCTGTCCTCTCTCTCTCTCTCTGTCTCTGCCTCTCTCTCTGTCTCTCTGTATCTCTCTCTGTCTGTCTGTCTGTCTGTCTGTCTGTCTCTCTCTCTCTCTCTCTCTCTCTCTCTCTCTCTCTCTCTCTGTATCTCTCTCTCTTTACTGTGATCATATTTAACCTCAAGTAATAATTTTAGGGTCTTTTGATTAAATGTTTATTTTTCTGTGCAGGAAAAGTGAAGTTTTTGCACGCATTGAAAGACAGAGTCTTGGCCCGCACCAGTTTTAACAGAAGCTGTGGATAGTGCACTTAAGTTGTTGATGCTTACGCAAAAACAACACACGGATCAGTGGACCCAAAGCAATGACCCCAAGTCTGGTCAACCCTCCAGCGCTGGTGCTCTGCATGAATCTCCTGTTGAGACTGAACAAGAATCAGTTGTGGAGGGAGGGATGCATTTGACTCCCCAAAATGGGAAGCTGTGATGACTGTACATGTGATACGCAACATAAACACCCTGTGTGTGCCAGACTACTAGTGATGGTACTGAGACAGTCTTTGTGGTGAATATGATAAATATCTGTTTACCCAAATCTCAAAGAAAGATTGTCAGTCAGGAGAGCGAGTGTTGCTGGCTAGACATTTCTCTCAAAGAAAGATTGTAAGTCAGGGAAGAGAGTGTTGCAGGCTAGCAGCAACTGCTGTGAAGGTGTTCCTACATCTCAAACCCGATCCACAATCGGTCATTCTAATCCAAAGATGAACAGTCAGGGAGCAGGTTTACTCAATGCCTGCAAAGATGATTGTCTGGCTGGACCACCTGTGAAGTCAAGGCGACGTGGTTCCATGCAAACTGCTGTGTGCACTGACGGTGAAGACATTGAAGAGCGTGCAGAAGAGAGTGGTGTAAGAAGGGCAACAGAGCAACAGAGGCCTTTGTCAGATGCTCAGAATGAGGAGGCAGCTCTGTCCTTCAGGTTTTCTGTGAAGTGTGGTGGATGGTGTAAGAAATGGTTGCAACCGCAGGTGAACACTTGGATAAAGAAACGCTTTCTTTCCATTATTGCGTGTGTGTGTGTGTGTGTGTGTGTGTGTGTGTGTGTGTTTGCACACATTGTGTGTGTGTGTGTGTGTGTGTGTGTGTGTGTGTGTGTGTGTGTGTGTGTGTGTGTGTGTGTTTGCACACACACGTGTGTGTGTGTGTGTGTGTGTCTGTGTGTGTCTGTGTGTCTGTGTTTGTGTGTGTGAATGATGTATTGATGTTAGGCAGTTGGGGTGGTGAGGTAAGCAAGGATGGGAAATGCTGATGTGTTAGTATATGTATTTATGTATGGGAATGAATGTAAAAGCGTTTGTATTGATTTTTGTTGTTATAGCTTTTGTTTAAAAAGTGCAACAGATGTTAACAAATCTCCACTAACGAAGCCTGGATATTTGTGTCGTCCAGTTGATTCTAGGCAAAGATTGTTTTCTTCAAAAAGTTTGTACATCTTGAGCAATATTTCATTATTACAAAACTGGCATTTTCTGGAAAATTTAGATCAATTACAGCTATTTCTTAATACATTAATAAAAGTTATATTTGAAAGATATTTATCCAACCTTGCAAACAGAAATAACTTTCATTTTATCACCAGCCGCCGTGGCGAAGTGGTTAGCGCCGCGGACTCCCGGCTGGGGTCGTGGGTTCGAATCCCATCAGAGTCATGTGGGTTTTTCTGCCCCGACCGGCTCCTACCCAGAGTTGAGTTTGCTGCGGACTCAGTTGGGAAGACTGGGACCACACAGTTGAGTTTCATCCTTAATGGATGTGTTTCTGAGAGTGTTGCTCAAATTTCCTGACCAACACTGCAGGTGCCTGTATTTCTCAGGCCTGGTTGACGCCAGGATATATTATGAAAGGAAGCGTAGAGTACAGCCCTGTCATGTAGTCTCAGACCGAAATGGAAATCCGTAGCATCATCTTAATCATCCTCATTCTCATCGATCGGCATTAAAAAAAGATGTCTCAAGTTCTGTGGCCCTTCATGCCTGCTCTCATGGTGTCCTCAGTTTCGATGTCCTCTCCACGTCTGTGGCCTTGGTTGGTTCCGTCGGGGTCACCAGTATCGGCGAGTCCATGGGGGCTGTCATTGGACGGACGTGGTGGTGCCCTCCAGCGGGAGAGCTCACTCATGCCGTCTCCGCAACTGAGCAATTATTGTCGTCAGTAGGGGGCTTAGTAGGTAGGTGGCATCCTGTGTATGTTAGATCAGAACAGGTGCCACTGAACACCACCGAAGTGACTTGGCAGCAGTGCAGTGTCTCCTCCGTTGGGTTGCCTCTTGAAGACTTGACATTGACTGCTCCCTGTCGATTGCCGGTGCCGGGCTGTGGCGGGGCCGACCGGGCTGTGGCTGTGGACAGGGTGTCAGAATGAGCAGCATGGGTGCACTGCCTCTGAAGTGGTGCAGAGGTTGGGACAGGAAAAAAAAAAAAAAAAAACTTTCATTTTATCAAGATGAGACTATTTGATGCTATTTTAGAGCATGAGGAGTGGATATAAATACACATCCTACTAAGTATAGAACAAGGATTTGGCACATATAAATATATTTTGTCAAATAAAGGAAGTAAGAGTTTATCATTTATGGTGGATCAAGCAAATGGAACCTGCTGTTTCTGTTTCCACAGTTTCCTTTGTGACTGGAGTCAAACAGAATTTGATAATGCTGATAAACGGGGAAATCCAAGATTGAATTGGCAAATGAAATGCATTATCATCAATCATGTCAACACAAAATAATGATTAATATTTTGAACAGGTGCGGGTTAAAATGTGCAAGTATCCAGCAGATTAGTAAGAGAAATGATGTCTGTCGTTGAACTACAGCTTGCTGGCAGTGTGTACACTCTTTTCTCTTGTGAGGGAAACTAGTAGTGAGGTACAGACAGTCTTCTACCACCTGTCCACTTCCCTTCGCACGCACGCACGCATGCATGCCACACCACGCATGCACACCACACACACACACCACACACCACACACACACACACACACACACCACACACACACACACACACACACACACACACACACACACCACAATACACACACACACCACATGCACACACACACACACACACACACACACACACACACACACCACAATGCAACACACACACACACATACTGCACACACACACACACACACACACACACACACACACACACACACACACACACACACACACACACACACACACCACACACACACACACACACATACCACAATGCAACACACACACACACACACCATACTGCAACACAACACACACACACACACACACACACACACACACACACACACACACACACACACACACACACACCACAGTGCACACACACACACACACACACACACACACACACACACACACACACACACACACACACACACACACACACACACACACACACACACACACACACACACACACACACACACACACACACACACACACACACACACACACACACACACACACACACACACACACACACACACACACACACACACACACACCTTCCCCTCACCTTCATCCTTCACATTCCTTCCACACCCCCTTCCCGCATTCCTTCCACACCCCCTCCTCTGCATCACATTCCCTTTCATTGAGTCGAAACAGGCGAAGTGTTTCAACTTCTTTCAGCTGTCTTTTCTTGTAGCTTGAGGTGACCACTGATGTCAGTCTGTGTCTTGCAAACTGTGTCGCAGCGTTTGGCCAGGGAGCTAGGAATCAGGCTGACAGTCACGACAGGATGGGTGGTGAATCTTCACTCTCCAGATATAGAGGTACAACATTTTATTTTTACGCTGTTTTCCTGACCTGTATTCTGCTGCGTTTTATATTTCTCATTATAACAGATTTCTTCCTTTTTTTTTTTGTTGTTGTTTTTTCTAAGGGAGAGTAAAATATCAAAGTTCAGGAACCACTCTGTTTTGTTGTCTTCTTTTTTTTTCGTCTTTGTGTGTTTTTGTTTATCTCTCTCAAGACAGCCTCCTTCTTGTCACAGGTTGTATTTGAGTGCTGAGTGTATGCTACACAAGGGACTTAGTTGATATTTTTGCCTGAAAGATCGCTCAGACGGGCATCCCTCAGACCATTTAAGAGTAGATAGGGGGAGAAAAAAAAAAACATGTCCCATACAGGGCTCAAACTGTGAATCTGAGATCTCTTTGTTGTTTTCAGGCTTGTGCATTAATCACAGGACCACCAGGGTATTGCATTCCGCTTGTCTGCCCTTTAAATCAACGTTTGTTCACCAGAGGTAGGACTTGACATGGAGTTTGACCACAGTTTTTGAGCGGAACATCTTTGGGTGCCATCTTTGGGTTATTAGGCTGTGCATGGTTGTGAGTGTGACATTATGCTAAGTTCTTGTACATTTTCATGTTGTGTAAAGCACTGATCAGTCTACTTCTGTATAAAAACTCCTCGTTACAAACACTGATATTTTTTTTAAATGATATTTTTAAGGTTTCATTAGCTAGAGGTTCAGCTGAGCTTCCTTAGCTTCAGAAAGCCATGTGTATGTTGCTTTATAATGGAAAATGCTTTATAACTGAAAACTCAGTTACATCAGCCTTTCACATTTTGTGAATAATAATAATAGTAATGATAATGAATACTTATATAGCGCCTATTCTCAGCTAGAGACCAAGCTCTAAGCGCTTTACAATCAACACTTGTTTACACACCGGGCTGCCTACCTTGGTAGTGCCGACTGAAGAGTTGCCAGCTGGCGCTTTATTCAGTCGTTTCTTGTGTCATCCAGTCAGTATCGTTCAATATCGTTCACTCAGTTTGCTTACTTCCTTCATTCTTTCCATTTCTCATGCCAGGGTGCATGCTATGTGTAACGTGTCATCCATACCAACAGCCTGCTCTTCCAAAAGTTGGTGATGGGATTTTACATGTGTGCAAGATGTTATGCGTGTGTTCACACACACGGAACTTCGGTTTATAGTCTCATTCGAAGGACTGTATGGGAAATGGAGTCAAAACCAATGTTAGCTCCAGGGGGGAAATCCCTCTGTACCGAAACGCCCCAGCGGAGATTCGAACCCGCAACCCAGGATCACCAAGATTACAAGTTCGGCGCTCTACCAACTGAGCTATTCCAGCCCCCTAATCAGAATCTGATGTGCACATTTGCTTGTTTTTTTGGTTGGTTGGTGGTTTTCTTTTTTATTGACATTGTGCTGATATTTGTGTTTTTCACATGTATGACACTTATCACACTTGATACCAACATCAGTTGATCAATCAGTTAGAGAGAGAGTGAAGGAAAAGAGTGGCACTTCGACGTGTTCAAAGTTGAAGTCAAGTTTAGCACGGCTCAGAGACTGCCAGTCTGTGTTCCAGAGAAAGGACTAAACACTGAAATATGCTCAGGTGGAGTAAAGTGACTGGTACTCTGGGGAGGTTGGAGGGGGCTAGCTTCACTATGCATCATGAAATGAGATGGCAAAAAGACACCAGGTCTTTTTTTGTCTTTTCTAGTCACCTGCAGGCAAACTAGGTGATAGAGATCAGAATGTTCATGTAAGTGAAAAAAAAAAAAGGTGCTTGAGGGAAGGTGTATATTTTTCTACATCAGATGTCATGTTATAATTGATATTGCAAAGATGCTGTATCAGTTATCCTGTTTCAGATTTGCCTACATGTTAATGACGACTTTGTGACTGCTGGAATACCTTTGACAAGGTAAAACGACAAGTGTGTGTGTGTGTGTGTGTGTTTATGCGTGTGTGACATCGCACTAAAACGTTAGTGTTTGGAGTAAGGCTTCATTATTATCATGTAATAACTAACAGGCTCTCAAAATCATCATTGTATGGTGATGATGCTGGAAAATATTCTATTTTAGGAAAACAAAATGTGATGTGTACAGTGAAAAAGTGGATGTAGACCAATATATTTACATCATCTTGTTTCTCTTGACGAATCTACTGGGCTTAAGCAGTAATAGAAATAATAACATTGTGATGTTGAACAGTGTTAGAGATTACATTGTGTTTGCTAGTTCATGCACTCCTGAGTGCTTGTACTTGATGGTTGAATCTGCGAGTGAGTACCTGTCTTTATCAGTATATTCATGGTCATGTGTAGAAGCAGGATGATGTGAATATGTGTACCAGTGCATTTAAATGTAAAATTTTTTTTTTCCATTTCTGTATTTTCGTTTTCATCTTTTTTAAATCACCAGCTGTATTATCACCACACACACACACACACACACACACACACACACACACACACACACACACACACACACACACACACACACACACACACACACTCACACACACACACACACATTCTCTCTCACACACATGCACACACATTTACTCATTTACACACACACACACACACACACACACACACACACACACACACACACACACACACAGATGGATGCACACAAAACACACACACACATATACACACACACATGTACGTATGCAAACAACACACAAACACACACATACACACACACACACACACACACACACACACACACACACACACACACACACACACACACACACACACACACGCATACATGCAGCCACTCACTCACATCCACACACAACATTGATTACTGCTTTGGATCGTTGCATAGATCAGGCTTCTCAAGTCTTGTCCCTGAAGGCCCTCTTCCAAATCTTTCCTCACTAGTTTATTTACTCAGGTATTTATCTAGTTTTAACCTCTGTGTTTTGTTGCCAATCACTTTGTAGTTGTGATGTTGCATTTATAGACTACTCAGCACTTATTGACATCTCCTCAATGAAGTTAAAACTGAACTGCTCATTCATGCCAAAGTTTCCAATTAGGATGGGATGGAGCATTTGATGACAAACCTTGATTTTTTTTTTTTTTTAAGAAAATAAAGAAAGAAAGAAAATAAATAAACTGGAGGACGATGTGAGGTGAATGGGGGAAAAAATTGGTACACACCACACATACATAAAACAAATCAATGACATTTTATGATTGATTTCGTTTTGCTATTGATGTGAAGTTTTTGTCATTTAAGATTCTGAGTGACTTATGGTGGTGTTTTCTGTGGTTTGATTTGGCAGTGTTTCTCAGAACACACAGCAAGAGCTCAAGAAGGCATAAACATTTTCTGAAGATAGTATCCTGGGATACAGAAATTTTCGGCCATAACCACAGTCCAGTATGTGTGTTTGATTATCTACATTCCTATTGCTATTTTGTCTTTGAGAGTGGAGCAGATCAGAAATCGGGACAGGCTCATTTTATTTTTCAGCTTTTTTTTTTCAGTACTGGTGAACTGTCCCAGTTCTGATGAAATCTCTGTTTGGAGGAAAGTGCAGGTGCAGG
The DNA here is from genome assembly GCA_016801955.1 of Conus betulinus. Lineage (NCBI taxonomy): Eukaryota > Metazoa > Mollusca > Gastropoda > Neogastropoda > Conidae > Conus > Conus betulinus. The sequence goes on from JADBJO010001604.1 coordinate 284,302, forward strand.
TGCAGCAGGTGTATCTCTCTCAGTGACTTTATAAGTTGAGTGAATTAGGTAAATCTGCAATAAAGATACACTAACTGGGAGTAACATGTGACTGGGAATGAGAAAGACAGGGTGAAAGGTGTTCTGAGTTTCTGGTTTTAGATAATTATGTGAGTGAATTAAGTTAGGAAAGGAGGAATAGAGGTGTACAGTATGACTTCTGATGACTTTATTTTGTGGTTATTGGTGACATAAGTTATTCATTTGCATACAACATGCCGGTTTATTGGCGAGGCTTAAAAGTCCCCTTGAATACGACAGGGAGCAAAACTGGCAAGCTCCCATCCCTTCCCGCAGTGCTGTCGGCAGGTTTTTCCGCAATAGTGGGACCTCATGAGGGTTTGTTTATAAACCTGTCCACCTGCTGGTATTTGCTCCTAGCAGCACTGCTGGACATGTTTAGATAAAGCTAGTGCTGGCTTCCCCTTCCATGAGAAAGTTCTGAGTTTCCTGTTTTTTATTTTATAAGTACAGATGGTAGTTTTGCTTTGTCTCACTTTGTTTACATGTGACACTCCAAATGTCATGTTTGTCATCACCTGTCTGTCGCAGCACGGACTCAAGTTCAGTTTTTGACTTTCGTGAAAATCTGTGTTCAGTTCTTCATACAACAGTATATAATAGTGAATATTTTTCTTAGATTAAGAAAAACCAAAGTTGGGTTCAAATGAGTACCTCTTTTATTCTTAAATTTCCCCCAGAAACCCGGGAATAAAAGGAGTACTGCAGTAAGAATTCAGGAAGGAAAGGGAAAGTATGACAGCCTGTATTCAAAGAGTTAGACAGAAAGGGTTGTTTAAGAAAAGTTACAGGATCCAGAAATAAAATTTCACTGCAAAAGCAAACCGTACAAGAATTAATGACTTGATTTTTTTTTTTTTTTTAACTTATGAAGTCAGAGGGAGATACATTGGGTTTTTTTTTGGGGGTTATTACATCTTCAAAGTAATTTAGCTCTTTATTATACAGAATCACACTGATACAAGCTATTTGCGTTTTGATTAATAGGGCAAGAGTGCGTGCTTGTTTGTGATTTCACATTTTATTAGTCACACTCAGTGCATAAAGTTTGTTTTTTTGTTATGATAAGCAAGCTTTGGGACCGTTCATATTCGATAGAGAAATCAAAGTTTCTGACAGAGTGACCAAAGGACCTTCATTTTAAAATCCAATCAGGAGCATTGAGAGCGATTGAAGAATAAAATGGTAGCATCTTCCGCTTGTCTGCAGATTGCCCTTGTCCAAAAGAGATTATATCCAGGATGCAGGCCTTCGTTCTACTGTGTCTTGGATAATGGCACGACAGGCCGACATACAGGTGGGTAGCAAACTGCTGCTGGACAATGGCATGACAGGCTGACATACAGGTAGGTAGCAAACTGCTGGGATAATGGCACAACAGGCTGACATACAGGTGGGTAGCAAACTGCTGGATAATGGTGCGACAGGCTGACATACAGGTGGGTAGCAAACTGCTGGATAATGGCACGACAGGCTGACATACAGGTGGGTAGTGAGCTGCAGAGGAAAATTTTTCTGTATGAGCCTGAATTCCCAGACCCATTTCAGTGACTAGCTTTGAATCTTTTACAATAAGCATACCATAGATACTATCTGAAGCTTTCTGCATGCTGTTCAATCAGTTGTTGACCTGATTTGTGATGAGACATCAGCACTTTTTTTTTTCTGGAAAATTCTGCTGTACGAGCCTGAATTCCCAGACCCATTTCAGTGACTAGCTTGGAATCTTCTATGATTGAAGCTTTTTGTAAGCTGTTTAAACAATTGTTGACATGATTTGTGGTGAGACATCAGCACCTTTTTTTTTGTTCCACCCCCCACTCCCCCCACCCCAGATTTAGCTACTTCTGCCTGTTTTTAAACTACTATATTATAACATGAGTAAGGGCTGAATTTCAAATGATATAAAGTAAGGCACACATTTACACACACACACACACACACACACACACACACACACACACACACACACACACACACATGCGCACACACAACACACACACACACACACACACACACACACACACACACACACACACACACACACACACACACACATGCATGCACATGTGCACTGTGCATGCAAATACCTATGTATCCATGTATCCACCCACACACTTGCACAAAACACTCCCTGGTACACACACCTTTGTACTTCTTTATCTTTTTAACATTTTTTTCTGCTTATAACATTAATATCTGTAGTTCAAAAGTTGTTCAACAGCACATTATTCAACCCATTACATGAAAAATTCACAGACCTACCTGTTGTCACCTGTCCAGCCAGGTCACTGTGTGCTGGACCCATGTGTGGGAAAGGCCACTATTCTGATGGAGGCAGCAAAAGGAACCCACAGGTAGGACCCCTTGCCTGGGCTAAGGTCCACACCATGTACACCCACGCACTCTTCACTCCATTTTTCAGCCATAGACCACAGCGTGTATCGTTTGATAGATTCTATTGTTCAGCTTTTATTCATTGCCATCAAGTAATCTGATTGAAAAGTACAAAACGTACCTCCTGAACACACAAGCATGCTCATACACTAATGCTTGCATATAGGTTCACATGCTCAGTTTCAGATGTGTCTCAGAGCAAGATGTATTTATAGAAAACTAAGGGAGAAGTATACCTCCAGCAAGCAAATGTTCAGAGCTATAGATTGAACTGAAAGAAACCTGTTCTGGGCGGCCAGTGGACTGACGCGACTAGGCCTATGAAGTTTTCTAAAAAATTTTCTATGCCTGAAAGTACACATAGGATGGGGGTGTTGTGTGTTGTTGGCAGTACCAAAAGTTTCACTGGCATCATCGTCATGGACACTTTCAGATGAGTTGGAAGCTTACAAAGGGGGCATACACTCATAGACCTGCGCAGTCATCAGATGCAGAGAAGTCAGGGTCAAGTTGTTTTACATTGAGCAAGTGTTTGTTGTTTGTTAATGACTTGGTGACGAACAGTTTTGTGGCTTGCAGCAAAAAATGATTCAGGTATAGTGACTCTCACACAATTTGTGATCATTGTTCAAATTGCATACCTCTACAGCAGATTATCAGCATGTGATGAGACTTCTGGAAAGTTACGTTTTCTAACCCATTGTTACGATTCTTCTCCATGTGGTTTTTTAGCTGCAGAGTGAACTATAAACCCTTCCATGCACACACTCTTTCCCCCTTTCCCACATCATTCCTTCCCCACACTACATTCTCACACACTCACAAATCATCTGGAGGATGATGACAGTAACTGTTATTCTAAGCAGCATCACTGAATTAATGTCCTGCAGTGCAGGTCAGAGTAAGGAGTTTGTGTGTTTTTAAAGACCCAAATGACACATCTCTCTGCATTATTCAGTCTTTTCAGCTGGTATTCCCAGAGAAATTAACGCAGAATTGTTGAGGCTACTTATCACTAATTCTCCTGCATCAATTTGTTTTCCAAATGAAGTGTTTTTGTCGTTTTTACATATGTGAAGCTTGTGACTACAGTCTTAAGGAAAAGCGCTCAACAACCCTCTTTATCTATTGATGATTGTGAAAATCCACATAACACATTTCTGTAAAGCATGAAGTTTTAGGCAGTGCTCTTTGCTGGCAGGTGACTGGATTTCTGGGCTGTGACCTTGACCCTTGGCAGCTGCAAGCTGCTGACCGCAACGTGAAGCATGCCCAGCTTTGCCAGTCTGTGCAGCTCCTTCAGGCAGATGCTTTGAGTAAGGAAACAGCAAGAAGCGCTTGTTGTCTCGTCATGTTGGTTGTGTTTTGTCAGCTGAGTACAGTGTGTGTTTGTGTATGTCTGTGTGTGTGTTGAGAATGATGATTGAGAATTCCATTCTGGTCTGAAACCACAAGTCAGTACTATATCATTCTTTTCATATTACAACCTGGTGTCTACCAGGCCCAAGAGATGCAGACACCTGCAGTGTTTGTCAGGAAATTCCAGTACCATTCTCAAACCTAACTATGAGACCACAATGGCCAGTGAACATGGATGGTAACAAATGCTTTGCCATATTGGCAGCTGCATTCTGTTTTGGTAGCATTCTCCGGTTCGAGAAAATGAAGAGTTTTATACTTGGAGCTGGTTTTGGCTGGAGGCAAACCGTGTATAAATTTCATCTCAAAAGAGTATTTTAATGCTGTTACGTGCACAAGTCATACATGAAAATTCTTCCAAGCATTTATTTTCCAACAGACCTTTTCGAAGTACGTCAGAATTTATTCAGTATGCATGATTGTATTTAGCTGCTGTTCCACATCAAGAAATGATTTTGAGCATGTGTATTGATTAGTGGTGCAACTTTCTTGCAGTTGTCCACTTTATGGTGCATATTCAAGGTAAAATCACGGTAATATTGTGCTGCTAGTAACCAGTCTAGTCTCAACCTGACATGTTAAACACTCATTTTTAAACAAAAAATAGTGACTTCTCCCTTCTCGAGTTTGTCCTGATGTTCATACAATGCAGGAATCAAACATACAAACGCACAGATAAATGTGTTTACCATCATCATCTTGTAATTTTGTCAAGTTAAAAGGAAAATACTGGGGAACGAACAAGAGAAAATAATTTAGCAGTTCTGCATTCTCTGGAAGCATGTGAACAGGGCCAGTTTGTTGCTTAGAATTGTTGCGTGAACCGCAGCTGTTGCATGTCACTGTGTCTGCAACGCCTGAAGTAACACAGTATCTTTTGGATCATTCTACATTTCTAATCTTCACCCACATCTTCTTCACTGATGCATATTTGAGAATGTACATCAATGTTATTTCTCTCAAAATATTCACCTCATGCAAAACATCTTCTTTTTCTTCCTCAGTGTGCCCATCACATTGCATGTCCTTATTCTTAGTTGTCTTTTTTTTTCAGTCAGAGGTGTAGGTTTATGGCAGAGTCACACTTCTGACTGCTTTTTCATGAGTGAAGTTGAATGATGTCTTTAAATGAAGTCGAATGAAGCCTTTAAATGAAGCCGAATGAAATCTTTAAATGAAGCTGAACGAAGCCTTTAAATGAAGCTGAACGAAGCCTTTAAATGAAGCCGAATGAAGCCTTTAAATGAAGCCGAATGGAGCCGTTAAATGAAGCCGAATGGAGCCGTTAAATGAAGCCGAATGGAGCCGTTAAATGAAGCCGAATGGAGCCATTAAATGAAGCCGAATGGAGCCGTTAAATGAAGCCGAATGGAGCCGTTAAATGAAGCCGAATGGAGCCGTTAAATGAAGCCAAATGGAGCCGTTAAACGAAGCCGAATGGAGCCGTTAAACGAAGCCGAATGGAGCCGTTAAACGAAGCCGAATGGAGCCGTTAAACGAAGCCGAATGGAGCCTTTAAACGAAGCCGAATGGAGCCTTTAAACGAAGCCGAATGGAGCCTTTAAACGAAGCCGAATGGAGCCTTTAAACGAAGCCGAATGGAGCCTTTAAATGAAGCCGAATGAAGCCTTTAAATGAAGCCGAATGAAGCCTTTAAATGAGCATCAGCGTTTCACTGGTGATGCCAGACTTTCCTGGAAAGTTTCATTCATGGTACGCGTGGCAAGATCAAGTTAGAGCATGACAGAAAACCCCACTGTGCATGTAACACAGCAGTAGCCGACTGCAGCTGCCTTGAACGCTTGTAGTCAATTCTCAGGCAGCCAGCTGTGGCCCAAGTGAAGGAAAGCACGTTAATGCAAGTCTCATAGTGTGGATTTTAGTCCAAGGATAAAAAGGGGAGGATAATGTGTGTGGGGGGGTGTGTGTGTGTGTGTGTGTGTGTGTGTGTGAAAACATGTATACCTTTTTAAAAGACGATGCGGTGTGTTGGCAAAATAAGGAATATTAGCCATATTCTTTACACATTTGCTATATATTACCTGTATATAGCTATACACTAAGTGTATTTATGAGGTTTTAAGATCAAGTCTAACTTACATAACACTGAGCATGACATGCTGCACCTCGTTTGTTTCAGACCTGCCCGTCAGAGCTGGCAGTGTGGACAGGATTGTGTGTGATGCGCCATTTGGAAACAAGTTTATGGCAGGATCTGGCTCACTGTCCCAATTCTATGAACATTTGATGCTGGAAATGCTTAGGTAGGAACAGAAGTGATTTCAGCCGTGTGAGTGTGAGTGCATGTGTGTGCATTCAAATTTATATATGACACCTATCCATGCATATATGTATGCACATATACACTTATACACAGACAATCAATCAAATGCCCCTACCCTTCCTTCTCCCTGTCCCATTCCTCGCACCCTCTCTTAACAGTCATGTATCTAACACTCCTCACTCTCCATATGCACCCAGACACTCACATGCGCATGCGCACACACACTTAACACAAATGCATGCAAACACACACTGATACAAGTGAGTTCAAGCTGAAAGAGTGTGTGCCAATCAAACATGTCCATGTTGACAGTTGACAAGTAGATGTTCTTCAGCAAACAAAACTTTCCATATACTGTCAACAGGCTGCTGACTCCAGACGGCCTTGCTGTATTACTCACGAGTCAAGAACTCCAGCCTGTGGTTCAAGAAAACTGCCAGGCTGCCACTGACTGTGACGTGCCTGTGCCTGGGGATCGAACACCTGCTGCACACATCAGAACCATGCCGATCCAGGCAGGCTGCAGGCACCCGTGCCACTGTCAGACCCAGCTGTTTCTGTGCCAAGGGAGTCAGCAGCACAGGGTATACAAAAGTGGGAGATGCCCCAAGAGATCCACACCCTCACACCACACTGCCTTCAGGCTGTTTGTGAAGAGACCGTGGCACATGTCACAGAACCATCATCAATCGGCGATCCCAAGCTCAGGACCATGGAGGAGCAGCCCACCACACGGAGGTCATCACTCAGACTGTGATTCACCCTATCAAGAAACTGCCCTGCAGAGTTCATCCTGCACAGGGATGGTCAGCACAGACAGTGTGACAGCAGCTAGAACTGAGAACAGTCGATTTTCTCTCCTGTCAACTCACTACATGAAACTAGGAGAAACACATGCATATGCTTGTTTTGCAGAAGTCAGTGTACAGTGGGATGAATGCTAGTTGTTGATTGCTGTCTGAACGTAGTACGTAGTAGCGCCTACTGAATACTACAATGGTTTTTTGTAAGGTAAAGGCTGCTGAAGGCTGAAAATTCTGTCTTACAGAGACCAGAAGTTATAGCTGTTGTTGGTGAACCCAAAAGTTAAAGCTGTTGTCGGTGAACCAGAAGTTAAAGCTGTTGTTGGTGAACCAGAAGTTAATACTCTCCAGCCGAGTGCGGCACAGACGGCACGATTCCCTGATGCTACACGCTTGCGCATAGCGCTCAGTCCCTGCCGACGCACATATTTGGCCACTTTTTAATATATTTTTACGGTAGCTAGACAACAACTACAGTGTTGTGTTAGGTGTCTCAGGAAAGAACAAACACTCAACTAATCGAACATAGTAATTTCGAATCATTACTTTCAATGTGTATACACAACTGTGCATTGAAAAACATGTCTGACAAGTAGAAAAAACGCTTTGTTTACATTCTATTCCGTTCTTTTACAACACCAAATCAGAAGATGAAGGGATGGCTGCATCTTCAAACAATTCACTTTTTCTTCTTCTCTTTCATAGTTTTCTATCTCTCTATTGCGCCTCTCATCACCAGATCCACTTTGTAATATGATTTCAAGTGCTTCATTGAGCGAGAAATTGCTACCACCGTTCGCGCTGACCAACATTTTTTCTGGCACAGGAAATGCATGCCGCGCGCTGCGTGCTGGTGCCATCAGTTTCTTTGTTTCAAAGCTCCTGGGGTCAGCCAATTCATGATAGGCCACTGAAAGTATGGTCTACAGCTTGCTACGACATCCCCAAGACTAGCTGCAGAGCTTATTTCCCTTGAACCATTTCATGAATAGTGTAGTAATTTTTTTATGTTCCTATCATGCGATAGTGGATGACAAAGTTTGATGTTCGTTCTCTGTGGGGAATCCTGAATCAGTGAATGTGTAGTGTTGGGAGTCATTCCACAATAAACTCAGCATTGAGGATGAGACAAGTGTTTTGCACACACATGCACACATGGACACATGTATCTAGCTGCTTCCATCATTTTTTTTTTTAATTAAAAAGTGATTTACCATCTTATATTTATGACTTTCTTTTTTAATGTAACTGAAACCGTAACTGAAAAAAGAATATCTCTGTTGAGGGTCATTATACCAGGTGAGTAAGTCAGTGCATCGCCTTTTATGAACATCACAAGATGATTGTGTCAGCACACTATGAACAAAATCCTGCCATGAAATAAGCATACGAATGAAATAAACAAACCCAGAACTGGTGTTGCGACATCTGTTAATACTATGGTCACTTCTGCAATCCTTAAAACTCCTGCTTATAGTAAGGTGACTCCGGTGACACTCAAAAAGTTCTGTTGATAGCAAGGTCAATGGTGTACGCAACTTTCAAAACTTTGAATTTGAGGCAACTCCAAGAACATTTTTTTTGCTGATAAAACAAGTTTCCAGAACTCAGAACAGTTGAAGAGAAAAAAAATTCTTTTTTTAGTTCAGTCAACCTCTATGGCATCCACAGCTAAAACCTTGCTCTGTGTTTTTTTCGTGTGTTCATATTATTCATATTGTTGATATTGCTGAGGCCATTGTAAGAGATGTTTGATTGCATTGAAAATGGAATCAAAACATCACTAAAACCTTTAAAGCCCCCCTCCCCCCACCTCTCTCTCATTCTTTCTTCCACAAGTGTTACAATGGTGATTATTACATTGACACTTCATGTATACTAACTTTTCTTTCCTTTTCATGTTTTACATTTCATGTTATTGAATGCAAGTGAAAAAAAAAAAAAAAACAGAAAAAGCTTAGCATTGATGCTCAGGTGGGAATTTCTTTTGTGGATATGCCGTGTAGCATGTTTCTGTGTTTGTGTGTGTGCTTAAATTTTATTCTATCCCATTAACTACCAGGCAGGATTGATCTGAACGGTGAATCTGCATAGGAATTATTTAAGAAGAGGTTCTTCACAAACAAAAAAAAAAAAATATCATCAACAGTGGTGCAGTCGTTAACGCTCCAGGTTGCATGCTGTGGGGTCGTGGCTTCAAGTCCCATTAGACCTGTTGTGGGAAGGTGAACTGTTTGAGTCTTAAGTGGAGTGGCTGTTTTTTTCCCCATTTGCACCAGATTTAGTGGTCTTTGCATAGTCTTTCAAATGATACGAAAACACGAGATTCCGTGTGCAGCATGTATTTCACATGCATAAAAGAACTCACAGCGACAAGTGAACTCCCTCCTGGCAAAGTTCTGTATACAAATCATCCACTTCGACACACAAATACGTTCATAGACAGAGAAATAGATAGGAGAGGAAGGGAGCAGGTGTATGGATGGGACTGTACTATGGTGTTACATTATCCTGATCAGAGTTGCCTGTATTTGTCACAGAGAAATAATTGATGATGGGCACGTGTGTGTGTGTGTTTGTTTTGTGGTGTGGGTGTGCGTGTGTGTGTGTGTGTGGAAGGGTGTGTGCGTGCGTGTGTGTGTGGCGGTTTGTGGGTGTGTGTGCGTTGCCTATATTGCTTTAATTGTTTACATATATGAAATTTGTAATGGGCCGCATGCTCCGTTCAACAGAGATGTGTGCACATAAAAATGTTCATTATTATTATTATGATATTGATAGGATATGCCATGGAATCATAGAATGGACCCAGTACTGTTTGGCTTCTTCCATGTATGTTTTCCTCTCTGAGTATTTTTCAAACTTCTTAGTCATCACTTCTGGTGTCTGCGTTAATAACACAGGTTATGAAACAAAACATTGATTACAGCCCTGTGTTGTGGAACCAGACAACAATGGAAATTATCCATCCTTAATATGGCCACTGTGATCTGCTGGCATGTGAACAATGTGAACTGAATTGTCATTACTTTTTTCGAATTTGTTGATCATCATAAAAAAAAAAAGTGTGTCTCATATTCTGTGGCCCACCATCCCCTGCTTTTGTAACATTTTCATTATGCTTGTTGATCAAGAAAATTCGTGTCTCATATTCTGTGACCCTTGTGCCTTATTTTTTTTTTATAGTGGCCTCTTTCTTGATTTCTTCTCTACAACCATAACTGTGGCAAGTAGATGTGAGTTTTGGATGTCAACAATTTCAATGGACTGTTATGGGCTTGATGTTACTTTTCTGATGAGGAACTTCACTCTCACTGGCTCTGTGTGGAAGCGGTTATTGTCTTCAGTCAGAGGCCTAGATGTTAGTGTTGTGCATATGTTGGAACCATTGAACACCAGCAGTGCTGCATGAACCTGAGGGCTGCTTCATGATGACCTGATATTGTTAACTATGTGGCATGACAGTGCTAGGTTTTGTGACTGGACCAACATCTAATCTGCCCTGTGTGTGTGTGTGTGGGGGGGGGGGGGGGGGGGGGAAGGGAGGCAGGAAGGAGCAGACAGGGAGCAAGATTAAGAAAATGCAAGTGGAGACCGATTACAAGTTCGTTTTCGGACACTTCTGCAATTCTGGACATGTATATATCTGTTATTAAAACAGGAGATTCTGCTTGCCTGTGCCAAATGAAATTGGATATTGATATTGATTGCTCCCTGCAGACTGACTTGCTGAGGCTGCAAGAAGATGAATGTGAGTATGGTTGTGTATGAGACAGCTGGATCATGTGGTGTGTGTGTAATGCCGCCAAGATGATACAGAAGATGAGACAGTCAAGGGGAGAGGGAGAGAGACACACGTGTTTACAAATGCAAACAGAACGCCGCTGTGCACTGTGTTTATGTCATTATGCATGTATAACTGTTCAGCAAGTCTTGTTAGTTTGCATGGTGGTCTAATTATCCGGCCTTACAAAATTAGTTTGCATGGTGGTCTAATTATCCGGCCTTACGAAAAAACACAGTCTTGCAAGGCATTGTGCCAGGAAACAGAAGAAAAGGCAGATAAATACAAAGGTGGCAGGACGACCTCAGGGATGGACAGGCCTGACCTGACCTCTGTCAATTACCAGAAGACAGCAGAGGAAAGAAGAGGATTGACTTTAACAGGTGCCCTAATAACCCTGGGTTTGGTTGCTCTATCATCAGTAATCAAGGTGGTCTTTGGATTTCAACTAACGTTTCCCCCCTCTCCCCTCCTTTTGTTTCAGTTTTCTTTATGTCTTGACAAATGCAAGTCACTTTTAAACACTGACATCAAAAACACCTACAACAAACACAATTGTAATTCAATTCTTTTCAGTTTATTCACTCAAATCATCAGGAGCAAAAACATTAATATATACATACATAAGAATACATGGCTCCATTGAGAACTATCAATTTCAGAATATAGCTAGGGGGAAAAAATTTGACAAAAATTCATACCCAAGCATTCCATCACATCACAGCAACGAATTTCAGTTGCAGAAACCCATACTGCATTACTATGGCTGCCAACCTTGTGGGGTTCATCTTTAGAAATCGGGCAATGAAGCCCTAAGTTGGGCTTTGAACCGTAGAGTGATTCTTAACTGATTCATGGAGAACTGACAATAGAAATCTTAGCTTCCAAAACATATACTTGTTGGCATTTGAAGAAACTGTTCAGCTGAACTAATCAATATTTTAATTTGCCTTTCTAGAAATAACCCCTGCAGTCTGAAACTTAGTTTTCATTCCGAAATTAAGGATTTTAATTACAAAATCAGGGATTTGGGGATGATTTTCAAGACAGAAAAACTTGTGAAAAAAAATTGGATGGGTTGGCAGCTTTAAGTAAAAAAAGTACAGATATATATGTCCTCAAGTCATTCTTCTACTTCTTCCTTGCAAATCAATTGGAAAAAACACACACACACACACGCACCCTGACACACACAAATATAGGTAGGCTCTAGTTTATGCATAATAGCAGCCTTCCTTTTTAATATCACAATGCAATGCACGTTTGTGGGGTGTGTGCATGTGTGTGTGTGTGTGTGTGCCTTGTGTGTGTGAGTGTGTACATACAACTAGTCACCTTGGAAAGAGTTCAGTTTAATTAACCATTTCATCATCACCACAGACTTTATGCTGGCTGACTACACATAAAGCACAATTTCGCCAACATTCCCCTCTCCACAGTTCAAGTCTTCTGAACTGAAATACCCACTTAACCAGCAAAAGGCAGAACCAAGCATTCGTACTTCCTTAGCTAATGTTCCTGGCAACAAGAGCAATGGTTCACGTTAACCATTTCTTATCAAACAGGAACGCCATCACAACTGACTTTCATATAGAGGAACCTTCCCAGTCTGATCATCTGTCGATACCCCTCTTTTAATATGACCTGAATCAACATGATTATCCCACTATTCAAATTTTAACTACTTCCCTAAATGACATAACTAAATAACCTCAGTCCAGTAAGATTTTTCCCTTGAAATAAATGTATCACCGGACTTTAAAATGAAAAGGGGGGAAAAAAAAATCGAAGAAATCCTCTGTACCACTCACTGGGAAATTATATAAATGACCCTAATTTTTTTATCACTTTCCCAGAAAGAAATACAGCTCAGTTTTCTAACATCAGGTGCATTGTTATGGCGCATGTTATTAATATATTTGCAATAACATCTAGACAGAAGTTGCTTAATTTTGGAAGAGCACCACTGTGTCTTTATTGGGTGGTAAATCTAATAAAGACAAATGCAGAACATTTCAGAAAAAAGAGTATTCAACAGAGGAAGTTTTCATTCAGAGGTAAATCTATTAGTACAAAAACAATTGTTTCTGAGAAAAAAAGTCTTCCAAGTGAAAAAGTCTTCATCAAGTGGTAAATCTAAGACAGACAAACTGAATGCTCTGGTGCAACCTCTTCCTTTAGAGAAGGAATCTTCACTGGGAGGTAAATTCTAGTACACTTAAAACCAAACACATTCCACAAAAACTACAGGGCTTTTCATTCAGATGATCTTTAGTGGAAGGTTTCACTATAGCAAAAAACTATACAAACAGCCAGGCATAAAATAAATGTCTCCAGGAAAAGGCCATGATAAGCTGATAATGATTATCACACGGATATGCTATAAATCGATATGCCGCCCATCACTATTCATTCCTCAAGTGAAAATAATGCAAAAAGTATATACCTTTGAAATGCCATGTGATAAAAGACCACAAAAAATACCCCTCCATCCCCTCCACTTCCTGTTACAAAGCAAGCACAAATTGTTCAGCTTGAGTTTCCATTGTCATGCTCATTCCCTCCTCTGATTCAGTCCACCACTGTAGCTCAACCGTACTGTTCTGTTCACTTGGGGCCGCCTTTGGCCTTCCCTTTCCCCTTGGCCAGCAGTTTGGGGGATCTCCCCTCCCCTCCTTCCCCGTTTCAGTCAACCACTGTAGCTCAACTGTCCAGTTCTGTTCACTTGGAGCTGCCTTTGCCCTTCCCTTTCCTCTTGGCCAGCAGCTTGGCGGGGATCTCCTCAGGCGACAGGCCTTTCACAGAGAACAGACGCTGTGCCCGCTCTTCCAGACTGCCGCCACATTTCAGACCACGGCGCATCAGATCCATTTTCAGGCGGTCCATTCCGAGCGCATGCAGATCTTCAGGTCCGTTGAAGTGGTCCAAATCAATGGGCTCTGTCGACTGCACACACACACAAGACCAGACCACAATTAAAGGCAAACCTTGAAGAAAAATATCTGAAGGCTTTGAATAACATGCACTGTTTATTTATAGAGTTGCTAGTCTTTAAAAGATGATTAAGCTGAAGATGATTTACATCTGCCAGAAGCAGGTGCAGCAGTAGACACGAAAAAAACAAACCGAGATCTTGCATGAACAAATTACATACAAAAGGTAAATTTATCAAACATCAAATAAACCATCTCATGCAACAGGACTGGTTATTTTTGTGTTTAATGTTGTACACATATTCATAGTACCTCCTAAAATTAAGTGACTGCAGTGAATCAAATAGCATGTAGCTTCTTTCTATCAAAATAATCTATCATGATTTTTTGTTTGTTTGTTTGTTTTTTTTTTTTTTTTTGGGGGGGGGGGGGGGGGGGCGTTAAATGGAAGTCTACCAATTCATTTTTGATGAAACAAGGCTTCAGCAAATCAAAATGTAGATGCTCCCCCCCTTTGGGGAAATCTGCGATTAGCCTTCTTTTCTTTCTGTCAGCTGGCTATAGCATATCTCAAGAGTCAAATACTTTCAAGTGTTGACATGAGATCATACCAGCAGTCATTCAATACTAGTTCCATCACAGACACTGTACTGTCCAAACACAAGCTCAACAGATGCAAGAAACTGCATCAGAAAATCATGCTAGTAGTCGTTCAAGACATTTACATTGTCCAAATACAGAAACTGAATCAGAAAATGTTGGAACAGAAAATCATCATAAATACCTGTCAAAAGTGTCAGCAGTATCTAAGGACCTCCCCCACCCCCCACCCACCCCCACCCTGTTCCCACCCCCAATCTTTCCACCCTGTCCTCTCCCTGTCACTGGATAACAAATTGTCTTGAACTGTCAGCATGGCTGCCAATGCCAGGCAGATACTGTACTGTGTGCAGCTGCCAGCACAGGACTGATTTAGTATAACAAGCACAATAAGCCTGTAATACATATCAGTACTAGCAACATAGAGTAAAATATCATGTCACTACTAGCACCATGTGTGTACAACAGTATGTAAGGCATGTCAGCACTGGTACTGAGTGGGTACAACAGCCTGTAATGCATGTCAGTACTAGCACCAAGTGTGTACAACAGTATGTAAGGCATGTCAGCATTGGTACTGAGTGGGTACAACAGCCTGTAATGCATGTCAGCATCGGTACTGAGTGGGTACAACAGCCCATAATGCATGTCAGTACTAGCACCAAGTGTGTACAACAGTATGTAAGGCATGTCAGCATTGGTACTGAGTGGGTACAACAGCCTGTAATGCATGTCAGCATCGGTACTGAGTGGGTACAACAGCCTGTAATGCATGTCAGCATCGGTACTGAGTGGGTACAACAGCCTGTAATGCATGTCAGCATCGGTACTGAGTGGGTACAACAGCCTGTAATGCATGTCAGCACTGGTACTGAGTGGGTACAACAGCCTGTAATGCATGTCAGCACTGGCACCAAATACGTATGCCAGTACCAGTACTGAGTGGGGTAAAACGGCCTATAATGCATGTCAGCACTGGTACTGAGTGGGTACAACAGCCTATAATGCATGTCAGCACTGGCACCAAATACATATGCCAGTACCAGTACTGAGTGGGTAAACCAGCCTGTCATCATGTCAGCACTGGTGCTGAGAGCAAGTAAAACAGTCTTTAATGCACATTAGCACTAGTACTGAGTGATAAACAGCCTGTGTTGCTCTGTAGCACTGACACTGAGAGAACAAAACATAATATAACCAATGTCAGCACAAAGCAAGCAAAACATCCGTTCAAGCATATCATTACCCACACTGTGTGAATAAAGCATCCTGTAATACATGTCAACACTGGCACAGAGTGGGAAAAGCATCCTGTAATGCATGTCAACACTGGCACAGAGTGGGAACAGCAGATTGTACCGCATGTCAACTCTTGCTGGGTCATGGAAACATGAACTTTACAGCATGCACTCTCTCCATCCAATCATGGAGTATGGGGATCTAAATGGTGAGGGTATTCAGTAATTTACAGAGAAATCCACATTTCAAAAATAACTTGACAGTTGCCCACTGAGAAAGCTTGTGAAGCACTGAAAGACCTTAACGACCTGGACAAGACAGAAATTCAGAACAACACTCCAGTAGCCACTCACCTGCACAGAGTCTGTAGCTGCACCATTGCAGGGTGATGTGTGGTTCTGGGATGCCTCATCTGTCTTCACCACACAAGTCTCGGCAGTGGGTTCAGAAGACGCTTCTTCTTGCTTCACACTGGAACACCTGGATTCTTCGTCTACTGGCTCAGGAACTTCAAGCCGGGCCACTTTAGCAGGAGGTTCACCTTCAGTGGGGCTGGAGGTTTCTGTACTTGAGGTGTGACCGTAGCAGACGCTGCAGAAGTTTTCGGTGAGCCATGGCCATCTTGTGAGGATGACGAAGATGATGAAACAACTGCCTCTGACACTGAAGAGGCGCCAGGACTGGCACTGCAGCTGGCGCCACTCTCTGAACCCGAGTCACTGTCAATGTCGTCAGGGTTCAGGCCACCCATCCTGTATGCAAAAAAATATCCGTAAACTTTTTGTTTCCTCTGATTTTAACATGATTAAAGATTTGAATCAGGTCACTGTATACCCCCAAAAAGAGTCAAAGTCTAAAATATCCACAGAGAGAAACGAGGCTAATTTGTTTTTAAAAAAAAAAAAAAAAAAAAAAATTCAAGTAATAATGTACGAGGCACAGGCATTAGAATTTAGATTCATCATGCATGATTAGCAAAGATGTGTATATACTCAGAACTTGGTAGTACCTTACTTTATTCATCACACACATCGATTCTTCATCATCTAACAATACCACCTATTTACAGACATTCATTTCAAATAGCTATAATATTGTTACTTTTGATGGAAGTTTATCATTTCTCAGGATCAAGTCAAATGGTTAGTTTCTCTCTTCTTCCATGATCTGCCATTCTTTCAGCAGCATCAATGATAAGTCTTATCTGGTGCTGAAAAGATTCATACTAAATTTGGTTTTGATCTTAGCAAAGAATGTAAATGCATTCAGTCCACACGTGGCATCCTCTCACAATCCACGTGCTCAGGACAGACAGAGAGATGGAAAGACAGAGTGTGTAGAGAGAAAGAAAGAAAAACCCAGCAGATGTATAAGCGGACTCACATGTTCCATCGGTCATACTTGTCCAAGGCACTGCTGGTGGTGGACTCTGCCTTTCTCTTCCTGGACCCGGGCCCTCCTTCCCTCAGTCTGGCTAGTCCTGGAGTCATTGCCATTCATCATTAGAACTTCGCTTTAACTCATTAACAACCTTCAGTCTGCCGTTCCTGCAGTCATGATTACCTAAAATACAAGTAATGCTGTCTCCTTTTCATTCAACTCTTTGCTTTCACTTACTGCGTCAAGAATAACTTCATGTGGCCCTTACTTACAAATGATTTCAATATAAAACATAACTTTGACTGGCGTAATCGAGCAGTTTGAATTCAGAAAAAAATTACAGAGAGCTGTCTTCCTCAATAGAATGAGGAATGGAAATAACTTTGTAATAAGAAAGCTGAAAAAAAAAGAGGCAATGATCTAGTCCAAAATTTAATGTTTTTGGGAGGATCGCTGTCAACAATTGCGCCTGAAAAATGAAAGTGGCCAGAAAAATGCTAACAACCTCAAAGAAACCATGCTGATTCTAATAACAACACTAGAAAACTGAATCATAAACATTATGACTTCATTGAATCAGTTGAGTGTCAACTTCACAAATGATGATGATGATGACGAAGATGACGGTATACAATTAAAAGATGAGGCACAAAAACATACATTTTTCTTTCTATATAAACAACTTAAAATCTTTACACACAATAAATATTGTAATACTCTGTATCCTCCAGATTTATACAAAGAGCTTTTACTGGAATACAGATACATTTTCGTGCACTATTCGTTTTCTTTCTCATTATCACTTTTAACGGTAAAAAAAAAATGACCGAAAAAACCCACACAAAACAACGATACATTCACACGTGCACACGCGAATATACCTTGTTGTATGGCTGCTTCAGTGTTCTTCATGATCTCAGAGTACTGGGCATCATACTGTGGATTGTTCATCTTGGCAGGCGTGTCCTGCAGATACTTGGCTCTCTTGGCACGTCGTCGTTCCTCCCTCTCCTCCTCCTCCCGACTTCTCTCTGCCTGTTGGCTACCCAGTCCTTCAACCTGTTCACACACACACACAGTGACACACACAAACACTCTGATTTAACTATGAAACATAATAAATTGATGGTTGGGTCACTATCTGTCATACAATCCAATTCATCTTCACATTCTTCACTACTGAATTACTTTCTCTCTATGGTAATTATATTGTAGTAATGTACATTAAGTTAACACCACAGATATGTTAACACTAGCACAGCAATGCAACTTACCACATGGTAAAGGACTGCAACGGAGCCAATCAAGTGTTAACATTAGGTCTCTGCCAAAGTTTCATATTTCACTTATAGTACCTACACACAGAGCAACATATACACACGCACAAGCCTGTGTGCATGCGCACGCACATGAACACACACACAAGCATTCACACCCACACATTCAGTCACAAACAAAAGCACCAAGACTGGAAAATATTATAAAGCAATTTATCCTACCTGTCCGAAAACATACTAAGATGAGGAATTTGTAAACATTTTCTACCGGTCAAATCACATATTTCTTACAAATTATGTCAATTTTGACACTCAGCATAAAAAAAAAAAAGAAAGAAAAATACTCTCTCACTTCTTTTCATTGTTGACGTCTCTGATGCGACGGCCACTGAGGTCCCTGCAAGCCTCACGGCTGGTGGTTGGTTTTCTCAATCTGAGCCCCAATAGCTCGCAGCATGGACCCAAAGCCCCCTTTCCCTCCAAGCACTCTGGGGAAAACATAGTACGTGCGGCCAGGCACAAGAGGGTCGGATCTGGACACCAGTCTTCCATGTAGAGCATGTAGCTCTCTTCCCTGCCAATGCCCTGCAATGGACCAGACACAGAGAGTGGATCTGGAGATCTCATGAACTGCTGACAGGCTGATACACCAATCAAAATATGAACCAATAATTGGCTGGCATTAAGCACATCTGTGTTAACACTATTACGGAAAGTTTCATGGTATTTGAAGACAGCCATGAATGTTAGTTGTAAACCTGTTTAGTTACTCTTATTGTGTAACTTCAGTGTAGGCGAATGTGATGATATTAATCAAGTTGATAATTTGAACATCTGTGTTCTCAAACGACAAAATGAGGTTACAATCAATGCATCACTTAATGTCAAAAAATTATGAATTTGAGGTCATGCCATCTCATTGGGGGATTTTTCCTATGCCAAAAATTTACTTTCTAAAACTGAAAAAAACACCTTCCTTTGGGGGAAGCTTTGTAGAATTGTCAGATTTCTGTTGTAAAGCAAGTGATAAAACAATTTTCTTTTTCTATCGAGTTCATAAATGATCACAGTGTACAGCCTGCACAAAGTCTGAAGTTTCATACACTATAACTTTCACCAAATTTAGTTTAAAACAGCTAAAACTTTATGGGTAATATTGCTATGCTGGCCGATTCGCATGGAAAAAGCATTATCAATCAGTTACTTCTGTTACTAAATTAAAACATTATTAATCTACAATCTTAATATTTCCTATGATTGAAAGGTGATAAAAAATAATGAATACACTCAAAAAATGTCAATGCTCAAAGACGTTTTAATTGATATGAAAATGTTAAAAACTGAAAACACTTTGATTTAAATTTTAAAGGTCTGACCATGTAACTTTAAAAAATAAAAATAAAAAAAAAGAAGTCACACAGGAAGTTGAGGAACTGAGGAAGAATTCAGATTCTATATATCCAGGCACTTTAAAATCAAATTCTGTGGAGATTTGTCCACATCATCAATGTATGTTCCATTAATTATATTCAAGATCAAAACAGCTGTTGAAAATTTCCAACCATTTGCCCTTCACCATTTGTGATTCCATTCTATCCACCCATTTCACTCTTGGCATTGTTCTTTCTCTCTCTCTTTGCTGTGCATGGCAACAAATCACACTTTCCCCCCTTGCAATAGAGTTGGAAGGGTTTCTACCATTTCAATAGAGCAAAGAACTGCAGAGAGAGAGAAAAAAAAAAAAAAAAAAAAACAAGAACAGCAAAAATCCTAGATTGCACCTAAATACTTTTCACTTTCCAAATTACGTTTGAATAATATACATTACCACTACCAGTCATGATATTAGTGAGTGTAAGCCAAGTTTAGCAGCAATATTCCACAGCTCTGAGTAACTAACCCTTGACTTTAACCTGTGACAGGGCAGTCAGGGCTCTCTTACTTTTAAGTGGGTTGCTTCACTCCTACTTTTCAGCTTGCTTGGATGTTTTCACCCTGACTTGGTAATTAACTTACTCCGGGGTGCAACCCATATACCTTGGCTATGCCATAATCAGTTTGCTTATTAAGATAATGTACTTATTTTCCTTAGATCTTCCTTACTGGAGTGTACAAGCCTTGCACATACCTAGTGTTGTCTTCAGTGTTTATTGGAAGCGTCTTTGTATGTTCCAGTATCCTTGTTTAATGAAGCAACATTTACAATGTTTTCTTCTTTGAATCACATTCAGATAAAAAAAAAATTGTCAGTCAACATCCATGTATAGAATGTAACTTGTAAAGGCAAGGAGTAAGGCAAACTACTAATGAATAATGAAAACAGAAAATATGGTACAAAATAACCACACACTGATTTAAAACAAAAAAGAAATGTGAATTTTTTTCAAAAGTACATTTTTTTGGAAGAATTAAAACAAACAAAGAACAACAACAAAAAATTTAAAAAGGCAAAAAACAATATTTCCCTAATAGCAGCCAGGATGAGAATCTCTACACTTTGTTTTGCATGTTTATTTATAATTATATAGTCTGTCTGATTTTCCAAAATAAGAAAAGTAAAATTTTTAGCCATGAACTAATATAGCTAAATCCCATAAAACCTAGGGGGATACCTTTACTCTCTGACGATGCGAATGTAAATCAATAGATGTGTTTTCCATTGAATAATGTTATGATTGTTTTTGTCAGAAAACTGCCATAAGGTAGAGATTAAATTCCTGAGTGATATGGATCCAGTTCCAAAGTATTTAGAAATATCGAGCTTCATTACACTGATTGTTCCAATTTCGAAGCCAGCAGAAGCTGCAGAGTAAGTTCCACAATGGCAGCATTAATTAAAATTTAAATCAAAAATGTAAATGTAACTGAAAATTATTTTTACTTACTTGTTTCGAGCAAGTCTAAATCAAGATCTACTGACAATGCCATCAACGAATCTAGATCAAGATTCACTGAGCGATCCTGCAAAGTGACTTGCAAAGTTCTTTAATGAATTTGCTTCACCTACGTTAGCTGTTTTTTTTTCCCCCATGCACCTTTTGTACAATTATTAGTAGTATTTAGGAAACTCAACATCACTGCAGTTGAAATGGAAACGACATACTTCATAACAATTGTCAACAGTTCTAAAGCAGACAAGAGATCACTTGCTTCTTATCAACAAGCATCATCATAATAGAACTAAAATTAATCATCAGTACCACTACATTTATCATTGGACTGTTGACAATGATGAATATTCAAACTTCAGATTAATCTGTACAGCAATTTGTACTGTAACAACTTTTTTTTTTTTTCAGAGAGAGAGAGAGAGTGCAGAAAGTACATCTTCAGGTGAACACCTCTGGCATGTTGAAGATTACTGCACACAAGTGGGGGCAATAAATAAGGCAAACATAAAATGAACAAAAACTGTCAACTGCTACAACTGTCTCCCACTGGTTCCAACAGTGAAGTTATTTGCCGAAGTGTCAGGCTTCTTTTTCTTCTTCTTTCTTCGCTGTCCACCTTCAACCAGTTGAAGATTCTGTATCATGGTCATTGTCACTGATTAGCATATTGCACTTTGATTTATAATATTATGTAAACTTACTGAAAGACCTAACTGAATTTTCAGGTTTAAGTCCAGTTCAGTGGCATAAATCCCATTGTGTAAACTGAGAGGTGTAAGTTAAATCATTCGGATATAAATCATCTTCTGATAGATCTATCAACTTGAGAGGGACTCCCCCAAGGAGGTCAACTTATCAGTTTATTTATCCAGTTATTGATAATTCAACCTTTCCTGGCAGTGGGTGGCCCCAGCCCCATTTGTCCAGCCCCATTTGTTATGCAATGATTACAAATACCCCCCACCCACCCCCCCCCCCAACACACAACAAACCGGAACCTTGTGTATGATGCCAGAATCTTCAACTTGATGAAGGGGCAGTCAGATGTGAAAGAAAAAGAAGACCAAAATCTGCCGATGTAGTGAACTATGGGTTTCCTTCCGTTTGGAAGGTTTACGCCGCTGATCTTGGACTTGGTTCCTTTTTAATTTTGCAAGTTGGGCCCATTAACTTGTGCATATCATGTTAATATTAATCGTGATCTCCGAGTAGCTTGCTGACTTTTTCACTGGGCCCATGACAGAAGACGCCGTGATCGGTAACTGGCCATTGTCCAGTTATAGGGGCAAGAGACAATAAATATAACAATTCTTACCAGCAATCTTCAAAATCGCTTAAAAACAGCGATTCCGCAGTGTGTGGCACTTGAAATGTTGTAGCCATCTTTTCTTTTCAAAGTTTTCTGCGAGAGTTTTTTTTCCAATTTTATACTAGCCTATGTATACACAGCGTACTACACAGTAGCGTTGTCCACAATACTTTGTAAAGTAACAGAGCGGATGCGTCTTTTTACTCAAGAGCATACAAACAAAATTTACCACCACCACCCTTACCCTTCCTAACTGATAACCGATATGCTGTTCAAAAGTAAGGGTTTATCAGTCTTAACCCCTTAGTCATTCTTCACCTCTGTAGACCGTAATTCACTGCCACCAATGTTATATTCACGACTGGGGTTATTGTTTTATTTACCGGTCATTTGTCTCGTAATGGTCACACATCATCCATGTAAGGGTAAAAAAATGTCTAAAGCCTGTTCTAAAATGTGATGTGATGTGATGTGATAGGAAGAGGGAGTGGGGAGACTGGTGATGAATAAAAGACCGCTGAAATGTAACTGACCATTGAATCTTTTCATTGGCAGCCATACAGAGACCATCCAATTCTGTTATGGCTGCATGATTATCCACATATGCCACCCGTATGTCATTTTGACTAATGATGCTGACTGCGTAAGAAATCATCCATATATATTATTCGGATTCTTTTTGGGTTTACGTGGGCAACTTCTGGGTCTACTTGGTTGGCAGTTGGTGGTGAAGGGTAAGGGTGGGTTGTTGTGAATGGGATTTTGTTTGTATGCACTTGAGTAAAAAGACTTACCTACTCTGTCAAAGGCGAAGAGAATCGTGAAGACGACGCTGAACTCAAGGCCTAGTACAAATAGTATTTGAAATACCGTTTCGTAGAAAATTTGAAAAGGAAATATTATTAGTATGGCTACATTTCAAGTTCCGCAGACCTCAGGTTCGCTTTTTTTTAGCGATGCTGAAGATTTGCTGGTAAGAATTGTGTTTATTTCTTGTCTGAATTGTGTCGTAATGGCCACTCATCAATCATGGCTGTCATTTGTTGAACCTCGAGGGCTAGCCTAGTGAAAAATTCGGCAACGTATTCTAACGTCACGACCAACGTGATACAAGGGATCAGCCAGCAGATTAATAAAAGAAAGTATATCTTAGATTAGTAGCGTAGACCTTCCCCACGGAAAGAAGCTCATAGCACTTTTCATCAACATGATTTTGAACTTTCCCCACGAATGAAGCCTGTAGTGGCTGTATTCGTCTTTTCATCCGCAGAACTTCAAGTCTTTTAACTTAAATATTATGCAGTGGAGGGGTTATACTACTGATCAAGTATTTGATCCGATATTCAAATATTTCTGTTAGTATGAAAATAGTAACAAAAGTGTTATATGCTAATTAATGAGAGTGACAACGAGTTTGACGCGTCGGCATAAATCGCCCGTTCTGGATGACGGCTAGTATTTGTTTCAATATAGACAAAGTTTGGTTTGTAGTTTATTTCATTTTAATTGTCTCATTTTTGGTCCCCACTTGTTTGAAGTAATCTTCAACATGCCAAAGGTGATAATCTGAAGGACATTTTGCACCCCCTACTCCCCCCACCTCTTTCTCCTTGGGGGAAAAAGTTGTTATATCGTTTTGCTGTTCAGGTTAACGTTTAATCTGAGGGTTGAAACATACGTTATTGTCAACAGTCCAGTGATAACTCTAGAGATGGCGATGGTCAACAAACTGAAAATAATCGTATATATATTCATGGGTGGCTATGTCGGAGGTTACCGAATTTAGCAACATGTTGACCAGTGTAAATATCTTGGTGTTGATTGTTAAGATTATCATGGAACGTTGATAATAATACTAACAGCTTAAGTTATTCACAGATATAATCCTCGTCTGATAAGCCAACTTCAGGACTCCCACAAGGAGGCCCACTTGTCAGACAAGTTGACATCCAGTTGTAGATAATTTGACCGGTTCTGGTATAAATTGTGCATGTCCAGAGTATGGAAAAAACAACTTTTTTTTTTTTCAAACACTTAAACAAGTGATTGATTTTTTTTCCACTGATTCTACATCTTTGTTCATAAGTGATACTTATGAAACAAGTGATCTGTCTGCTTAGTGCTTTAGAGCTTGACAATTGTTACGAAGGATGCCGTTTCAGTTTCAACAGCAGCTGTGTTGTGTTTTCCTACATCACAAATAATCATACAGACTATAAATGGTACATGGGGGAAAAGGCAAACAAAGAAGAAAATTGTTCATGATTGAAAAGAAGTTGAGCAAGTCACTTCGCAGGATCATGTAGCAAATCTTGATTAGGTTATAGATTTTGCTTATATTGTTGAAAAAACTACATTTGTCAAAAATTCAGTTTGTATTTAATCTGTGTTGTTGCTTTGTACCTTGTTTTGTGTTTTTGTAATTCATTCATATTTTGCCTTACTTCTAGTTCTTGCCTTTACAAGTTATAGTTTCGTGGTTTACTCACAGTTTCTTATCTGAGTGTGGTTTAAAGAAAGAAAATCGTAATGTTGGTTCATTAAACAAGGGTACTGAATTTAAACAAAGACAGATTCATTAAACGCATAAGACAGCTACTAGGTATGTGCAAGGTTCTTACACTTTAGAGTTGGGAAGATGTAATAAAAATAAGCACAATTTATTAAGTAACAAACTGATGGTGATACTGCATAGCTAAGGTATCTGATTTTCACCCTAGAATAAGATTACCATATCAGGGTGAAAATATCCATGCAAGCTAAAAACAGGAAGTGAAGCAACCGGCTTAAGATCAACAGTCCTGGGGAAACCCCCCCTGTCACAGTGAAAGTCAAGGGTCAATATTATACATATTGCTGCTAAACTTAGTCTACACTCAGTAATAATCATTACTGGTAATGTATTATTCGAATGTAATTTAGAAGAAAGTGAAAAGTATTTAGGTGGCAATCCAAGATTTTTTCAGTTCTTGGTTGGTTTGTTTGTTGTTGTTTTTGTTTTTTCCTTTCAACAGCTCGTGAACTTTAAGTCTTGCAAAGCTGTTGAAGTGGTAGAAAACTCCCAGTTCTTTTGCAACAGAATTTTTTTTTTTTTTACTTGTACTTGTAGTCATGCACAGCAAAGAGAAAGAGGAAGAACCATGCCAAGAGTGAAATGGGTTCATTGAATGGAATCATCTCATTTATGGGGGAATGGCAAATGGTTCGAGATTTTTAACAGTTTTGATTTTGAATATAGTTCATGGAATATACTTTTGATGGTGTGCCTGCATTTTTTCAGAATTCTTCTAAGGATCTTAGGGACTTTGTGTGCTTAAGTTGTTTATAAATTTTTCACTTTTTAATATTCTCTCAGTAATTAAAATATGAATAAGCATAATCTTAGGTGGTGTGGCAACCAAAAATTACAAGTTGACATTTTTTTGAGTGTGCTCATAACTTCACATCAATTTCAATGATGAAAAAAATATCAAGATTGTAGATGATCATGTTTTAACTTTGTAACAGTAGTAGCTGATTAGTAATGCTTTTTTGGTGCAAATCAGCTAGCACAGCAATATTGTCCATCAAACTTCAGCTGTTTTAAATAAAATTTAGAGAAAGGTATAGCGTAGGTCACTTCAAATTTTGTATAGGCTGTACACTGTGATCATGTTATGAACTTGTTAAAAGGGGGGAGGGGGTGGGGGGTGTAAGTTTCATTCTTCTGCTTTACAACAGAAATCAGTTTCCTGTCCCCCAAAGTAAAGGTGCTTTAAATTCTTCGACGTGAATTTTTGGCATATAGGAAAAATCCACCAAAGAGATGAAATGACCTGATATTCTTGTGACGTTACAAACAAAATGCAAACTCGTCTTTGTAATTAATTAGTAGAATGAGTTCAGTATCTGTGTAGTGCCATGTATACACTTGAGTATGATCAGCTGTATGATGAGAAAATCCTTTCATTTTTCTGAAACCGGCTTTGTTCAGTTGAAGCTATAGAGTTCAAATGCTTTGAGTTGAAAAATCATATCTGCCCCTTCCATACTCTGGCCCTTGAGTTTTTGACTGTGGAATGTAAGCAGCTATTTGAAAGATAGGTTGAATTAATGCGAGACCAAAATTATTTTAAGTATCCACGTTTCTGTGTAAATGGGCAATTTCTCTGTGTTTGAAGGCACCTGTAATTATCGAAAGTTGTGAGCTTTAAAGTCATGTTTCCTTAGTATTGGTGGATGAGATGAAATAAGGTTATTTTTAAAACTGTGTTTTTGTGTGAGTTCATGATTTTTAGACAGCATTGGCAGATTTGATAAAATTGAGTTGATGCTTTCAAAAACTGTGATCTCTCATTGATACACAAAGTCCGATATGAATGAATGGCCTCAGTTGATGAGGAAAAATAAGGATAATCAAACAAGTATATGAACATAACCAAAATTGAAAAGCTATCTGATTTTCGTTTTGCATGTTGTTGCTTTTTTTTCTTTTACCTTGTTTTCCATAATTGACTTTAAAGTTTATGCATTGATTATAACCTTACCTTATTGTCAGAGAAGACAGATTTTGTAATTACCAACTCAACATCATCCCACAGTTACAGTAACTTAATGGTTCACAACCGATATTAATGGCTGTTGTCAGAGGCTGTGAAACTGTCCATAAACATGGATTACAGTAGGTTTTTGTCAGTTGCGTACGTCATATGCAGACCGGGCTGAAAAAATGCGTACCACTGGCCTGATTTTGCGTCTGCGCAAAAATCATAGAGATATGTGAACTGAAAAAAAAAAATGATCTCGTCAAGGTCAAACAAGGTCTTTTTAATACTGTCTGATCTTTCCACCTCTGAAGATGAAATTGAATTAATCCCTGAATGCTCCACTTCTGCTGTAGACGTGGAAGGTTCGACTTCTGAGGAAGGAAGACTTGATGATTCTAAAACACTCTGATCCAGTGGCCTTTTTCTGCGAAAAGAAACGAAAGGGATTGCTGATTTTTCTCTGCCATTGTTTTCCATAAGCTGCGGCGATGGCGGGAAAGAATGACGGCAGATTCGCAGGATCTAAACTGACGACACGCGTGACGTCACAGCCTGCACGTCCGACACTATCTTTAGTCTGTTTTTTATGATCGCTACAGCGCATTATTAGCGTTGCAGTGTCCAGATTCTTCTTTGCCAGTGGGCGCAAAAACGCAAAAAAAGAAACAGGACATAGTGAGGCAGGTAAGAGAGTCACTGCTTCAGACGCTGACACCAGTTTCTTTATTTCAGTGCACTGCCTGTAGACCAAGGCTTTTTGTGTATGAATTATGCATTGCAAGTCAAAAATTGAATATGCAGGTCAGTGAAATGCGTGAAATATGCGTGATTGTTGCGTCACCGCGATCCCTGTAATAGTGTAAACACAGATGTGTGTAATGTCAAATATTGGTTTTATTGTTTGAAAGGTAGATCAGCCTGTCAGCAGTTCATGTGATCTTCAGATCCGCTCTCTGTGTCTGGTCCATTGCAGGGCATTGGCAGGGAAGAGAGCTACATGCTCTACAATGGAAGACTGGTGTCCAGATCCGACCCTCTGGTGCCTGGCCGCACATACTATGTTTTCCCCAGAGTGCTTGGAGGGAAAGGGGGCTTTGGGTCCATGCTGCGAGCTATTGGGGCTCAGATTGAGAAAACCACCAGCCGTGAGGCTTGCAGGGACCTCAGTGGCCGTCGCATCAGAGACGTCAACAATGAAAAGAAGTGAGGGTGTTTTTTTTTTTTTTTTTTTTTTTTTTCTTTTTTTTTTGTATTGTTTTTATTTTGAATGTCAGAATTGACATAATTTATAACAAATACTTGATTTGACCGTTGTAAGTTGTTTTTTTTTTTTACAAATTCCTCATCTTTGTATGTTTTCCGACTGGTAGGATAAATTGCTTTATAATATTTTCTAGTCTTGGTGCTTTTATTTGTGACTGAATATGAATCTCTGTGTGTGTGTATGTATGCATGTGTATGTGTGTTTGTGTGTGATCTCTCTGTGTATGTATGTATGCATGTGTATGTATGTTTGTGTGTGTGTGCACACTTGTGCGTGCATGTATATGTGTCATTGTGTGTGTGTACTGTAAGTGAAATATGAAAGTTTGCCAGAGATATTAACACTCCGCTGAGTCTATTGCAGTCCTTTACTGTGTGATAAATCTTATTACTGTGCTTTAAACATGACTGTGGTGTTAACGTAAATATGCAGTATACTTACTACAGAAAGAAGTAATTCATTAGTAATGAATGTGAAGTTGAATCAGATTGTGTGACTGATGGTGATCCAATCATCAGTTTATTATGTTTCATACTTAAACCAAAGAGTGTGTGTGTGTGTGTGTGTGTGTGTGTGTGTGTGTGTGTGTGTGTGTGAACAGGTTGAAGGACTGGGTGGCCAAACAGGCAGAGAGAAGTCGCGAGAAGGAGGAGAGGGAGGAACGACGACGTGCCAAGAGAGCCAAGTATCTGCAGGACACGCCTGCCAAGATGAACAATCCACAGTATGATGCCCAGTACTCTGAGATCATGAAGAACACTGAGGCAGCCATACAACAAGGTACACTTGTGTGTCTGTGCATGTGCGAATATTATGTTTGTGCGAGTTTCCTTGGTCTTTTCAATTTTTTTTTCCATTAAAAGTGATACTGAGAAAGAAAAAAATAGTGCATGAGTATGTATCTGCATTCCAGTAAAAGCGCCTTGTATAATTCTTAAGGATGTATAGTATTACAAGATTTTTTTGTAAAACATTTTAACGGTTTTGTAGAAAGAAAAAACTTTTTGTGTGTGGTTCATCTGTTAATTCTGTACTTTCATCTTCATAGTTACCATCATGATCCTTAGTGAACAGAAGACTGGATCCATGAAGTCATAATGTTTATGATTCAGTATTCTGGTGGCAGTATCAGCATGGTTACTGTGAGGTTGTTACCATTTCTTTGGTCACTTTCATTTGCCAGATGCGATAATTGACAGTGATCCTAAAAACATGGAATTGATCATTGCCTTTTTTTTTTTTTTTTTTTTTAAGGATTCTTATTACATAGTTATCTCCATGGATGATGATAACTGAAGAACTGACCAGACTGAAGGTTGACCGTCGAAGTTAAGGAATGTTTGATTGATTGAGGATTGTTCATGAATTAAAGTGAAGTACTAATGATGGATGGTGTTGACTGCAGGACTGGCTAGATTGAAGGTTGTTAATAGTTAAAGTGAAGTACTTACGATGGCTGATGATAACTGCAGACTGAAGGTTGTTAATGAGTTAAAGCGAAGTTCTAATGATGAATGGCAATGACTCCAGGACTAGCAGACTGAGGGAAGGAGGGCCCGGGTCCAGGAAGAGAAAGGCAGAGGCCACCACCAGCAGTGCCTTGGACAAGTATGACCGATGGAACATGTGAGTCCGCTTATACGTCTGGGGTTTTTTTTTCTTTCTTTCTCTGTACACACTCTGTCTTTCCATCTCTCTGTCTCTGTCCTGAGCATGTGGATTGTGAGAGGGTGACACAGTGTAACAAGTACATTTACATTCTTTGCAAAGAACAAAAATCGATTTAGTAGTAACCCTTTCAACTCCACAGTAAGACTTATCATGGACGCCGATTATGGAAGACTGGCAGATTATGGAAGAAGAGAAACTGCAACTGTGCTACTCTATCTTTGTCAGCAAACTGTGAAAATTGCATCAAAATAACAAAATTATGGCTATTTGAAATGAATGTCTGAAAACAGCTGGTATTGTTAAATAACGAAGAATTGGTGTATGTGATGAATAAAGTGAGGCACTCCCAAGCTCTGAGTATATAGTTATCTTTGCTAATTATGGATGTTGAATCTAATGCTTGTGTCTCATACATTATTAACTTGTTTGATTTTGTTGTGAGTTAGCCTTGTTTTCTCTGTGTGGATATTTTGAACCTTGACTGTCTTTGGGGAATACAGTGACCTGATTCTAATCTTTATCATGTTAAAGTAAAATCATAGGGTACGAAAATTATATAGATTTTTTTTTTTTTTTTTTTGCACTCAGGATGGGTGGCCTGAACCCTGACAACATTGACAGTGACTCGGGTTCAGAGAGTGGCGCCAGTTGCAGTGCCAGTCCTGGCACCTCTTCAGTGGCAGAGGCAGTTGTTTCATCATCTTCGTCATCCTCACAAGATGGCCATGGCTCACCGAAAACTTCTGCAGCATCTGCTACGGTCACCTCAAGTACAGAAACCTCCAGCCCCACTGAAGGTGAACCTCCTGCTAAAGTGGCCCGGCTTGAAGTTCCTGAGCCAGGAGACGAAGAATCCAGATGTTCCAGTGTGAAGCAAGAAGAAGCGTCTTCTGAACCCACTGCTGAGACTGGTGTGGTGAAGACAGATGAGGCATCCCAGAACCACACATCACCTTGCAATGGTGCGGCTACAGACTCTGTGCAGGTGAGTGGCTACTTGATTTTGTTTGTTTGTTTTATTAAACTCTTGCCCAGGTCACTAGAACCTTTGAGTACTTGACAAGCACAACTGTCAACTTATTTAAAAAATGTGGACTTCTTTGTCTATTACTGAATACCCTCACCGTTTAGGTTCCCATTTTCCACGATTGGATGGGGAGAGTGCATACTGTAAAGTTAATGTTTCTGTGACCCAGCAAGTGTTTACATGCACTACAAGCTGTTTTGTTCACACGTTGTGGGTACTGCTATGCATGAACAGATGTTTTAGTGAGCCACGGTAAAGTATGTTAGACTAAACATAATTTTAGAAGGAAAGTTCCTTTTTACTTGCTTCATGCTGACTTGCATTATACATTTTATTCTTTCAGTGTCGGTGCTATAGAGCATGACAGGCTGTTTATTTAATCAGCACTGGTGCTAACATGCATCACAGACTGTTTTACTGGCTCAGGATTAGTGCTGACATGGTAATAGGCTGTTTCACCCACTTGATGCAGATGCTGATACACATTACAAGGTGGTGTATAACCTCTCAGTACTAGTGCTGACATGCCTTATACACTGTGTTATGCTTTTGGTGCCAGTATGACTGTTTGACTCGCTTCATGTCAGTACTAACATGTATTAAATGCTGTTTAACTCGTTTAGAACCAGTGCTGACATGCATCACAGGCTATCTTATGTACTTGGCGCCAGTATTGATATACTCATCAGCGATTGTACTCACTCAGTGCTAGTGCTGACCTGTTTTACTGGTTGTTTTACTCTCAAGTCATTGCTGGCACTGACATGTATTAAGTCTCATTGTGCTAATTCACTGCTGGTACCATCACATGTTGCCAGAGGAGGTTTTTGTATCGTCTAATATGTTGCCATAAATTTGTGAAAAGTTTTTTAAAAAAGGTAAAGAAAGGATTGTGTGGTTGTTGTACCCTGACTAAAAGACTCCAGGGATCATCCAAACAGCCAAAGTGCTGGAACACTATGGTACAAATGCATCAGTTGGGGATGAGAACATTATGTGTATGACTGTTTTTGGATTACCCCCGCCACATGGGCAGCCACACTCTGACTTTGGGGGATTTTATTGACTGATAATGTTATGCTAGGAGATCATCACAGCTGAAGACAATCCCCGCATAACCATGCAGAGCATAACAACATTTTGATGTAGCCTTGGTGTTCTAACCTATGTCAGTTTGTCTGACACAGCCTTAAGCCAAGGCGCTATCAAAGGATAATTTTGTAATTTTTACCTGGTACTGAGAGTAGCACATAGATGAAAAAATGCTAGCATTAGTAATGAATAAAGAAATGACAGCTTAAAGACTAGGTAGATAAAGAAGGAAGGATACATCTAAATCAATCTTTTACTGGCAGCTGCACACAGTGCAGTATTTGCTTGGCATTGGCAGCCATGTACATACTTCAAGAAAGTTTGTAATCCAGTGACAGGAAGAGGATGGGGATAAGGGTTGGACTGGGGGTGGGGATGAGTATGTTTCCACAGGTGCTGCTCACACTTTTGACAGGTGTTAATGATGATTTCCTGTCCCACACCATTTTCTGATTCGGTTTTTCTGCGTTTAGAAAGTATAATTGTCTTGAATGACTGCCAGCATGATTTTCTGATTCAGATTCTTGCATCTTTTGAGCTTGTTTTTTGGACAGTACAGTGATAAAACTGGTATTGAATGACTGCTGGCATGATCTTCTCATGTCAACACTTAAAATATTTGACTCTGAAAGAAGGCAAATCACAGTTTTCCCAAATGGCAGGAGAGTATCTGAATTCAAATTTTGATTTTTTTTTAAAATTTTTTTTTAAAAAAATCAAAAACGAATTGGTAGACTTTCATTGAATAAAAACACCAGCACCACCCAAAAATCATGACAGATTATTTGCACAAAAAGAAGCTACTTGCTATTTCATTCATAGCAGTCACTTAATTTTAGGAGTTATTATTTCCAGGAATATGTGAACTGCATTTAACACAAGAATAACCGTTCCTGTTGTAGGCGACGGTTTACTTGACGCTGGATCAATTTCTGCCTTTTATATGGAATTTTGATCATGTGAGAAACAGCAAAAAAGAATTACTGTCTTCATCTCAGTATGCATTTCTTGTCTACAACTATACCTCCATTCTGGCAGCTGTAAATCATCTTCGGCTTTATCATCTTTTTAAGTCCACTAGCTTTGTAAATTGTGCATTTTACGCAAATGTTTCAGATGATTTTTCTGCAAGTTGTGAATTTAATTGTGGTCTGGTCTTGTGTGTGGTTGCAGTTGACAGAGCCCATTGATTTGGACCAGTTCAGCGGACCTGAAGATCTGCATGCGCTCGGAATGGACCGCCTGAAAATGGATCTGATGCGCCCGTGGGTCTGAAATGTGGCGGCAGTCTGAAGAGCGGGCACAGCGTCTGTTCTCTGTGAAAGGCCTGTCGCCTGAGGAGATCCCCGCCAAGCTGCTGGCCAGGGGAAAGGGAGGGCAAAGGCAGCTCCAAGTGAGCAGAACTGGACAGTTGAGCTACAGTGGTTGACTGAAACGGGGGAGGAGGGGAGGGGAGATCCCCCAAACTGCTGGCCAAGGGGAAAGGGAAGGCCAAAGGCAGCCCCAAGTGAAGAGAAAAGAACAATGATATTGAGCTACAGTGGTGGACTGAATCAGGGGAGGGGAGGGAAGGAGCATGACAAAACAGACTTTCAAGCTGACCAGTTTGCATTTGTTTTTTTGTAACCAGAAGAGGAAAGAGGGTGGAGAGTACCACTGTGGCCTTTTTTTTCATACCAGATTACAAGGGTTTACAATATTTGCCTATGTTTCACTTGAGGAATGAATAGTGATGGGCAGCATATCATTTATAGCATATCCATGTGATAATGATTATCACCTTATCATGACCATGTCGTTGAGACATTTGTTGAATGTCTGACTCTGTGGTTTTGCTATATATAGTGAAACCTTCCTCTAAAGATCATCTGCAGTTTTTCTAGAACATGTTTGGTTTTTAGTGTACTAGAACTTACCTCCCAGATTCCTTCTCTAAAGGAATAGGTAGCTCGGGAACATTCTGTCTTTGTATTAGATTTATCACTCGGTGAGACTTCCTCTCTTAAAGACTTAGTGGTTTTTTTTTTTTTTCTGGAACAATGTCTTTTTGTATTAATAGGTTTACCTCCCAATGAAGACATTCTCTGTTTAATACTTTTTTTTCCTGGAACATTCTGTCTTTGGCTACATTAAATTTACATCCCTATAAAGGACTTCTATTAGTATTAAAGACCATTTTTTAAAGGATCATTCTGCTCTGTCTTTACTTATGAATATCAAATTTACCGCCCAATAAAGACGTTCTCTGTTAAAGACTATTTTTGGAAAACATTCAGTATTTGTTTATATTGAATTGACCACCAAATAAAGGCATCTACTGTAATAGACTAGGCTTTTTAGGAACATTCTGTGTTTCTGTGATAGATTTAGCTCCTTTAGAGTCTTTCATGTCTGCGGAGTATTTTTTTTTTTTTTTTTTTTTTTTTTTTTTTAAGTAAGTTTGTATTATATTTCCCTAACAAAGATTTCCTCTATAACATTTTTGCTTTTTTTTTTTTTCCCTTCTGAGAGCTGTTGAGAGGTACCCAAGACTGTAAACCACTGCCAATCTTCGTTATCAGAATGTTGTGTTCTTTCAAAAGTTAGACAACTTCTGTCTTTATGTTGCTGCCAGTCTTTTAATGACATGCACCCCAACTCAGTTTTCATGCCTGGCGTTTTGAAACTGAGAAAGCAGTTGCAAATTAGGTTAGTTATATAATTTCCCAGTTAGTGGTACAGGGGATTTCTTTGATTTTTTTTACCTTCTCATTTTAAAGTCCTGTGACATATTTATTACAAGGCAAAAAGTCTTGCTGAACCAAGATTGGTTATATTATGTTAGGGAAGTGGTTACAGTTTGGAAATTTGAATAGCAGAGTGAACATGTTTTCGGGTCATATTAAAAGAGGAGTGTCTACAGATGATCAGACTGGGAAGGCTCCACTATATGAAGGTCAGTTGTGGTGGTGTTCCTGTTTGAACTATGGATGAAGAAATGGTTAACGTGGACCATTGCTCTTGTTGCCAGGAACATTAGCTAAGGAAGCATGAAATGCTGGGTTCTGCCTTTTGCTGGTTAAGTGGGTATTTCAGTTCAGAAGACTTGAACTGTGGAGAGGGGAATGTCAGCAAAATTGTGCTTTGTGTGTAGTCAACCAGCATAAAGTCTGTGGTGATGATGAAATGGTTCTTTAAACTGAAATCTTTCTAAGGTGACTAGTTTGCACATACACACACACACACACACACACACACAACACACACACACATACACACACACACACACACACTTACATGCATGCGTGCGCGCGCACACACACACACACACACACACACACACTAACTAAAACATGTGCATTGCTTTTGTGATATTAGAAAGGAAGGCTGTTATTACACAAAAACTAGTGCCTATCCCTGTGTGTATCTATGTGTGTGCGTGTGTGTGTGTGTTTTCCAGTTGATTTATGAGGAGAGAAGTAGAATGAATTGAGGACATATATTTTTGTACACGTTTCACTTACAGCTGCCAACCCATCCATTTTTTTTTTCATGAGAGTTTCTCTGTTGTGAAAATCATTCCCAAATCCCTGATTTAGTAATTAAAATCTGGAATTTTGGAATGAAAGAAATTAGATTCTGACTTAACGGGATTATTGTTAGAGAGGCAAATTAAAATATTGCCCAGTTCAGCTGAACACTTTCTTCAAATGCCTACGAGTATATGTTTTGGAAGCAAAGATTTCTTTGACAGTCCTCCATAAACTAGTTAAGAATCACTGTACTGTTCAAAGCCAAACCTCCAACTGCATTGCCCGATTTCTGAAGGTGGACTCCACAAGGTTGGCAGCCATAGTATTGCAATACAGGTTTCTGCAGCTGAAATTGGTTGCTTTAGTTGAATGCTTGGGTCTTTCATGTGTGTGTGTGTGTGTGTGTAAATGTTTGATGACTTCCCCCCCCCCCCCCCCCCCAAGCTACATTCTGAAATGGAGCCATGAATTATTTTGTCATTGATACTGTTCCTGATGATTTGAGTGAATAAACTGGTAAGAATTGAATCACATTTGTATTTGTTGTAAGTGTTGTTTGGATGTCAGTGTTTAAAAATGACTGCTTTCTTAATTAAAGACATAAAGAGAACTATCATACATAAGGAAAAAAAAACAAAGAAGAAATTGTACTTGAAATCCAGAGAATGCCTGGTTACCAATAAAACATGATAAAGCAACTAAATCCAGAGTTACCAGGTCAATCCTCTGCTGTCGTCAGCTGCTTTCTGGTGATCAGCAGAGGTCAGGCCTGTCTATCCCTAATGTTGTCCTACCACCTTTTTGTTTACCTCTTCTTCTGTTTCCTGACATGGTGCCTTGCAGGAGTGTTTTTGCAAGGCCGGATAACTATACCAACAAGTATACTAACGTGACACACTGAACATGCTTATGACATAAACACAGTGCAGTGTCATTTTGTTTGCACTTCTAAACATCATGTATTCTTTCTCTCTTTACCCGTCTTTTTTTTTTTTTTTTTTTGTATTGTCTCAGTGGCATTACATCCACACTGCATACTCCAGCTGCCTTATGCACAATCACTCCCAGCCTCATCTTCTTGCAGCCTTAGCAAGTTGGTCTGCATGGAGCAATTAACATCAATATGCAGTTTCGTTTGGCACAGGCAAGCAGAATCTGGTGTTAAAAAACCCCCAGGATTTACATGGCTAGAGTTGCAAAAATAACTGAACATAATGAAATTATAGTCGGTCTGCACATTCTCCCTGTCTGCCCTTTCCTTCCTGCTTCCCCCACACAGGGTACATTACTATGTTGGTTCAGTCACAGCCTTAGCACTGCCATGCCAAAGAGTTAACAATAGCACTGTAATGCCACAGAGTTATCAATAACGCTGCCATACCAAAGTTAACAATAGCACCACCATGGCAAAGAGTTAACAATAGCAGCGTCATACCACAGAGTTGACAAAAACGGTGCCATGCCACAGAGTTGACAACAGCAGTGCCACACCACAGAGTTGACAATAGCACTGCTATGCCACGGAGCTAACAGTAGCACTACCATACCATGCCATGTAGTTAATAACAGCAATGCCATACCACTGAGTTAACAATAATAATGCCATGTCACAGAATAAACGAGAGCACTGCCATGCCACGGAGTTAACAATAGCACTGCTATATCATGGAGTTGATAGCAGTGCCATACCTCGAAGCTAACAACAGTAGTGCCATGCTGCAGACTTAACAGTAGCACTGCCATGCCACAGAATTAGCAAGAACACTGCCATGTCCGAATTAACTACAGCACTGCTGTATCACAGAGTTAACAGTAGCGTCATGTCATAGAGTTAACAATAACAGCGCTATACCACAGAGTTAACGAGAGCATTGCAACGCCACAGAATCGACAACAGCACTGCTATATCACTGAGTCAACAATAGCAGTGTCACACCACAGAATTAAAAACAGCAGCTGCCATGTCACAGATTTATCAACAGCACTGCCGTGCCACAGTTAACAACAGCAGTGCCATACCACAGAGTTACCAACAGCTGTGCCACAGAGTTAACAATAGCAGTGCCATGCAACAGAGTTAACAACAGCAGTGCCATGCCACAGTTAACAGCAGTGCCATGCCACATAGTTAACAACAGCAGTGCCATACCACAAAGTTAACAGTATCAGCCATCATGAAGGGCCCACAGGTTCATGCGACACTGCTGCTGAGTGACTTACGTGAGTTCAGTGATTCCTTTCAGTTCCAACATATGCAAAACACTAACATCGAGGCCTCTGACTGAAGACAATAACTGCTTCTACATGGAGCCAGCGAAAGTGGAGCTCCTCATCAGAAGGGTAACATCATGCCCATCCAACGACAGTCCCTTCGATTTGCTGACACCGCGAACTGACATGAACTTACCACAGTTATGGTTGTGGAGAGGAAATCGAGAGAGAGGCCACTACGAAAAGTAAGGCACTAAGGGCCACAGAATACGAGAGACGGGTTTTCTTGATGATCAACAAGTATCCACCTTGGCTTAAGGCTGTGTCAGGCCAGTTGACATAGGCTTGAACGCCAAGGCTACATCAAAATGTTGTTATACTCTGCATAGTTATACGGGGATTGTCATCAGTTGTGACAAGCTCCTAGCATAACATTACCAGTCTCCAAAATCCCCCGAAGTCGGAGTGTGGCTGCCCAAGTGGCAGGGTAATCAGAAGCGGTCACACACGTAATGTCCTCATCCCTAGCTCATGCATTTGTACCATAGTGTTCAAGTACTTTGGCTGTTCGGATGATCCCTGGAGTCTTTTAGCCAGGGTATGACAACAGCAGCAACAACAACAACAACAACGACAACAAAGGATTTGTTTTTAGTAGTTGTCGCTAAGTAGTTTTAATCAGTTCATCTCTCATCTCATTCCCATGACAATCTTCTGTGTGAAAATCTTTTCGGAAAAACATAAACGACAACTGCAAGTGATATTTTTGCGCGTTACATGCCATGAATTTTAGCGTAAAGCATTAGATTTAAAACCCTGCTCTACCTCCACCCTTCAACCCAGCCCCCGCCCCTTCCGCACCCCCTCCCCCCACCCTTCCTTTCCTCTTCTACACACCGACAAGGTCCCTCTCCCTGTCCTACCCACCGACAAGAAGGTCCCTTTCCCTGCCCTACCCACCGACAAGAAGGTCCCTCTCCCTGCCCTACCCACCGACAAGAAAGTCCCTCTCCCTGTCCTACCCACCGACAAGAAGGTCCCTCTCCCTGTCCTACCCACCGACAAGAAGGTCCCTCTCCCTGCCCTACCCACCGACAAGAAGGTCCCTCTCCCTGTCCTGTCCTACCCACCGACAAGAAGGTCCCCTCTCCTTGTCCTACCCACCGACAAGACGGTCCCTCTCCCTGCCCTGCCCACCGACAAGAAGGTCTCTCTCCAGTCCTACCCACCGACAAGAAGGTCCCTCTCCTTGTCCTACCCACCGACAAGAAGGTCCCTCTCCCAGTCCTACCCACCGACAAGAAAAATTTAAGCCTTTCTGTTTTCTTTTCACCAGCTCTGCACCTTACACACACACACACACACACACACTTATAGCAACGTACAAACACACACACACACACACACACACACACACACACACACACACACACACACACACTTGTAGCAACGTACAACACACACACACACACACACACACACACACACACACACACACTTGTAGCAACGTACAGCACACACACACACACACACACACACACACACACACACACACACACACACACTTGTACACACACTTGTAGCAACGTACACACACACACACACACACACACACACACACACACACACACACACACCCCTCATTTTTTGTCTATGACTAGTACAGGTGGGTGTTTTTCTTTTTTTCTTTTTTCTTTACACATTCCATATATAGAAAGTACAATCGAAAAGTAAACAAGTAGATCTACAATAAGACGGACCCTAACTGCTGGCCTTGTGAATTTGCTGAGTAGAATTGTTTATTACGGCAACGCAAAATGTTCTACTGAATTATTTTTTAGACGCAAATGGACAAGTTCCTTCTCGGGAAAATTCCCCTAGATGTAGATTGTGCGTTGGGAGGCGGAATAGCTCAGTGGTAGAGCGCCGGACTTGTAATCTTGGGGTTGCAGGGTTCGAATCTCCGCCGGGCCGTTTCGGTACAGGGGGATTTTTCCCTCAGAGTTAACATAGGTTCTGACTCCATTTCCCATACAGAACTTCGAATGAGACTATAAACCGAGGTTCCGTGTGTGAACGCACGCATAACATCTTGCACACACGTCAATCCCATCACC
Organism: Conus betulinus; assembly: GCA_016801955.1. Lineage (NCBI taxonomy): Eukaryota > Metazoa > Mollusca > Gastropoda > Neogastropoda > Conidae > Conus > Conus betulinus. The sequence goes on from JADBJO010001604.1 coordinate 324,098, forward strand.
AACTTTCGGAAGTGAAGGCGAGTTTGGCCGTTGGTATGGATGACACGTTACATATAGCATGCACCTTCCCCGAAGCTGGAGTATGGCTGCCTTAATGGCGGGATTTAAAAAAAAAAACACGGTCATACACACAAAACTCCACTCCCTTTGTCGGGTAGATGGGATTCATCCTTGCCTGTCTATACAGGGGGTGTCCGCAGGAGTATCAGCCTGCGTACGCAGAAGAAGATTGTGAGTTTAGTCTGCAAGCTGTATATGTTGCCTGCTGGGAAACAAACATACTAGTTTAACAAAGAGGGATGGCTACTTGGGCCTGTACTAACAAAAACAACAACATACACTGTGGTAATTACGACCGCTCGCCATAGGCACTGCTACCACTGCTTTGGACTTAACAATCTGCCCAGTTCGTTCAGCGTTCATGGAACAACACTTGGCAAACATGAGAGGCATTATCCTGTGTGAGCATGCCCACTCATTGATCGACTTGATCGTTCATAATGCAACGACTATAATCAGGACGAGTGGCTTTTTTCTACGAGCTGCGAGTGTCGGTGTGTGTGTTTGTGGACCTGCTATACGGTGTGTGTGTGTGTATGTGTGTGTGTGAGCGCGCGCGCACGTGATCTCGTATGTGCGTGCATGCGCGCGCGCGCGTGTGTGTGTGTCCGCCCACCCCACTATAGGCCTATTTTGTTTTTCACATTATTAATTATCTTAAGGTTGCATCATGATTTTAGCTCTTAAGCAGCTTATTTCCTGACAGCGTTTTCTTCTCACTTTGCTTTTCTACCCTACACTGGTTGCTTTGGGGTACCATTGGATTCTGTTTTCGAACTCTCGGTGGTGAAAACATCACAGAACTATAAGAGTTATATCTCTGTTTGATGATATCAAGGGAGG